>MQTX01000242.1:296424-320795 GCA_009735665.1 Angiostrongylus cantonensis | reverse complement strand
AAACAGAGAAAACACTAAACCAGAATTTCAATCACACAAAAGACAACTCTGCACACTCACCGCTTTCCATGATTTTTCGTAACCGCCTATATGACCGTCTATGTGCAAAGCAAAATTGCATAATTTGTCCTAATGGTAGAGACGGTGATTGCATGAGCTCGGGTACAGTTTACCTGATCTCATATAAGGCGTGCGGAGACGAATACATTGGCCAAACGAACAGACCACTCTGTCTCCGCATAAAAGAACACCTAGTCGGCAAATGTAAACCAAATACACAACTAGTTATGCGCATAGGACCCAGAGACATAACGGGGAGGACTTAGGTGCACGTGTCACGATCCTCGCACGGGAATCGAGAACAAACACGAGCGCTCAAAACTCTAGAGGCGTTCCGGATTAATTCCAGAAATCCGAAAATGAACCGCACGAAAGAATGCCTCATTATCAGGTCTGACATTGGGCACCATATACGCCTGTCATTCTGATGAAAGGGACACATCACACCTCCATTTGAATTTTATGCGGTTAATCTCCATGCGACATACTTAGGGGAAGCATCATAGAAAGCGGTGAGTGCGCAAAGCTCTGTTCTATGTGATTGAAATTATGGTTTAGTGTTTTTTCTGTTTGGTTATGAAGGTGTTTGGCCGAATAGATTACTGTCAACTTGGTCAGCAAATTGGTACCAGACTTATCTGGGAGATAGCAGCACCGGCTCGATACATCGGTAAGCCACCACGGGTCATTGTAAAGGCCAGATATGCATTCAATCACCTTGAAACGATGCCTAATGAAATCGAATTCACGGCGCACCCTGAAGGATTGATCAACGCTAAGTGTTTATGTTCCTTCTTATCCTTTTATTATCTTGAAATCGCGTCGCCGTGCTTTTATTCTCACCGAATTTAGGGCGTGCTCATTAACGAAGTCATAATTCATGGTTCATAGATTTCTACCTGATTGGGGACTTTTTTAATCTTGGAGTCCAAAGATAGCAATGCCGGAACGTTCTCACTATGCAGGTGTGTGCAGCTTTACGAAAAAAGGAAATAGCGTAAATCTTTTGCAGGATACGAAATTGGTTGTAGCACAAAGTTTTATCACCCAGAAAACTGAGCCAGAGACCAATTTTTTAAATGATCTGACTTCATTTTCTAAATGTAGATATAGAAAAAGTGCAAAATGTTTACAGGCATAAATGGAAGATGAGGTGGACAAAATATTTATCCCACATAATACTCCACTAACCGTGTGGGTTGCGTAGTGGTAGTGATTCCGTTCATCACGGGCATAAAGCTGGTTCGATGCCGCTACTATTTCACCAACCTCCCTCTCTTCAAGACTTCAAGACGGGAAATTGGCGCCTGTCTTGCTTTTTTGCTTAAGGAGAGTGCTACCTTTGCAATCCAAAAAGAGAGCATCTTTTAAAGCTATCTGTTTCTCTTTGCAGAATCGGCCCAAGCAGTACTACTAGATTAATGAACAACTGGGAATCCTCAAGCATCATCAAGACCTACATGCGAAAAAGCATAGGACGTTAGTTGATGATGGATGCTAGAGATCCAGTTGAATGAAAGGTGTGCTGAGAGCTGCTCAGTGGACGTAAAGGTGGGTGGTGTATAAAAAATATTTAACTATAGGTCAAGTACAAAAATATTTAGCTCTCGTTACACTCGCCATTGCGAACCAAAGCGATGACAGTGCTACTGAAACGTCCTCCCTAGGCAGTCCAACGCTTTATACTGACAATTTAGTATATAAGGGATAAAGCATTTTAGGTTAACCAATTCTTGGGGGATTTGCTGTGAATTCGACTTCATCAACAATCGATAGGTGTAAACAAGCTCGATTGCAATACTACAAGTATGAAACATTTCTTTATCCAGGAGATCCCAACCAGATATGGATAACTGAGGGTGTTGGTTTCCTCAGCTATTGCCATTTCCATGTGAACACTGCGCGGTTGGTCTCCACATAACATATTAAGTGGAAGGCTCATAGAAAGCGGTGAGTATGCAAAGACTCTGTGTTCAATGTGATTGAAATTTTGGTTTAGCATTTTCTCTGTTTGGTTATGGAGGTGTTTGGCCATGTAGATTGCAGTCAACGTGACCTTTCCAGGCTCTGAAGAAGGCGAAATCCGCCGAAACGTCAGCTTGTACGTAAATAAAGAAATAAAATAACACATCGTGTTTGCTAAACAGAAGTAAAAAGAATTATTCCATCAATGCCGAGGTTAATAGAAAGTCGGACGTGGGAGTTACTAAAAGATGTTTCACCAAGGTATTTATTGCATCGTGGTTTCTTCTTGACCACGCAATGCATTACACCAACTTACAAATTGTATCCATTCCCCTTCAAAATTGACAGCGTTAGCTAACGCAACCGTTCAGGTCAAGAACTGGCCGAGAGAATGGCAAGGCAAGCTCATACGTGGTGCAGCGGCTAACACGTGAGCAACTGGAAAGGGTAATCGTGGATTCGCATCCGGACTGAGTTCGGTGCTTTGCAAATATCTCAGCACCATTACTATAGTCTTTCAGGCAATACTTTGCCGTGAAGAAATAATGGGTTTTGTATTGTTTCATTTTCAATAATTAAACAAGAGACTATCAGCGCTATACGGTTTGAAAAAATTGCTTACAATGCAAATGAAACCCAGGTTTCGGGTTTCTCATTTGGTACTATGAAAGAATTCTGCCAACTAGGCTACATAACTTTTCCAAATTCTGAATAAGGCGAACTTTGCGAAATGGAAATTTTAGCACATGAATGCAATAACAACATCGTGTCGGCACATCAAGAAAACAGAAGCCTATTAGGCAGCATAACTTCCAAATTTGTCTTTGAAAAATGCTTATGAGCCGCATCCCATTTCAAACTCCCTCCGTTCGATAATCGACGTTGTATTAGATTCATTTTCCAAACAAGCTTCAACTTTCGAATTTCACTTTTCTCGCGTCTTTGAGACGACGGAGAACATTTGAACGGTTAGTTCTAGTAGATATATATGGCAGCACCTTGAGTAGCCTTTAGAGGATGAAAATCTATTATCGTTTGCAGATTGTCATTGTGTAAAGCACTCATGGACATAATCATTTCATTTGTCAGGAGTTGTATTCCCTGGGTGAAACTTTCCGAACTGTGTGTGCACTGCTTGTTCGCAAACGGGCAATTCGCCGTATATTTGGATGATAATCCGAGCTGTATCCGCGACAACACGTCTATGTTTGGGTTCACGAATTAGAACGGGACAAATTTCTTCCATGAGGGTATTATTTCGATCAATTATTTTTAACCAGTTTGAAATAACTAGAAACCAGGTTACTGGAGGAGAATTAAAAAAGAAATGGTTAAACGGCAAATTAACTTCAAAGTGACACACATTAAAAGTAAAGCTTCATATAATCACCACAAAACATACTTTTAAAATGGACGAGAAAACGACTTTGTGATATGCTAATGCCAAAATCTGCATGTTGATGGCACTGTACTACTATTGACTGGCGGTAAAGCATGTCGGACTTTGAAGATAGCCTATCCTCCACAACGTCTTTGAAACGGAAGTGGAGATGATCGTCAAAGAGACCAAGGTGCAATTAGTTGCTGGTCATCTTTGCCCATCTAGCAGCGGTGCCTGTTAGGTCCGGACAAAGAAGAGTAATTATGGAAAAGAATAGTGACTAGAGTGAAATGCCCTGTGTCGCGTCAAAACTATGAGCTTATGGCGCTCCTTGCTCAGTGTAGCTTACTGAGCACCTATAACACCAGAACCGGCTCAACATGATAGAAATAAGAGAAAATGTTTTAGAATGTACTGATATTTCTGCATACACCACAGCTAAGTGCGAACTCCTTACCAGCTGCGAATGCGGCCGCTGAAGTGAGCACGGACCTTCACTGTGAGTAGCACGAGGACCGGTTGGACAGAGTGGAAATTGACTTCTAGGAATTCATACGAATCGCTAGAAATCGTCGTGACAAGGCGCACAAAAATGCGTAGCGCCAAAGCTGTAAACGTGAAAGCATAAAATCTAAAGAACCTTCCAGGCATAGTACCAACCAAGAACATTGCCCAAGAAGAAAACTACAATACATACCTATGATGGACAGATTTGTTGAGTGGTGAAAAATGAACTTTTAAATATATTTACAGATATTTCACAGTTCCCTACTAACAAGATTGTAAATAAAAACTTGAAAGTTTTTCTATAGACAAAAATCAAATCTCCAGAGATGGCACTGCACTTAAAACAGGCCAATTTCGTGTATCTGAAACCTTTATTCAATAGTTAACTGTCTGATGAATGCGCTGCGAATTGAAGTCAACTCATGGCAGTCAATTTGCACCATATGAGATTCTCATAGACTCTTCTATTGTTCTGTTCGCAGTGTAATGAAGTTTCCTTGCTCTAGAAATAAAACATTTTTAAGGAATGGGCTACAACGCATCCTAACAGTAATCACTATAAAAAAGGATAAACGATAAAGCTCTCGGCGTTGATCAATCCCTGAGGGATGCGCTATGCATTCGACTTCACTAAGTATCCTTGGAGGTGATTGAACGCATATCTGGCCTTTACAATGACTCGCGGTAGCTTGCCGATGTATCGAGCCAATGCTGCTATCCTTCCAGACAAGTCTGTTACTAATTTGCCGACCCGGAAGGATGGAAAGCTTGGTGGGTGCAGGGATCGATTCTACGTGCGTGTCGCAGTGGCGCCTCCAGCCGCTGCGCCACAGACGGCTATAGACCAGCAATATCGACTTTTGCATTCCAAATATTCAGCACCATGCAGCCCGCAAACACCAGTACCTGGTGGTGCCAACATCCATGGCACACCAATTCAGCTGCGTTGTATTGAAATGACTGCAGTGCCTAAATTAATCAACAAGGATATTACATCCCTATTGAAGTGCGTTTCTTAGTTAAAATGATGCTGAGATATTTGCAAAACTCCAGACCGCAGGTATCTGCGGTGAGAAACAAACGCTCTACTGTCCTTTACGGGGAGTAACGCGTTCACCACTACTCCACCGGGGTCCTTCGTTTCTCCTGTCTCTCAGCTAGTTCTATCAAACTCTGCCGTCAGCGGTCACCCGTCAGCGGGATTGGACCGCCGATAGAACTAGCTGAGAGACAGGCGAAATGAAGGTCCTGCATGGTGTGGTGGTGAACGCATTACTCCCCCGAAAGGACAATAGTGCATTCGTTCCCCACCGCAGACACCTACGGGCCGGAGTATTGCAAATACTTTAGCATCATTTTAGTTATATTTCGCATTATATACTGCCATTAAAAAGAATATGTGCTGGATTCATTCGAGGGTGCCCAATTATAAGTCGTTAAAGAGTTTGTGGTGTTTCGACAAAAGACACGTCAGCTCCCGAAATAGGTGATCTGGGTTCTAAGTTGCCTGATTATTATCTGACTATCTGACTTTGCTTGTAATTCGACATCCTTCTAGATTGCATTTTACATTATATCTACCGTGAGAAAAAAACGAACATTAAATAATAGTTAAAACATTGTGACATCGGATGCAGCTTCAGCATAACTAAGCTCGATTCCGATTTCTGTTCTTTAAATCATTGGCGTTGAAATACGATTGCTGGCAGCACTGATCGATCAAGAACATGCCTAGCAGAAACGCATACTAAGGCCCTTAATTACTTTTCGCATTATACCCTGCCATCAAAAACAGCAGACAGTAAATAAAACGGTTAAGATTGCCACTCCGACGTCCGACTTTCCATTAACCTCGGCAGTGATAGAATAATTCTTTTTACTTCTGTTTAGCAAACACGAGGTGATATTTTATTTCTTTATTTACGTACAAGCTAACGTTTCGGCGGATTTCGCCTTCTTCAGAGCCTGGAAAGGTCACGTTGACTGCAATCTACATGGCCAGACACTTCCATACCCAAACAGAGAAAATGCTAAACCAAAATTTCGACCACATTGAACACAGAGTCTTTCCACACTCACCACTTTCTATGAGCCTTCCACTTAATGTGTTACGTGGAGACCAACCGTGCAGTGTTCACATGGAAACGTAATGTGCCCATACCATCAGAATAACAGTCTTATATGCTGCCCAATATCACGCGTGATAATGAGGCATTCCTCCCTGCGGTTCATTTTCGGATTCTTGGAATTAATCCAGAATGCCTCGAGAATTTTACGCGCTTGTGTTCTCGATTCTTGCGCGAGGATCGTAACCTCTACTTCAAAATCCTCTCCGTTATGTCTTTGCGTCCTATGTGTGCCTAGTGGGGTATTTGGTTTGCGTTTGCCGACAAGGTGTTCTTTTATGCGGACACAGTTTCGCCAACGTATTCGTCTCCTCACTGTTTACAAGAAATTAGATAGACTCTACCCGAACTCATGCAGTCACCATCTCTACCATTGGGACAAATTATGCAATTTTGAGTTGCACATAGACGGTCGTATAGGTGGTTATCACGCTGTGTTCAATGCGATCAAAATTTTGGTTTAGCATTTTCTGTTTGGTTATGGAGGTGTTTGGCCATGTAGATTGAAGTCAATTTCACCTTTCCAGGCTCTGAGGAAGGCGAAATCCGCCGAGACCTCAGCATGTACGTAAATAAAGAAATAAAATATCACCTCGTGATTGCTAAACGGAAGTAAAAAGGGTTAAGATTGTGTTCCTTAGTTGTCTAAGACGCTCGCATTGCTTTCCGTCACATAACTGAGCGAGCCGTTCCAAATCCCAGAACCGAATTTAAGTTAGCACTCCAAGTATTCCAAATTTTTCCATGACATAAATCTGCAGTTTCATTTTTAATCTTTTCCGTCCCGATGCAGATTTTCGTTGCTGGCCTAATCGGACATGAGCATTATTTCGTCGGCTGCGATTTTTGATCTATTGGCAATAAAAAATCTTTTCTCAATGAACAGAGGACTATAGAGGTTTTCAAGATGACAGGACTGTAGAAGAAACGTTGCTCTACCGTTTTATAAGCATGAATGATATGTATGTATTATTTACTGCGTGTTACTACGATCTCTATTACAAGGGCATTGTTTGCGGCATTTGGAAGCACATTATAGTTTGTGTTACACATGTTTCGGCACTTTTGCATTCAAAAATTCTATACAGAGACCGGTCGATTCAATTGCAGATCAATGAACAATTTTGAAAAAAGGGTTTTTTTTTGTAAATCTAAGTGTAGAGATTGGTTTTTCTGGTTTTAGCTTTACCATTTTGATCTAATTTCAACTAGCTATCGGATGTACATAAACAGTACGTTAGGAAAACTCTAGAACGGACCAAACTGAACATGCACACTGTCTACACTGTTCATACGGTCTTTTGGTGAAATCTCTTTAATCGATAAGCTGCACTGATGTTTCCCCTTCATTGACTCTCTTCGTCTCGTTATTTTCCACAAATCGATTCAGCTATCCTTAACTATATTTCAGTTGCGTTTGCTAAGATCACAATTCGGAGCGACAGGCTGGGAAAGCTTCTTCACCACTTCTTCGTTTTAATAATTCCACTTCCATTTCCTGACATCACTTTTTGAAACAAAGGGTTTAGAAAATACTTCGACAACTTCGTCGCGAAATCGTTAGCCAACATGCTGCACTGAAATTTACTCCTTCAGTTTCCCTCTGTTAATGTTGGCTGACAACTTCGCAAATAAGTGGTCGAAATATCTTCCACACACGCTGTCTCAATGAGCCTTTAACAAGGCTCATTGAGGCATCGCGAGAGTACAAAAGACCGCTCTATCTCACTTTTATCGACTTAGAGAAGGCCTTTGATTCAATTGAGATAGAAGCAGTCACGGAATCCCTTGGTAGTCAAGGAATCCCTACTCAATACATAAAGATTCTTCGTGAGCTGTACAAAAATTTCACAGCCAAGATTTCACCATTCTACAACGATATTAACGTTGCCGTCAAAAGAGGAGTTAGGCAAGGCGATACAATCTCACCAAAATTATTAACAGGCACCCTGCAGAACGTCATGCGAACATTGGAATGGGATAATATGGGAGTGCAAATTGATGGTCGGCAGTTACATCACCTTCGCTTTGCTGATGATATCGTTCTTATAGCACCAGACATTAGCTAAGCGGAAAGTATGCTTGCGGACTTTGATAAAGCGTGTGGAAAGATTGGTCTTCGACTAAATCTCACGAAAACAATGCTCATGAAGAACGGATTGGTTTCGTTTGCCCTATTCACGCTCAACGGAACGAATATCTCCGAATGCTGTTTTTGTCTATCTAGGTCGGGAAGTCAATATGATGAACGACTTCGCTCCAGAGCTGAGCAGAAGGAAACGAGCGGCTTGGGAGCTTTCATGAGCGTCGAGGATGTAATGAAGAAAGCAAAGAACACCCGACTCTGTGCCGACCTTTTCGACAAAACGGTTCTTCCTGCCCTAACGTATGCGTCAGAAACCTGTTCGCTACGAAAGCAAGATGAAGGATCACTCAGCGTTATCGAACGCGCAGTCGAAAGGACGATGCTAGGAGTATCCCGTTTCGCACAAGTAAATGATGAGATCCGAAGCTCCGACCTACGTGAACGATCGGAAATCAAAGATGCCGTTCTACACGCCAAACAGTCGAAGATAAGGTGGGCCAGACACGTGATGCGTATGAATGATAACCGATGAACAAGAGCTGTTAGTGACTGGATTTCTCGGGATGTCAAACGTACTAAAGGAAGACCACCGACCCGATGGTCAGAGTTCTTCACGAAAAGCGTAGAAAAAAGATATGATGCTCGACGAGTCCCTAAAGCGAGCAGAATCCACTGGGCTACTCTTGCACGCGACAGGGAAAAATGGAGGATTTACTGGCGCCCGCTCGAGTCACTCGACGATCAACGGGACTACAGGTGATACAGGTGATACCTGTTGTCTCAAAAAGTGATGCAAGAAAACTGAATTGGAATAGCTTAAACGGAGAAGTAGTGAAAAGTAGTGAAAAAACCTTTCCTGCCGGTGGTTCTGAAGTGCGATACTAGGAAACGATAATGGAATATGGTTAAGGATAGCAGAATCGAATTGTGAAAAAGAGTTTATCGCTTTGTTTACTGCAAACCTTCCAGTTATTTGGTGGAGGCGAGCGGCAGAAAGTCTTATGTGGGTAAGGAATGTGCCAGACTTTGCTCAAAAAAGCAGGTCTGAAGTAAGGCGCGATGTCCTAGTGATAACAAGGCATTTCTGCTTAAGGTTCATTTCTGGATTTTTGGAATTTGCTCAATACGTCAAGTTGTCGAAGGTAGGGTGGACTAAACACATAATACGTATGAAAGACAACCGATGGGCACCAGCCGTTAGTGAGTGGATTCCGCAGGATGTCAAACGTATTCCCGGAATATCGCCGATCCAATGGCTACAGTTACCCACTAATATTCTTGAAAAAAGATGTGATATATACACACCTACCAACGGTTTACCGCCTGATCGTGGCTGGGAGGTGTTCATGGGTGCTGGGCTGTGACGTGGCAGATGTAACAATGTTGAGGGGAATGGCACTTGAAGGAAATCGAACGCCATCATAGTCGCCTTCGTGAATTCAACAGCGGAAATCAGACTTATTTCTCAGTATCTCATATACAAGCTCACTTCTTCATCGAGCATTTTCAAAACCAGACTCACTGCCAGGATCGAACCGGCAATCTCTCGATTACAACTCGGACGCTTTATCCATTAGGCCATGTAGGCCACACGTTTGACAGAGGCGACATCGGTGTAGGAATCGATCTGGTAATCTTGTGATTAGAAGTCAACCACTTCATCCATTAGGCCAGGAAGACCACGTAGTCGACAGATTGCGTAACACTGTCACGAGGATTTTTTAGCTTTTATTTTCTACCTGCTATAATTTTCACGGCAGGTTATTAAGCGAAATAGAACCACAACGTTGCTCAGATATTTGCAAAACATTGGAACGCAGGTGTCTATCTAACGCTAGCTAGCTGAGAGATGGGCAAAACGAAGGACCCGCATGGTGTGGTGGTGAACGCGTTAATCCCCGGAAAGGACAATATCGCGTTCGTTCCCCACCATAGACACCTGCGGTCCAGAGTTTTGCAAATATCTCAGCAACGTCGTGATTGTCACGAGCATTGGCACGTTCGAAAAATGTCGGGAACTTTACCAAACTGGCATATTGTGCGTTTTCAAATATCAACCCATGCCTCAGTCAGAGAGGAAGATTGATTGTAAAAAGAACGACACCTTATCCACTAGTCTTCAAATTTTTGACTTAAAAATCAAATAAGTTCGTATACGCTTTACGCAACCGATTAACTGTCGAACTTTCGCTTATCGTCAGTCCATCTGTAATGTTCAATGCATTCTGCTTGATTAAGAGTCGTTAGAGATGACCTTGTGCCTAACTGCTCTTTGTAATGATTTCTGCTGAAATACCCCTCTATTTAGTCGGTGCTGCTATCGTGCCAAAAAAGTTTGATATCAAATCTGGAGGCGGATTGTGTAATAAGAACAAGCAGCTGTAGGCGGGTGGAAATGTGGAGTAGTCTCTAGAAGCATTTAGGGGCCAAGGAAATCAATGTAAAATGTGCCGGTGTATATGCAGCCAGTGAGAGGACATGCCTTCTAAATGTCTAATTAAATATATGTATATATATATATATATATGTATATATACATAGATAACTTTTATCTACTGTCAACCATTTTTCACGGAACGCTGTTGTGTTAAATTCAACAGCAATGATGCCCAAATGTTGGAAAATTTAGGTCCCAGGCCAGAACGAATTACCATTACCCTTTTTGGGAATTATGTGTTACACGCGGCACCACGGAGGCCCTCATTCTACCTTTCTATCAGCTAGTCATTTATCCTTACGGTGTCATTAGCGATAACGATCTGTGGAGCACAAACCGGCTGTTGAGCAGGAAATGTAGTCGAAATCACATTGTATGCCTTTTGTTTACAGCCAATTATTTTTCAGGCAGAGTATTATGCAATGTACGAACGTTAGCTGATTAAACGTCTTTGTCAATCACGTGTTAGCTTAATAATCCGAGAACGTATTTGTTGCCACTGAAGAAGTGTCGATTAATGGTGGACAGATCATGGCCATTGAAGGATGATTGCTGACGACACCGTTAGGGTTAAAAATTTGCTGAAAGATAGGCAAAGCATGGGCATCGGTAGTTCAGTGGGTTACACTAGAGCCCAAGAAAGGGTAATCACGGATTTGAATCTGGCCTGGGGCCTAAATTTCGCCCATATCACAGCATCTTAACGTTTTTATTTACTGCCTATTCTTTTTAATGGCAGTGTATGTTGCGAAAAACTTCGAACCGCAGGTGTCTGTGAGGTGAGGAACGAACGCGTTATTACCCTTTCCGTGGCTGACGAGTTAACCACCACATCACGCGGATCTTTCGTTTCGCCTGTCTCTCAGCTAGTTCAGTCGATCAATGCCATCAGCCATCACCTGTCAGCGAGATTGATCTTCTGGGCAGCGCAAATCGGCAATGATCCTTAATGACTGTTATCATATTTAAGCCTGAAGCATGAACATTTTCTAACTATGCCTATTGCTTTTAAAAATGATGTGATAAGTTCCTGAGCCAACTATTTTTAAAAAAATAGTGCAAAGTCTCGTAAAGTATTGCCTTCATTTCACCAAGTATACTTTTGCGACAAGCCTAACATTAGCAACACTAAACATTAACGGCCTCCAGATGTATAAATTAGCCATGCGATTATATAAAAACTAGGAATGCAATAACGCATTACGGCATCGTAGAAGTTATATTCCGCAACATACAATGCTATTAAAAAGAGTAGGGAACAAATAAAAAGATTAAGGTTGTAATTATAACTACAGCCTCACCATTGGGTTCATTGCCGATTTTGGCTCCTCAGATCATTCCCGCTGACAGGTGATGGCTCATGGCACTGATCGACAGAACTAGGTGAGAGGCAGGCGAAACGAAGGACTCATGTGGTGGTGAAAGCGTCACCTGTATCACCTGTAGTCCCGTTGATCGTCGAGTGACTCGAGCGGGCGCCAGTAAATCCTCCATTTTTCCCTATCGCGTGCAAGAGTAGCCCAGTGGGTTCTCCTCGCTTTAGGGACTCGTCGAGCATCATATCTTTCTTCTAGGCTTTTCGTGAAGAACTCTGACCATCGGGTTGGTGGTCTTCCTGTAGTATGTTTGACATCCCGAGAAATCCAATAACTAACAGCTCTTGTCTATCGGTTATCATTCATACGCATCACGTGTGCGGCCCACCTTATCTTCGACTGTTTGGCGTGTAGAACGGCATCTTTGATTTTCGATCGTTGACGTAGGTCGGAGCTTCGGATCCCATCCCTTACTTGTGTGAAACGGGATACTCCTAGCATCGTCCTTTCGTCTGCGCGTTCGATAACGCTGAGTGATCTTTCAACCTGCTTACGTAGCGATCAGAAGGACCGTCGGATTCACAAGGACTAATAAATGCTGCTAATGATGACATGTGATCGCTATAGCATATTTATCCCAGGAATTCGACGAAAGTCTATTCTATTAGCATTCAACGACTTTTATGAAGAATACAAATATAAAAGTAGCAGCGGAACCCACACGTAAATCCGATGACCGTGTTGGATGACAAACGTAGAAAAAAGAATTAGGTGAGGGAAATGCTGGGAACCGCGTAGTACGATTTCGGGTCATGTAAAAAAAGTGGTAAATATTTGCAAAAGTATGTAATATATGGTAGCGAATTGATTCGGACTGTCACATCATCTACGAGAGGTGGGCTCGTTTTCTAGGATTTGCTGCTGTTAAAGGAATCGCTATGGTTATGGAAGAGTTATTCAAGAAACTTATCTAAGGTTCTCCGATTCGCAAAGGCTGGGAACTGTTTGTTGCAAAGAAAATTATGCTCTTCCTTCATTTGACATGAGATTAAGGGACGCTGGTAGAGCCTCATCTCGAAGGCGTACCACTAATCCAACTGAGTGAGATTGCAAATAAGCTGGTCTGTAACAGAGCATTTTCAAAAAGTTGTCGTTTTCTTCTAATGGCGAAAGCAAAATTTTCTACTGACTGAATTCTAAGCCATCTCATTCTATTTTGAAGTAATTTATTAAGTCAACGTTTCCTTTCTGAGCAGACAGGAGGTTGTTAGGAGAAAGATTTATTCGGTAACGGCCGCCGTTTCAGAGCTTTCCTCTTCTTCGGAAATTGGAAAGATCAGATTCATCCTCGACTTACTCAGCCTATTGCTCTCATAACCCAAACAGAAGAGAAGTCTTTGTGTCAATTTCATTCACATAGTAGAAAATTTTTTAAACGCTCACCATTTTGTTTTGCTTCGTTTGTAACTCATCCAGCTATTGTTGAAGAGCAACAGCACAGAGTCCTAAATGGGTGGGGAATGTCTCTGCCCCATGTTGAAAAATATGCAGAAACTACGAAGCGAGGTCATCACAAGGCGCTCCACCTTGCATCCCATTTTTGGGCTTTTGGATTTTATCCAATACACTTCAATAGTTTTACGCAATGTTGTTTTGGATTACTCTGCCAAGAAAGTGACTTTTGCCCAAAGATCTACTCCGTTATGCCGTCTTGTCCTATGCGTGTTCAGTGGAGTGTCCTGTTTGAATTTAAGCTTCCTATCTAAGTGTTTTTTTACACGTACACAGGGTGAACTACCTGTTTAGCCAACGTCTTCGTCCCCACACGCTTTACAAGAGAGTAGGCACACCGTGTTCGAATTCATGTGGTCACCTGTTCTACCACCAGAACATATTACACAATGCGTTATGCACAGACGGTCATGTAAACGGTCACTTACTAGCAGACGTTTTAAAGTATTCGGTAGTACTTCAATCAATGCTACCGAATTCTCTAGGTCGGCTCTTTTAAGCATCGGTTTACTGGTATACGTACTTCCCGGTTTGTTGCAGGTTATATTCTAGCAGTGTTGTAAGACCGAAAAGCTCTTTGAATGTTGATATTATCAGCTTATCATGTTATCATATATGTATCATGCGTGTTTAATTAAAGCAAGTTAATGTATTTTCGGTCTGCAAGTATGGTTTCACGTTCAACATGGTTTCGAAACCTTCGTACGAGGGTTGGTTGTTCTTTAATGCGGGCAAATCGCTACTGTTGTCAAATAAGCGATTAGTTTGCTTTGGGGCAAATTTTTTGCCGTACATGGAAGACTGCTAACTGTTAGATTTTAAGGTCTTGGAAATCCAATGGCGTATTGTGCTGCTCTCTTAAGTGTTTTGGTCGTCGGTGTTTCCATCTACCTTATTTTCTACTTCATGTCTCTCGCAGCAAACGTAGTTTTTTATAGCTGTTTTAGACCTACAAAATTTCTAACGGCTTTTACAAATTGCTGTTATTAAAACTTTTTCTGTAATGTCAATGAACTTACATTCCTTGTCATTTATGCTACTTCTATTCAACCCAGGAAGCTGCATTCATAAATTTCTTTAATCGTGCAAAAAAAATTTGTGTCGTATCAGGCCGTGCTAGAAGTGTCGGATGCTTTAATTCCATCGAGTGAAGTCATAAAAACTATTGAGCCGACAAGATGGCACGTCCTCACAGTGGCCATTGTTTCTTCGCTATTTCAAATCAGTCAAGAAGAAGTAAGTGACAATTTTTCAAGCTTGTATTCGGCAAACAACATCCAGCAGTACGCTGAACAAAACCTCAATTAGTTTTGTGTTAAGCCAGTAGCCAGTTGGAATTGGAATGTGTGCTGTCAATTATGTACTAAGATAGGGTCATTGTCTTCAAATGAAGTACTTGAAACATTGTACGGTGATTCGAGTCACTCGTTGACCAATGGAACTACAGGTAATACAGGTGATACGCTGTCAACTTGCCTAATGATTTAAACTGGGCAGTCGAAAGTACTAACTAAGCTCTGGTCATACGTTGCTACTTGTAATCTTCTTGTATGAAGTTTTATAGATGGAACGCAAAGGTAGTGATGTCCCCGGGTTGTTGACAGACATGTAGAATTTTCCGTTTACACCGTTTTCAGTTTTATCTTAAAATAACGTTTTTTCATAGAAGAGCGGCGCGTGTGGCGCAGTGGTTAGATGCGCCATTGTGACGCACACGTGGAATCGATCCTGGAGCCCATGGCCCACCAACCTTTCCATCCTTCTGGGGTCGGCAAATTGGTACCAGACTTGTCTGGGACGATAGCAGCACTAGCTCGATACATCGGTAGGCCACCGCGAGTCATTGTAAAGGCCAAATATGCACTCAGTCATGTCCAACGATACTTAATGAAGTCGAATGTATCCCTCAGGGATTGATCAACGCCGAGAGCTCTCTCCTTTTATCCCTATCCATAGAAGAAACAATGAGCATTTTACAAGTTTTATTACACCGTCTAAATAATGCATTACTCAATGCGGGGTTCCTTTCCAAAGCATGCACTGGTCTAGAAATTAGCAAATTGAAAAAATCGCATTATTTAGGTAATTTGCGAATACACTCGAGATATAGATGCAAGACGTTGGATAGTTCGCCATAGCTTTCCAACGAATTCTCTCACCAGGAATTTTCTCAGCAAGTATACTTTTCTATGTACAACTTCAGTTTCATATTCAAAAAGTTCTCAGATGTCACCTTTTCCCAAAGCAGTCAAAGTTCTACAACTGAAAACTTCAGCGCTTCTAAAGTAAACAAACTTCAGATTTTCTTCACGGTTCCTTACCACTGGGTATGACATCAATTCTACAAAGGTATGGGACCAGCACAATTGTTTACGTAGTTAAAAAATCACTTGCTCATAGTTCATGGAACATTTCACTTACTTGACAAGTAAAAAAGTGTAGATTCAACAAAACATCCCATTGATAAATTCCAAGTTACAACTAGTAACCACGAATTAAACATAATATTGCTGTTTCATAAAATAAGGAATACTTTTTATTCCCAGTGTTGTCCTAAATTGAAGTTTGTTCAGGACACTGCTGGTAACGCTGTGACGTCATGAATATCAAAAAAATCGACATCTTTTCGTAAAATCTCTACAAGAATTTGATATGCTCCAATCATGGCCGGAAGTATTTCTTCGAATTTTTTTTTTGCCAAGACACGAAAAGCTTACTGAGGTCTATAATAAATTGCGATTTATATGTGGAGTTCAGCAAAAATTACATCTGCATGGGGCGAGAGGCTGAGAGTAAAGCGAGATGAAAAACCTGCATAGTTTAGTGGCGAACGCGTTGGATTCTAGAAAAGCAATAGCAAGTGGGATCCCCATCGCAAACACCAACGGCCCAAAGTTTTGCAAATTTCTCCGCATCATTTAAACTGTATGCCACATAGTACGCTGTCGTAAAAAATTGACAATCAGCAAAAAAAAACTTTATACACTAATATTTCTTAAAAGTAGATTTTAGATCACACATACACAGACATAGTTGCTTGCTCGACTCTGCATTGGCCCAAACATGCCTGGCATCCTACGGGGACACTACAATGGTACCGATCTTCTTGAGAAAAGCTCGATTTGATCTGCATAAGCTGGCTCGTTCTTTCATAGTGAATGCATCGAAGAGCATGGCATTAATTTAAAAACGAAGCTCTAAATACTTTGTGCGCGGAGTGTATTTTCGTAAATTATTGGAAATTTTTTGATGCCTGGCATCCTACGGGGACACTACAATGGTACCGATCTTCTTGAGAAAAGCTCGATTTGATCTGCATAAGCTGGCTGGTTCTTTCATAGTGAATCGAAGAGCATGGCATTAATTTAAAAACGAAGCTCTAAATACTTTGTGCGCGGAGTGTATTTTCGTAAATTATTGGAAATTTTTTGATAAATTGAATGTTCCAGGTGTTGAACACGTAATTAACTTGTTCTAGATATTTTTCTCTCTCTTATGAGCAGGAATGGTTCTTTGAAGATCAATTTACATTTCTCCTTTGCCACTTGTCCTCCCGCTGGTTGAAAAGTAACTCGAGCGGGAGCTAGTACATCTTCCATTTCTCCATTCCGCATGCAGTAGTAGCCTCGTGGGCTTAGCTAGCTCTAGGAACTCGCTGAGCATCATATATCATGTCTTTTTTTACGGTTTTCGTGAATATTCTCATCGATCGCGTTGGTCGTCTTCCCACAATGCGTTTAACATCTCGAGGAATCCAGTTACGAACGGCTCTTGTCCATAGGCTGTTATTCATAAGCATTACGTGTCCGGCTCACCTTATCCTTGACTGTTTGGCATACAGAATGGCATCTTTGATCTTTGGGTGTTACCGCATTTCGGAGCTTCGAATCCATTCCCTTACGCAGCACGGGATACTAATAGCATCGTCCTTTCGACTGCGCGTTCAATAACGTTGAGTGATTTTTCATCCTGCTCACGCGACGATCAGGTTTTTGACGAATAACTTAAGAAATGGAGAGTCGTATAGGTTAAAAGGTAGGCACGGAGTCGAGCATTCTTTGTTTTCTTCACAGCATCCTCGAAGCTCTTGAAAGCTCCTCAAGTGGCCAGCTTTTTCCTGCTCAATTCTGGAGCCATTCATGGCGTTGTTTTCCCCATCTACATAGAAACTTGAGCATTCGAAGCTACTCATACAGCTAAACGTGAATGTAGAGTAGGAAACCAGTTTGTTTTTCATGAGCATAACTTTTGTCAGATTTCGTCGAAGACTTTCCACAGGCGGTAGACATTTGTTCCGCCTGGCTAATCCTTGGTCTTGTAAGAACGATGTCATCAGCTCCCAGGATCGACTTTTTATTAACCATGGCACTGAATTATAAATGCGTCGCTCGGTTGTTGCTAGGTTGTTAAACAGCATATGTTTACTTCCATACAATAACACACATACAACACAATCACAGCTGACGTTTCAGTAGCATCGCCTTCTCGGATGTCATCAGCAACACTAATGCCTCGATGATAACAGCTTCTAAATTACTTAAGGAGTGGGCACGTCGTCAGAGGCTGAATTCAAAAATAATAATACTTCGTATTCTTGTTGAGCCCACGGACTCACATGAGGGATCTCGAGCCGGTTAGTCGCGAGGCTACGTGGCGCGTCCCCAGGTGGCGGATAAGGGGTTAATCGCGGACGAAAAGTGATATTTGTTTCCCTGAGATGCAGGTGGATCCAGACTCCCTGTTTCTGCTGCGCCGATTTGGCACATACTTTCTGTATTTGCTAGGAGTATTCATGCATGCGTGTGTGGGTGCGTTCTCGCTTCATGCGGATTGTATTCTACGAATCAATTCGGCCAAAAGCCTGCAATCAAGGGACAGGGAAGTATATGGGAGGCAGTTAGGAGTCGCCTCCAACAAATAAGCTCCATGTCCACTTTGGGAGAGCCTGGCAAGCTACCCGTGAGTATAACCAGCCCCCACTTTCAGAGCTCAGCAAGCTATACGTGGGTATCAAATATGCTAAATACAGTAAAAAAAAACGGACCTCATTCCCCTGATCCCGAAAGGGCCCCCAATTTCGCAGCGTTGGATAGGACGAGTACGGAGAGGCTGCTAAAATCGCAGTGCCAATGGAACCTGCCTGGATCAAGAACTGTGGTGACGATCTGTACCTACAATGCACGCACACTTGCATCTGAGTCCACGATAGAAGACTTGCTCATGCAAGCAGAAATGATAAGGTACGACGTTATGGGCCTGACCGAAACGAGACGACGCCACCTATTCAACGCCGTCTATGACACCAGAGAAGAACTGTTCCTCTGAACATGCGACAGTGGTGTCGGCGGCATCGGCATTCTCGTCAACACGAGTTTCACCATGAACATCGATTCATTCGAACAGCTGACAACCCGAGCCGGACGTTTTTCATTAAAAAGATGTGGATCAATACCGGCTTTGACAATCGTAATTTTTTACGCTCCGACATCAAAATATGACGAAGAAGAGGTCGAAGCGTTCTACACGAACTTGGAGAAGTTCTACAGAGAAGACCATACATTCTTCACGGTCTTCATTGGAGATTTCAATGCTAAGATTGGATCAAGAAGAACGTCTGACGAACGTCACATTGGGACCAATGGCTTAGAATGGAACGAACAGGGTGAGCGGCTATCTGAGTCTATTGTGGCCACGAAGACCATTCATGCTAATTCGCAATTCCAGAAGCCTCCCCCCTCAATGCTGGACGTGGGAGTCCTCCAATGGAGTGCACCGTAACGAAATAGACTACATCACAGTTAAGAGAAGGTTATGCCTAATCGATATCGCTGTTGTCCCAAAATTCTACACGAGAGCAGACCACCCTCTCCTTCGTGCTAGATTCTATTTTTCACGGAAGGGAGAAAAAGCCGCTAAATTCAAAAACCGAAGTCCCAGAGTGATCAAAAACTGGGACTTGTTCAACTCATTAGTCGGCTGTTGGGAAGATGCCGTTGTCGACAACATCGACGAGGAATACGATCGGCTCATTCTACATCTTCATGTTAGCGCCATGAAAGCTGAGAGTTCGAAGGTCACCAAGAGACGTCTGTCTCCAGAAACTCTCGAGCTAACACGCCAGCGCGCGGACTCGCACGAGCTGCACGCAACAATGCAAGGTCCCTACTCAGTGGAAGACCAGCAAGACCGTGTTGTTGTTAAGGAAGGGCGACCTACACGATATAGGCAACTATCGCCCAATCTGCTTGCTGACTGTCGTCTACAAACTTTTCACTCGATTCATCCTAAACAAGATAGACAGAACGCTGGACGACGTACGTCCATGTGAGCAAGCTACGCAAAGATTCTTCGTGAGCTGTACAAAAATTTCACAGCCAAAATTTTACCATTCTACAACGATATTAACGTTAACGTCAAAAGAGGAGCCTGGCAAGGCGATACAATCTCACCAAAACTATTTACCGCCACCCACCAGAACGCCATGCCAACAATGGAATAGTATAATATGGAAGTGAAAATCGATGGACTGCAGTTACATCACTTTCGCTTCGCTGATGACATCATCTCCATAAGACCAAACATTAACCAAGCGGAACGTATGCTTGAGGACTTTGATAAATCGTGTGGAATGATTGGTCTTCGACTAAATCTAAAGGAAACGATGTTCATGAAGAACGGATTGGTTTCGTTTGCCCCATTCACACTCAACGGAACGAATATCTCCGAATGCACCAGTTATGTCTATCTTGGTCGGTAAATCAATATGATGAACGACTTAGCTCCAGAGCTGAGCAGAAGGAAGCGAGCGATTTGTGGAACTCCGACTCCGTGCCCACCTTTTCGACTCAACGGTTTTTCCTGCCCTAACGTGTGCGTCAGAAACGTGGCAGCTGGGTAAGCTGGATGAAAGATCACTCAGCGTTATCGAACGCGCTGTGGAAGGGACGATGCAAGGAGTATCCTTTTTCACACAAGTAAGGGATGGAATCCGTAGCTCCGAACTGTGTCAAGGATCAAAAATCAAAGATGCCGTTCTATACGCCAAACAATCGAAGATAAGGTGGGCCGGGTACGTAATGTGTGTCAATGATAACCGATGGACAAGAGCCGTTAGTGATTAATAGGGATTCCTCGGAATGTCAAATGTACTGCAGGAAGACCACCGACCCGATGGTCAGAGTTCTTCACGAAGAGCCTAGAAGAAAGGTGTGAAGCTCGACGAGTCCCTAGAGCGAGTAGCACCCACTGGGGTACTCTTGCACGTGACAGGAAAAGATGGAAAATTTACTGGCACTCGCTCAAATCACTCGACCACTAACGGGACCACAGGTGATACAGGTGATACTACAAGCATTGTAACCAATGTATGCAGCCCTGTGTCCTAAAGAGACCTTACCTATTCCTGTGCTGGTCCCTCCATGATTCAGCTTTTTTAAGTGCATTCATTGATTTTAGGGATGAATAGTACTGCAGCATGGACGCCGATTATCACGAGCATGACACTGCTTCAATCTCGTTCCGGGCACACCAAACCTTTCATCCTTTGTCGGCAAATTGGTACGCGCTTTTTCCAAAAAAATTCACCCTCTGTAATCCAGTTGTGAACCATCCAGCTCGGCCATCTGAGGACATCAGGGAGAATCGATTCGTCCACACATTCTACGACATTAAAGATGAAATGAAATTCCTCAAGCAGTCAATTTCAATTTATACGGCGCGTGTAGTTAGAGGCGCCACTGTGGCACAAACGTGAAATTGATCCGAACGCGCATGGCTAACCAAGTCTTCCATGCTTTCGGGTCGGCAAATTGGTACCAGACTAGTCTGGGAAGATGGCAGCACTGGCTCGATACATCGGTAGGCCACCGCGAGTCATTGTAAAGGCCCGATACGCATTCAGTTACCTCCAACGATGCTTGATGAAGTCAAATCCATGGCTCATCCCACAGGGTTTGATCAATGCCGAGGGTTTTGTCTTTTAGCTTTATCTTTTTATATTATTTGAACACTTACTACCATTTGTATGACGAAAAAATGCCAACGGCGATGCAACCAATGTTGGTTAGTCGATTATCCACTCTACATTTTTCACATATCGGTACTTTTACACATTTTCTCTTTCCACCCATGTTTAAACAGAGGAGCGCGTGTAGTGCAGTGGACAGAGGTGCTCCGCAATACGTAGTTGCTCTTTCAATCCCGCATCCCTGGTTCATCAAACCTATCTCTATAGTGTCGGGAAATTTTTACCCGACTTGCCTGAGAGGACAGCTTCACTGATGTCATGCACCACAGGTACATTATGTAAACAAAGACATGCATTCATTCACCTTTAACGATGCAATATGAAGTCGAATACACTTCGCTTCCCTCGACGCAGAGAGCTTTATCCATTAGACTTAATGAAGTCGTATGCACGGTGCATATTTCAGGGATTGATCAACGCCGAGAGTTTTTCCGTTCATCCTTTTTATAGATTTCTTTCCCGAATAAACGAGGATATTGTTAAATTTTGTTTTTCCTAGGAATGAGGAGAACAAAAATGGGGAATACGGCCATATATTTTGAAAGTGGAGAATTGATTTTAATTTGTGGTCTGCATAGTGATTACTCGCACGTGGAATCGATCCCTGCGCCCAGGCCCACCAAGCCTTCCATCCCTCCAGGGTCGGCAAATTGGTGCCAGACTTGTCTAGGAGGATAGCAGCACTGGTTCGATACATCGCCAAGCCACCGCGAGTCGTAAAGGCCAGATATGCATTCAATCACCTCCGACGATGCTTAATGAAGTCGAAGCGCATGCATAGCGCTTCCCACAGGGATTGATCAATGCCGAGAGCTTTATCCTTTATCCTTTTTTATAGTGATTACTGTTAGTATGCGTTGTAGTGATTCCTTAAAAATGTTTTATTTTTAAAGCAAGGAAACTTCATTACACTGCGAACAGAACATTTGGCGAAAGAGAACCAAGTGAGCGAGCAGGTTTCGAAAAAGAATTAAGTGCGACGGATCACATCCACACAATAACAAGACTCATTGAAGTCGCGAAAGTGCAAGAGATCGCTCTGTCTCACTTCCATCGACTTAAAGAAGACTTTTGACCCAGCTGACACAGAAACATTCGCGGACAGCTTGAACCACGGAGGTGTCCCAACTCAGTATACAAAGATTCTTCTTGAGTATACGAAAATTTCACCACAAAATATTGTCATTCTACAATTCTATATCGACACCAACGTAAAGGAGTGGTTCGAGAACACGATCCCATCCCGCCAAAATTATTTCCTGCTACCCTCCAAGACATCATGTGAACATCGAAATGGAGCAACATGGTCGGCAATCACACAATATTCGCTTTGCCGGTAACATCACTGTTGTAACAACAAACATTGACCAGGTCAAACTAATGCTTGCCGACGTTGACAACCCTTCTGAAAAGATTGGTCTTTGACTAAGTCTCACAAAAACGATTTTGATGTGGAACGGATTCGTTTCGTATGCCTCATTCATACTCACAGGGGTGCACATCTTTAAATGCTCCAGCTACGTTTGCCTAGATCGTGAAATCGACATGACAAACGGCTTAGCTGCAGAGTTGAGCGGGAGGAAGCAAGCGGCTTGGTGAGCATTTCGGAGCGTCTAGGATATAATAAGGAGAATGAAAAACGCCCGACTTCGTGTCCGTCTCCTCGCATCCATGATTCATGCTGCCTCAACGTATGCGGCAGAAAGCTGGTTGCTACGTGAGTAGAATGATAGACCACTCAGCTGGATAGGCCGCAACCAAAAGACCATCGTTTGCGTATCCCGTACCAAACAAATAAGGGAGGAACTGAGTTCATGTGTTACAAACCAAACACTAGAAGTCTATTAACTCGGTGCTTAGAGTTCCTTAAGGAAACCCTTTATGCAGGAGATTTCTTTACATATCTCTCTAGCATAAGGCGCGTGTGGCGCAGTGGTCAGAGGTTCTTCAATGAACACGTGGGATCGATCCCCACACGTTGCCTCTACCAAGTCTTCCTCATTCCGGAATTAGCAAATTAGTACTAGACTTGTCTGGGAGAATAGCGGCACTGACTCGATACATCGGCAGGCCACCACGACTCATTTTAAAGGCCATTATGCATTCAATCACCTCGAAACTATGCTTAATGAAGCCGAATGCGTGGCGCATCCCTCAGGTATTGATCAACATCGAGGGCTTTACCCTTCTTTTCCTTTTTATCTTTTTTAGCTCTCGAACAAGTGAAACCTGCTGGATAACAGTGAGGAAAGAAACTTTACGGGCGCATATTCAATTCACACATCCCTCACTGATTGATCAACGCCGAGTGCTTTTTTTTAACTCAAGGAAACAATTCGATGTCAGAGACTGAAATTTGAGCTCATGCATTCATGGATTTAAAAGAATACATCGGTGATTACGACATGTCGAAATTTCTCCCGAGTCATTGTAAAGGTTAGATATGCATTCAATCACCTCCAAACGTTGCTTAATGAGGTCGAATGCAGGGCGCAGGAATTTATTTAAGAAAGATATGGCGCTTATGCAGCAATGGTCGGAGGCACCCTGCAATACACAAATGGGATCAATCCACGTGCCCCTGACCCACCAAACCTTCCATCCCTCCGGGGTCTGCAAATCTGTGCCAGACTTGTCTGGGAGAAATACAGCACTGGGTCGATACATCGGCAGGCCACCGCGAGTCATTGCAAAGGCCAGATATGCAATCAATCACCTCCAACGATACCTTATGAGGTCGAATGCATGGCACATTTCTCAGGGATATATCAACGCCGAGAACATTATCCATTTTTGAGAGTACATTGGGTGAAAAAAGTGTTCAAGGACGTTGATCTCTTTCTCACACCTTACACTAATGTAGAGCAATTGTAGAGATGAGCTAGAACAAATTACAAATAATATTCTGCACTTTGTATGTTATTAAAACAATGCATCATGTATTTATATAAAGCG
>MQTX01000242.1:168353-296072 GCA_009735665.1 Angiostrongylus cantonensis | reverse complement strand
TATATAAATATAAAATCATACCTTATATTGGCAATGGAACAAAGATCGATGAAATTGCGAAATGGATCCGTTATCACTCGCTCCACAAAAGCAACCTGTAACAACTTTCAGAAAGTCTGTCTTCTGATTTCCACAGATCTATGTTTCACTGAATATAGAGTGGTCAAACTAAACCCCTAAAATCCACTGCAGAAAGCCGACAACGAGATAAAAGAATATGACAACCGCGAACCGAGTCAGTTTCGTCGCTTCAGCAGAGGCAGAGCCTGTTGTAGGAACATGAAAATAAATGTTAATTGCTATTTAAGAAACATGCTTACCGTCACCGAAACCTGGCTGGACGATGCTGAACCGCATGAAGTCGAAAGCTTCCAGCAACATTAGAACGACACAAAGCTGAAGACTTACGCACGTTGCTCTCACGCAGCTCAATTCTGCCCATTCATTAGCCACAAGACACGTGCGCCTAGAAGAAACCGAAAGATTTCGATAGTTGGATAGGCAAAGGTTAGTGGAAATTGTGGTATACACGACCAGTTATAAGGAAAAGCCGAATAAAATTTAACCAGACAACAACTGGGAGCTCCTTTCGATCTTTGGACACGTCTCTCGAAGCCGGATGACTCAGCTGAGTATTCTAAAACCATCCAGAAAAAGTGTCAATGACCACTTGTCAATTCTTTGATGAATCGTGGAATTTGTGATATTGCTGCGAAAAGATTCCGGGAATTAAAAGTCACCTCGATGATTTGCGATCGTTCCCAGTCGATAAAAAAAGTTTCTTGTAGTACCATATGAATTATTGTGTGGATCAATGCGATGAATTTCAAACACAGTGTAGCAATTATATAGGCCATGATCACCCATTCCTGCAATTGAAAGCATGACGTGCGTTTTGAAATTCCAATGAGTTTCATGCATACTCCTCAAACTTCTCCTAAATGGAGTAAACGAATTCTTGAGCACTAGTTGGTTAACCACAGGAATGCTAAGGTGTTAGCAAAGATCGTAGCCTCAAAATTCAAACCCGCGATTATCCTTACTCAGAGCACACGTGCTGTGCACAACACCAACTGAGGCCTATTATTTGCCTTTCTCTCAGGCAGTTTTCCACTGTAGCGGTGCTATCAGCAATCTCTCGTTATGGGGATGATCTGAGCACCACAAATGAGTAGTGAACCCAGTCAAGAGGAAGCTGCAATCGAAATCACAATCTCTCACCTTTTATTTACTGCCTTTTCTTTTTTCATGACAGGAAACGACATGAACTATATGGGCGATTACAATACCAACTTTTTGTTTGTTGCCTGCTACAATTTTTTATGGGGCGATATTAGGATGGTACGAAATACAACCACAATGGTGCTGAGATATTTGCAAAATTCCGGACCTCAGTTGTCTGCAGTGGGAACGAATGCGCTGTTACCCTTTGCCGGGCTAACTCGTTTACCACTACCATCACACCAAGCAGGTCCTTTGTTTCGTCTGTCTCTCAGCTAGTTCTTTTGATCATTTGGTCCAGAAGAGACGCCTTACCGCTACGCCGCCCCCAACTAGAAGTTTTTAGAAAGTTGGTAAATTTTCAACTTGATACAGAATTTTTTATTGGAACAAATCTACTGAACACACAGAAGACATCTGCTACAGCGTCAAATAAACTTTCTATGATTATTTGTATCCTCCCAACGGTTTGCCGCCTCATCGTGGCTGGGAGGTTCTCCTGGGTTTCGGACTGCGAAGTACACCGGTGGAATCGCCCTCCCCGGCAGGGTTTCTCAAGGTGAGAAGGAGTCTGGCTTTTCCATCAAAAAGCCTAGCTAAGAGGAAACCAATGCCAGAATCCACCACCGTCCTGGTATCAAAGTCGCATGGTGGTAAATCTCCCTCTGATCCACAAGAGCTGAGACGGCCTGTGGTGGTGATGAGGGCAGACTTTGGCCAGGCTGATCTCGGGATTCTAGGGAACCACAATGGCTTAACCAGCAAATCTCTGAAAATGGTAATTACGCTGGAGCTCGCACAACCATTGAGGACGGGTCGTTCAAGTATCAAGTAAGCATGATTACCTGTATGCTTTTACAGCCGCCCAAAGAACGGACAATGGGCCCAAAATTGCCATTGTTATTTCGAGTTCCTGAAGCGAATAACCACCAGAAAGTATAAAAATAACTTCTGGGTATTCTAACCTTTAGAACAACTATGTATTTTAAAAACGTAATTAGGGCTTCGAAATCAGACATAATACAACATGGAATATCTGACTTTACAATATGAATAACCTGTCTGAATGCAAGGTCCCTACTCAGTGGAAGACCAGCAAGACCGTGTTGTTGTTAAGGAAGGGCGACCTACACGATATACGCAACTATCGCCCAATCTCCTTGTTGTCCGTCGTCTACAACCTTTTCACTCGAGTCATCTTATACAGGATTGACAGAACACTGAACGAAGGACAGCCATGCGAGCAAGCAGGGTTTCGAAAAGGATTTAGTACGATGGACCACATTCACACGATAACAAGGCTTAATGAAGTATCGTGAGAGTATAAAAGACCGCTCTATCTCACTTTCATCGACTTACAGAAGACTCATCGACTGATTCAATTGAGATAGAAGCAGTCATGGAAGCCCTTGGTAGTCACGGAGTTTCTAGTCAGTACATAAAGATTCTTCGTGAGCTATACAAAAAATTCAAAGTATGCGTCACAAAACTATAGAGTATTGAGTAATACAAAAGTATGCGCCAGAAACCTGGTCGCTACGTAAGCAGGATGAAAGATCACTCAGCGTTATCGAACGCGCAGTCGAAAGGACGATGCTAGGAGTATCCCGTTTCACGCAAGTAAGGGATGGGATCCGAAGCTCCGACCTGCGTGAACGATCAAAAATCAAATATGCCGTTCTATACGCCAAACAGTCGAAGATAAGGTGGGCCAGTCCCGTAATGCGTATGAATGATAACCGATGGACAAGAGCTGTTAGTGACTGGATTCCTCGGAATGTCAAACGTACGGCAGGAAGACCACCAACCCGATGGTCAGAGTTCTTCACGAAAAGCCTAGATGAAAGATATGATGCTCGACGAGTCCCTAAAGCGAGCAGAACCCACTGGGCTACTCTTGCACGCGACAGGACAAAATGGAGGATTTACTGGCGCCCGCTCGAGCCACTCGACGATCAACGGGACAACAGGTGATACAAGTGATTAGGGAGCGCCATGAGTTCGACTCCATCCATAGCATCGCCGAGATGTTGGAATACAAGCTCGGTTTATACAATGACTTCCACACTAGCCATTTGATCTTTCCACATTGATTTATTTTCCAAGCCGACCGTCATTTAACCTCTTTATTAATAGCAATTTCCTTCTTGGATTATTAAGCTGCTTATACTTATTGTTTTAATCCTCACAGATAAGTACGGTACCAATTTGGTGACCACGGAACCATGAGGGCTTGGTGAGCTCGTGGTACTGGATCGAATAAGCGACCTCGATAAAAATCTGCCATTTCGTATTCTAGTGATTTCCAGCTCAGACCTCATTTAATCCCAACATGGATAATCCATATTTTTGGACAATAGACGTAATCAAAGCAATAATAATCCGAGTTGATTGTTCACAGAAGTACAGTCCTGCATTTGGGGCTTTGCAGCAGCACCGAGTACAGTTAAGTGATTAAGTGTAGTGAAGCATCGAACGAGTTAAGTGTAGTGAAGCATCGAACGAGTGAAGCGGCTTCATCCGACGCTGCACTTTTATATACGACAGTTCCTGATTTACTGTTGTCCATTATTATGTTCCGAATGCATACAATCGGAGTAGGAATGCACTGTAGAAATCAGAGCAACTTTACCTAGTTTGTAGCTACAAGACATTTGTGACTTCATTAGACCTCCAAGAACTGTCTCCTTTAAAAGAGTATTTCCGGCAAAAGTTTCTTTATCCGTGTGGTGTTGAACATCACTTAAATGAACTCCTTGCGATTGTGGAAACCAATGCAAGTATTCAGCATTCCGGGCACCGGACTCGATCCGAACAACTGCGGCTTCGCCGAAGACCACGCCGCCTAAGAATTAGCGATGTCGAAAATTTCACAGAATCGCTGTGTAAGCTTATTAACAAACCAGAAATACTAGAATAATTTTCAATAAGCGTAACTGAAAAAACCTCAATCACAAGTACAGTAAAAAGTGCGTCGCGAGAATTGTTGTCTGCTCGAAGCTTTAGGTAACTAATATCTGATCCATAACTAAACTATAATTTGTTGTGGAAAATAAACGCAGTGTAGCACTCGACAACGTCCACCTCAATGAATACTGATAAACGGTAGTAACATAGCTTTATGAAATAATAGAGCAGTGACTAGTGATTCTGACGATTTGGCGCTAGTTCAACTCCCTCCACAACGCTCTCCTCCAATTCACGACGGAATGCCTTAGTCTGGCTGTCTTCAAGATTGTGAAAACAACCGAGTCGACCAGCATTCTATGACATTCATGAAAAAGACAAAATCCTCAAGCAGCACAGCAGCGAAACCCAAAATCAAAAACTACAGGGATCATTGTGGATGACGAATGCGACGAAAAACAAATCGAATGCAAGAAGTACCGCAATGCACACGGTAGATGTGTTGTCGGTTCACACAACTGCCAGTGGTGAGGACCTAAGAATGGTCGGTTATCTCTGAATTCCAGGATAAATTGCGTTTGACCAGACTTCAATATCCAAATAAGAGAGAACGTAATAGAGTCCAAATATGCAGGTGAAGCCACATCCGAACTCTGTCACCTCCATAGAAAAAAGTGCTTCAAGACAACGGAGCGAAGAATTGTCGAGGTTCGCAAAACCATTTCGAAGCGACCACATATAAGTACCTAAGTAAAGAATGTAGCATTCTTTGCCTAACAGGCAATTGCCCAAGATGCCTTTGTAGCGTAAATTTATAATATGGTTTCTTACATGCTTATCCATGAAACTGATTGTTTAAACGAGTAGCCCGTGTTGTGGGATGAATCCATGAAGGGACACTGTACGCTTTTCGCTTTTTCTTGAAAACGTTTTTTCTACTTCTATTTTTGGAATTCAGTCAGGAGTTTGACCTTATGTTCTAACAGCTTTTCCCTCTTTCAGAAGTAAGGAATCATTATCTCACTCGATCGTGTCGTGATGGATCGATTTCGTATGTTACTGACAGTACTGCCTCTACGACATTACTTCGATTGTGGTTTGTTTCAGCATAGACGACGCTCAAGTAAGGCGGAAAAATGGATCCATCTCGTGTTTCCTGGAAGAATGTAAATGTTAGACTTTGTCGAGCACAATACAACATTAGCATGAGCAAACTACTGTCGACACTACTACCACCTGTAGTAGTTTTATTTCACTTACTCTCATTTCGACGTGCAAATGAATGTCTTTCGCGTAGCGGATACTACCAGGCACCTCGCTAGCATAAGATACACAATCGCTGTAGAAAAATCTCCGTGTCAGGACCCAGCTATTCATTTCGCCATCTTGCTTATTCACATAGATGCCAGTAGCGGATTGAACCAAACTATTTAAAACTGCGACAGGATACATCTGAAACAATGGAAGAAAAATCTATGAAAAATTGTAATCTTGCCTCTTGTCCCTGTCTTTCGCGTAGCGGATACTACCAGGCACCTCGCTAGCATAAGATACACAATCGCTGTAGAAAAATCTCCGTGTCAGGACCCAGCTATTCATTTCGCCATCTTGCTTATTCACATAGATGCCAGTAGCGGATTGAACCAAACTATTTAAAACTGCGACAGGATACATCTGAAACAATGGAAGAAAAATCTATGAAAAATTGTAATCTTGCCTCACTTGTCCTACCACTATATAGTTTGACATCATGCTGGCAACTAGCACAAATGTAGGTCGTATCCTTTTCCACACAAGACTTTCAGGAGGCTATGTGTAACATGCTAGATGGGAAAAAAATCTTTCAGAAAAACTAAGATATTGCTGGTTTGCTGGTCAAATCAAAGCATCTGTGTTTTGCTCTTGACACTAATGGTAGCTTCAATTAATTTTGTCTTATAAATAGTAGTATTTCAATGTACTTTTGGACTTCCGCCCTCGTCGTAGAACTTTATGAATGCCTCGAAGAATACCAGGTCCGATTTATAAAAGAGTTGTTCCAGTGAAATATGGCAGATATAGCGATACCTAAAATACATATAACTTTTAACAGTACCCAGGATCGACTCGTCGTTTTCTCTCTTAGCAATCGCGAGGTTGTTAAACAGCGTACATTTACTTCCATACGATAACACACGTATTGGTGTACCCTTCCAGGCTCTGAAGAAGGCGATTCTGGAGAAACGTCAGCTACGATTGTGTTGTAAGTGTGTTATTGTATGGAAGTGAACGTATGCTGTTTAACAACCTCGCGATTGCTAAGAGAGAAAACGACGAATACATATATCTTTATTATTAGTTAATCCTCGTCACTTATTATGCTGATTATTGCACCATTAATGTTATTCCTAAAAATTTAAGGACCTTTCGGAGTATCCGTTGCTAATAGAGACAAAATTAGGCAAGTACAACATTTGATTAAACATTATTAATAGTTCTAATTAATAACAGCGGCAGTACCAGTCCTAGTAATTGTGTGAGCATCAGCACTTCTTCATTCGATCCTTTGCCCTGCAGAACTAATTCTGCATATCGGTTCGGCTGCTACCCGAAGAATTTTTCTTCTTCATTACTGTTAACGACCGTTTATCGGGCTAATTTTCCTGGTGTCCCGTGACAGCACTGCCAGAGCGTTAGCAGCCCTTCATCACAGGCAGTCACCCGCATTTGTGGACCGCTGATAGTCTTTCTCAGACAAATCTTGAGAGAATTTGTATGCCCAGAGAGAAACAAACTTGGCTGGTTAGAATGTAATAAATTACATTGGTTACAAACTATTGATCCTCCTTCACTGATGCAGAATAAGCTGACTGGAAGGCTACATAATACGTTCGCAACTGAAAAATAATGAGTTAAACGCAGACCAAAACAGGGATATCACTTAAGACACAGTTGGATTTATATTCCGAGCTCCGTTTCTCTATTGTATCACATTCCAATGGCTCTTTTCTGCGAACCCCGACTTATAACCTGACATAGGAACGAACTCTAGTAAATCCTCTTCAGCACATAGGCACAGCTCTTCACAAGCCACTTATCGGAGAGCAAGCTTTCATTTCGATTGAATACAAATGAAATTCTATCACTGTGAGGACAAAGACCGAAACTACAATGGTTACTTCTGCTTGATCTCCCTGAATTCAACCGTTTGAGAGGTCATTACTGCAGTCATTCTTTACATGTATAGCAGAACGTTGGACGAAGGATTGCCATCCAAGCTAGCAAGCTTTCAGAAATAATTCAACACAACGGATGAAATTTAAACGATAGGCAAAGCCATTGATATCGCGAGTACAAGGTGACACATTGCCTCACTTTACCGACTTGAAGAAACCTGCACTCGCTAAGGACAGAAGCGATCACGGCGAGCTAAGTAATGAAACGTTCATGATCCAAGCACAAATATCCTTATTTGTTTTTCATACTCCAAAAGTCCAATGAAAACAATGTCATTGTCATTATGTAAACCATTACATTCACTGTGCATAATATCTGCATGGAAGGACAAGATATTTGCAAAACTCACACCACAGGTCAAACTCGAGCGCGTGACTACCCCTGGAGTATGAGTTTTACAAATATCTCAGCATCATTACGGTTGTATTTCACATAAAACCTTGTCATAAAAGATTTATAGGTAGCAAAAAAGAAGTTATACATTCTGATTTCAACCGCAGCCTCAGCTTAACTGGGTTCAGTGCGGATGTGTGCTCTCCAGATCATTCCCGTCACGGGTGACTGTTGTTGGCACCATTATGATAAGAAACTATCGCACAGAAACGCAAAGCCAAGGCCTCAGCCTCAGTGGTACAGCGAGCCGCGGAAGTGGTAATCGCAGGTTCGAATCTGGCAAGGGATCCCAGGTCTTAAAATCGCTCAGCATCAGTGTGGCATTGTCACTGTTATTTAAAAAAAAAGTCAAACAATACCGTGCCATTGCGCCTAATTTACAGCAACTTTAAAGAACGTTTTGTGAAGACTAGAGTGAAATAATACGAAAGGGAAGGTCTGTGGCTGCCAGCTAAACCAAGTTCACTTCACCGACCACTCCAACCTTACAATATCCACTAGTCTGGTGAAACCATGCCGGCCGATTCCAATAGTATCTATGGCAAATTTAGTATTTCAGCCTCAAGGGAAAGATACTTATGAGGAATGGGTTCGTTCTCGATGCCTCTTTCACGCTTAACAGATACACCTAAGCGTTATATGTTCTCAGTCAAGGATTCAAAATAACTCGAGGTCTTAGCACTATTACACAGAAAAAATAAGCGGCTAGAAAGTTTACAAAGTTGCCAAGGAGTAGTGAAAAGATGAAAAATGCCTGGCGTAACAACAACCTTTTCTCTTCCCACAATTCGTACAGCTTTATATACGCTTTAAGAATCATGCTGCAACGTAAGTAGCTGAGAGATTGATGGAAGTAACCGAGTTCGTCATACAGAGAATGATGAAGATGAGGCAACGAAATGGAATTTAAGATCCGTGTAAAAGGTCAAGGGTCAAGGGCGTTGACGCATAAGCAAGCATGTCGAAAGTGGACCCCTCATTTAATGTGGCTTAACGCCAAGTGTTAGAAAACGCCGTGTTGCTATCTTGTTCTAACAGGCTTCAAACAAAATTCCAAAGGCACAGAAAAAAGGTATCATATTCTGAGTTCTTTACGAAAATGTAACGTTCCATGGGAAAACGTTCTAAAATAGACGTTGCCCTCTAGCTATCACAACTAACTAGGTTACAGTTGGATCCGAAAGGAAAAACCAACACTTTGTCCATAGTCATATTATCAAAATAAGTTCAATGATGCTGAGATATTTGCAAAACTCCGGACCGCAGGTGTTTACGGTGGGGAACGAACGCATTATTGTCCTTTCTGGGGAGTAACGCACTCACTTCACCACCACACCATGCGAGTCCTTCGTTTCGTCTGTCTCTCAGCTTGTTCTATTGATCTTTTGCCATCAGTAATCACCCGTTAACGGGATTGATCTGAGAAGCCCAAATCGTTAAAGTTAAAATTGTGATTATAACTACAGCCTCAGCTAAACTGAGTTCGTTGCCGATTCGGGCTCCCCAGATCGATGCCGCTAACGGGTGATTGCTGATGGCAAAAGATCGATAGAACTAGCTGAGATACAGGCGAAACGAAAGACCAGCATGGTGTGGTGGTGAACGCGTTACTCCCCTGAAAGGACAGTAATGCGTTCGTTCCCCACCGTAGACACCTGCGGTCCGGAGTTTTGCAAATATCTCAGCATCATTGAAGATATATTTCGCAATATATATCCTGACGTTAAAAAAGAAAAGGCAGTAAATAATAAGTTAAAATTGTGATTATAACCAAATTAAGTGTAAATGAGAGAGGTAGGTGACAAATAGATAATAATAAGAGCTAATGACAGAAATAACGAAAATAGTAATAGCGAAAATTGGCACACTACCTTCTGCCGAATTTAAACGCCTGACGTGCTTCTTTTGGCGCACACGGATGCAGTACGGATTCGGCTTCAACAAAACCCATAAATGTTCCGTTGAAAGCGTATCTGCAGTAGGATATTTTGTACTTTCCTATATTTTCTAGAATAGAGCTTGTCACTTGTTGTGAATGCATTTACTTAGAACAGCGTGCGCCAAACATCACTCAAACCATTTGCGTTGCTATGAACGAAATCAGGAAAATATTGACGCTGAATATGTGTACTTTGACCAACTGTGTTATTTCGGCAAGCTTTTATGAAATTGGTGACTGGCTTATCGAGAAAGTGCAACAAAGACGGTTGAACCCGAAGACTACACAGATCCTCGTTCTATCTTCCTTTACATTTCATTTAAGAATTAAGCTTATCTCATGACTCGCTACGGCAATGAAATTCTAACCACTGTTTCATCAGGCCATAGATTTCAGACCTTTGCTCCGAGTTATCGAATACCTGGTGAGTAGAATTTCCATTCGTCCTGCATCCCCGTCATCAAACAAAAATTGCTGTGTGATCGCCGTTTCCCGATACAATTCTGTATCAGCTTCACCGGGAAAGAAGAGTGGCGGTATTGTACCCCTGAGACTAAGATTAATCACTGCAATTAAACACTGTCAGCCTCCAATAATAATAACTTATACTTTCCACATATATATACATATATATATATATATATATATACATACATAAAGCAACCTGTATTTCATAAACATATACATATATATGCGTTTATGAATATATGTATGTGTGCTATTGTGTTATGTTGTCTGTCATAATTTATAACTCACTCAAGTCGCCGATCTCTAAGTTTTTCGATGATAGCACAAGCAGTTCCAGCTGAGGCGTCGAAGTTTTGCAAAACGCAAAGGTTTGCTAGTTTCTATAAGTTGAACAATAGATGAATTTTATTGTTATTACCTATTATTCCAAAGGAAAATTCAGCAATGTTATAAGCCCGTTGCTCGTTTTCGACTGTACGACTGATAAACCGTTGGGATCGCTGCCTTTCTGGAGGAATCCGTATTGCTACTTATGGTGAAGACCTTGGTACGCCGGGATACGGCTGTCCCAAGGTTACACCAGAAATAATATTAGACAAATATTTCACATATTCTTAAGGAAAATACACAAATCACTGAGGCATAGTCGAACCCTCAAACATACTCGCCCACATATAAATCACTGTTCCAAGACAAAAGAAGGTAGAAAACGTGATGAAGCTTGCATTCATCTCAGAATTCGTCATCGGAATATCTAAGTAAAAGCGACCACGTGCTTTCGTGATTTGGTGGAATTTCGCATTTCTCAGTCTTCCGGATAGCACTGTAAAAAGCCGATCCTCGGAAATAAAGTACTTTGGAAGAATTCACAATGTCATTAAATAAGATAAAGAGTGAAATGATTACTTATTTCCCGACAGAAATGTACGCTAATCCAAACACTTAAATACTTAGGCTGTTTGGTTTCACATAACGTGAACGTCTCAATACTTCTTCCACTCTTACGTGAATTTGTAAACAACATCTGTAAAAGTGGTCAGGTTTCTATATGGGCTGTGCTACTAATAGATGAATAGTCGCCTTCTTTTTTCACTGGCACACTGGATACTGGTAGGTGTTTTTTCTAGAACTTGGAGATAGCACAAGGTAGGACATTCTCTTGTCCTTACCACAAATAATTGTTACTTGTGGATTGCGCAGAAGTTTGTCACCATGCGACCAGGATACCTTCAAGACGTTCTAACTCTTTTTGTGGCAGTGATTGCAACGATTAGTCAACCATCATCGAACTACACTGGGGATATAATATATCATAAACTGGATTTACTAATTCAATGCATGGAACAATTAGGCGAACAACTGTACTAAAAAAGGAAATGTCGACCTGGCAGTTGTGTTCGTTCCCAGCAATACATCTTGACGCTGTCGTCTCAAGCGTTTCTTCCAACACAGATGATTTCACAGCTTCGCCTGAGACGAGGTGTATTGTCGTATCTAACTCTGTGATCGGTGGTGAAGCACAAAGTGACGAATTCATCTATGAAAAAGTTCTCTTATTTCCGCAGAGCGAAATTAACCCAAGCATAGGATAATAAGGAACAACTGCATTTAAAAACAACTGTTGAACAAAGTTGCTTTTTCCTTATCGTTTGACAACGTACTTGGCAAAAGCATTCCAGAGTTCCGCACAGTTGGCATGAAGTGCCTTCCTCATTTGGCATAGTGCCTGTAATATGACGACTTAGTAAGCGAAGGGAAAAATAGGTGGAAAAAATTGGCTGACGGCTTGAAAAGGCATTGGAAAAGGCGGTTGAAATCTTTACTTGCATTAACAGCAACGGAAAGCTTCATCACTTCGAGCATGTATTTCGTTTAGTTTTCCCTTTTCTTTTTTTGCGGTTTATTACTTTCCAAGTAAAAAATAACATATCGACTGTCCAATTCGAGACCTCACACTTGCTTTAGTCAGTTAAGTGTTCTGGCATGCGCTTACCGTAAACGCACTTTACGCACTGATCCGTGCGAGCGATTGTAGAATTTCCTCCTTCGAATTTGCTGGATGTCGGCTCAGCAGGCGATCCGTCGACATTGTGACTGTAGTAAACTGAACCTTCAGGGCAGCAATGCGATGTTTTGCATGGAATGCACTCCAGGCCGTTTGATGAAGGGTAGAAGCCTGAAATGATAACTGAACAGAAATGTTCTGAATGTCCAGGAATACTAAGTGAGTCTGCTTAGAAGAAAACACCGTTTGGTGACAAAATTGGGTTGTTCAATATTCTAATGTTTAGAACTAATGTGAATTTTAAATATAGGACCCGCTCAGCATTCGTGAGTGTGCCATATCACTTGAAAAAATGTATTGAAGAAATCATTCAGCAATGCTTATCAAGGATAGTGCGGAATGACATTCTATCGGTTTGTCTGCGCTCAACCTTCGTTTCGCCACCTTGCTTAGCAAAATAGGTGTGAAGCTTTGGAAAAGCGTTCAAGGGCTTGAACATTGATGAAAAGTTTCTTTCTTTAGCCAAACATCACGTGATTTTTCTCCACGAAGTTTCAGAGATGCAAAAATGGTAACTAAGATACCGATGAGGATGAGAAAGGAACAACCCTAAATAAGTCAAAGAAAAATTCTCTTGCAACAAAACTCATCAGTTAACGAACAATAAAACTGTTTTTCTAGCTTAAGGATTTCGTCTTCTTTAGAATGGTGGCCGAGTCGATTCTCTTGCAATCTTGGAGAGAGCTCGGATGAGGCGTTCCCACTTAGAGTGGAGGAGAGCGTTGAGTAAGGGACGAACCAACACCTTGTTTCCTGATGCACTGAATTACTAACCACTGCAAGAATTCTGCCCACCGTGTACGGCATGCTTGAGCGACATTTTCTGATATGTAAGCAAAACATCCAACACCAATTTGTATGGCACTATTGAACTTCGTGGCATATCCATCTCATGAAAATATACATGAGAAGGAAAACAGGTGGGCCAGCCATATGATGAGGAAAGTGGACCAGAGATTCACGAGAACTGCAGCAGAGTGGGAACAGAAGGTAGTGGACAAACTCTAAACAAATCCGTCGTTTTCTATCTCAGCAATCGCGAGGTTGTTAAACAGCAAACTGCTTTTAACAACCTCGCGATTGCTAAGAGATAAAACGACGAATTCATAATTCAATGCTGAGATTAAAAGAAAGTCGATCCTGGATTCTAAACAAATCGCTCATACAATGGGCGAACATGTTTCAAATCGCTTCAAACAGCTAAATGTACCTGTGATAGATTTAATGATTATGGAACCATGCACGCTGTCACCACGAACGAAACGTCTAAGTGCCATTGGTGACAATAGTGAAATAAGAAAACGAATGTAGAATGTGTTCTTGTCGGCGCAACATTTGAAAATGCGTCATCCAGCAACCTTAATGCATGCTTAGGACACTGTCCATCTTAAGTGTTACCTTGAGAGCATCTTTGACACTGGATGCCAGTCGGAGTGACTTCCGTGATTATTGAGTCAGATGGGCATTGACAGGCAAAATTTGAAGCGGTTGGTACAGTTCCATTGGGGCACGCCACACAACTACATGAAAACAACGATATATCCTCAAATTCAGTAATGTCGAGAAAGAAGGATGAAAAGCAAAAAGAAAGCACACTACGCGGCTAAAATTTCGATCTCGAAAAGACAGAACGGTAGAGACATTTTTAGTTCTCCTATTCTTTATGTTTTACTTTTTATTTACTGCCTACTACAATTTTTCACGCCAGGGTATTATGCGAAATACAACAAGGATGGCGAGATATGAGCAAAACTCAGAACCTCAACTGCGCTTCAAACCCACGAGTACGTTTGCTGGTTGCTCCGATAGAGTAAAAACGTAGCTTAGAGATTAGCAAGTCAAAGGGTACCGATGGTGTAGTGGTTAGTACGTGGCCCCTCTCGAAGGGTACCCATGGATTCAGAGCCCAGCTGAAGTCCCAACTTTTCCTCATCTCTCATCCTTTTCCTCGCATCCTTGTGGTATCTTATTCTTAGTTAGTAGTCTCCTCTATTCACAATTTTATTCTATTTAGATGCAGAATGTTGCACAATTTTTTCAACTTCTAAGGTATACACTGTTGTAAGCAGAGTTCACAAGCACATTCTGCATTTGATGAATTATTTTGAGCTACCAGAATTTCCTCTCCAAACTCTTCATGCCTAATCGTGGCTGGGAGATATTCCTTGGTGTTGCGCTGCGATATACAAGGGGAAGAGTCATCCTCCAGAAGGGCCTCCCAAGCTAAGAAGAAGTACGACGTTTCTGTCCAAAACCCGGCTATGAGTAAACCAATACCAGGAATCCCCACCGTTCTGGTATCAAACTAGTGGCATGGTGGCAAATCTTCCCCTGATCCACAGGAGCGGTGAGTGCCTGGAGTGCTGACTACCTGAGTAAGGGTTCGGATGAGCTGTCATCAGCATTCCAGAGAACCAAGATGGCTAGACCAATAAATGCCCGCAAAGCGGAAATTATGCTGAGGCCATGACAACCTGTGAAACCCGGCCATCCAAATATCCAAGTAAGCATTACACTTCTTCGACAGCAACGTTGCAGGGTTGCGGAATCCTTACCACAAATGGCCTTCAATCTCGTTATTAAAGGTTATTAAAGGATTTATTTTTTGCTGGTGTATTTCAGAGCCACGGTTGACGTCACAATTATAGACGCTGTTCAATATTCGCAGCCTAGTTCGTCACTCGCCAGTTGATAACTTTTGCTGGTAATTTTAAAAAATGTAGCCAAAGATATCTTCGGAGTTTCCCTTACATCCAGAAAGCCTGTTGCGTGTCTAACACGTGAGGACGCTCTAGCGGGCTTATCATAGGACAGCATAAAGTGTCAGCTCGGCCAGTATTCAACGACATTTATGAAGAAAACAAGATGTTCTTGAAGCAGTCAAACCCACAAGCATCTTCATGGACAATGGTTTTTAACGGACGAAAAATCGAATGAAAAAAAAATGCTGTGGTTAAGACAAGGTGGTTAAAATTTAAAAAAAAACTGCCACGCAGATATGAATGCATTGATTCCAATGCAAGTTATGGCGTCGAAAGAATAATTGTCTGTGGGCGCCGCACAAAATGTTATGCACTAGCCGATTCTTCGAAAAGTCTATCTTCACTTCAAAATTATTTCGAGCATTGTTTTAAGACAGGATGAAATGTTTCACGTTTATGAAGTGGTTTAAAATTGATAATGATTATATATAAAATTATCTATTAACATTTTCGCAGCGACTTTTAGTTTTCTGCGCCAACTGCGTGGGACCACACCTAACATCGCCGTGCGGCTTGCGCATTGAAGGCAGCACACGCCGTCACTCAGTTTAGACATTTTCCGTTTCTTTGCTATAATTTTGCAATTCAGCTAGAATGTTGCAGAGCTGTCGTCTACTTAAGTCTAGTTCTTAAGCAAGCTCTGGAAGCGTTGTGTACAAATGTTCTTCATATATTGTCAAATGGCTATTGTTGATCATGCTGTCGGAAATCCCAACTAATTCAAATCTCAAAAACACAAAGACTATTTCTTTGCCATACAGTGAATAAATTTTGCATGAAGGAAAATTTTCTCTGTTTATGTCAGTTAGCTCAGTTATCTGTGAACAAATTTCCTTCAAGAAAAGCAGAAACCGGTGATGACGAAGATTTGCTATCCAAAGGAGAACACTATAAAAAGAAAGAAGCAGTAAGCATAAGAGTCATACCTCATCGTTATTGCGTTGAAATATTCAGATTTTGTGCAGTTGCGCTCGGTTTGATAAGGAAGAGCTAGCGTTTGAGAATATTGAGCCCAACTGAATGGTAACACATCCATTAAAGTGGAAAGAATAACCCAGATCAGAGGCTCCATTAATAGTGAACTAGTGAGAAACAAGCCCAAGATAGTCGCCGAATACTTGAGAGGTTACCATAGTCACGCGACATACGTGGGTTTAACGCTGTCTGAAGCATAGTCCGTTGCTACGCAATGAATCTAGTGATGACAATGAGTCAGCTTCGCTCTGGCCTGGTATACCTTTCAGCTGTGTACCATTGTGCGCAGAAAGATGTTAAGCGATTGTTCATTCCCAGACGAAAATTCTAGGTTGAGTAGGATGAGTTGGAAATGGTTCCACCCAAGCCAGTAAAAAATGGCGAAAAGTGTGGTGCGTTTTCTATCCTTGACTGATAAAAAGGAACCCAACGATCGGTTCTGATTAAAATGAGCAGAGTTTACTGGTGCATTCTTGAGTTACTTAATGCATGGTGCAACTACAGACTATATAACCATAAGGATGTTGAGAAGCGAGTAAAACTCCGAACTTCAATTGGGCCTCGCGACCGTGATCACCCTTACTGAGTGTATATGTGCTAAGCACCACGCCAACGGAGCCTTGATGCGCTTTGCCTTCTTCTCAGTCATGTTTTCTGTTAACGGGCATAATCTGGAGAATATAATCCGGCGCTAAACCCAGTTAAGCTGAAGCTGCACTCGAAATCAGAATGTCCCAAATTTTGTTCGCAACTTTTCTGTTTGCATCTCTTTTTTCAAACTTTTGTTTCATTTTTGACTGCACCCATGGAGTAAAAACATGTTTGAGAGAAAGACTAAACTGAAGGTGGCTAAAACGCGAGCCTCGTCAAGGGTAATCGCTGTTTTGCAGCTTATCTGAGGTTCTAGGTTTTGCCTATATCTCGGCATCCTCGTCGTTCTATTTTACATCGATTACTGCCATGGAAAAAAAAAATATTAGGCACTAAATAAAAGTTAAGATATTATAATCACAAGTAATGTATAAATTTACTATATTATTATATACTATATAATACTATATACTATATAATTTACTCTCACTTACAACACTGTTTTCTTGATGATCAAACACAAGGTTGCTATATGGTGAATGTTCATCTTGAAGATTTACATAAATTTTTATCCCAAAGCCCATAAACGAAACTTAACAAAGGTTCTTGACTTTTTTTTACCAGACATTCAGTTTCATGCAAAAGCCTAATTATTACAAATAAGTGCGTTTTGTTCTCACAGGGCTTTTTTCCTAAACGTCACCGTGAAATGCAGTCGACGGTTCACCTGGCTCACTCAGCAAGATCTTTCAAGTTGAGAAGGACTTCGACAATCCTATCTTGAAGCCCATTTTGGAATAAACTAGTGTCGAAAAATATAATCCTACTCAATCAATAAATTAATGGCTTCTACATCGTCCTTGAGCGGTCGATTACTTTTACATTCCTACTTTCGTTTCTGATTTCGGTTTTAACATCTCTCCGAATAAACTAGTAGGAAGACCGGGCGAAAGATTCGTCGCCGAAAACACACCTCCCTCTAATCCACATCGTGGTGAAGCCCTTGCAAGGTTGCGTCAGGACTCCAGGGAGGACCAAGTTGCACGACCAGCAATAGGCCAGCCTCAGTACACCGCACACTGGGTGCTCCCGGCTATGACGTCAGGCGGTGAGGCAACCGGTGAGAGGCCAGAAAATCTCGGGTTGCGCAGGACGTCAATCGAACCGGATCTGACGAACACACGCACTACACGGCATGGAGATTGCTTACTATGCTCATATAATGCCAGAACACTCTCCACAGACGCCAATCTTCACGCCCTTGTATCCGCAGATCGCACCAATTTTCATGTGATCGCACTACAAGAAACAAAAATCAAGAAGACCGACATACGCCAACCAAAGAACGAGACCTTTGTGATCCATGGGGAAATGGTCCCGTCACGAAATATCGGCGGCATAAGCTTTGTCGACCATCCGTCCATTGTTCACCTCGTCGACTCATACGACATCCTTTCCACTCGCATAGCCGTCCTCCGTCTTCAACTGTCGCATCATAAGAAGATTACTGTCATCAACTGCTACTCACCAACCGACGCTGCTCATGAGTGCGAAATAAATGCGTTCTACTATCAGTTGGAGGAAGTCATCCGCAATGATAAAGCTTATCATAGATTTGTTGTCGGAGACTTCAACGCTAGAATAGGAAAGGCCAACGAGAGCGAATACAGGATCGGAAATTATAGAAGAAGGAGAGCAGCTTGGGCCGCATTCGGGCCTCTCAAAGAAGCCACCAGCCAACTGAAGAACCCGAAAGTCCGCGCTCATCTCTTCGATTCTACGGTCCTCCCAGCGCTCTGTTATGGTGCAGAGACGTGGTTTGATACTCCAACAACGTCAAGAATTCTTCGCACCACTTACAGAGCGCTTGAGCGATGTCTTCTAAGACATAACCGGTACTCTCAATATCTAGCCTGAATGCGAAGCTCTGACCTTCGAAATCTGTCACATCCTCGAGATCCAGGAGAATATACATCGACAGCGAAACATAGATGGGCCGGTCACATAATGAGAAGAACAGACAACAGATGGACGAAAAGAACAGTAGAGTGGACTCCAAGGGAATGCAAACGTCTCCTTGGGCGATCACCTACACGTTAGGCGGACGTGTTCGTAAACAAAATTAATCAGCTGTACCCCAGCTGCAGTTGTTTCACAGATCACGGTATGAGACTCGCAAGGGCTACCATGCTCGAATAAGACCACCACCATGGACTACGATTGCGAGAGAAAGGAGCGAATGGCATATGTACTGTGGTATGCACAACTCGTGAAGACGGACCGTCCAAGTATCCAAGTAACTAAGTAATCAATATATTGCCATTTGAAGAGAAATTTTGCTCAGGTTGCACAATTCTTGATTATTCGTGAAGTTTATTGCATTGAAGCACTCAAGTGTTCTGAAACGTCCACTCAGATTTTAAATCATTTTTTAAACCTTGACATGTTTGATCGCACTGATTATTCTACAATTCTCTATAAGAGCAGCGCCATGCTGATAGTTCTACTATAAGTTTCATTCACCGCTGAATTACAAAAAAGATAAAAGTATAAGCCTCTCCACCTTAATCAATCCCTGAAAGATGCACCATGTATTCGACTTCACTTAGCATCGTTCGGAGGTGATTGAATGCATATGCGTCCAATACAGTGAACAGCAGTGACGAATCGATGCCTCAAGGCAGTGTTGCTATCACCCAGACCAGTATGGTACCAATTTTCCGACCCAGGAGTGATGCAAGTTTAATGAGTCCTCGGTGCGGAATCGAATCAGCAGCCATGTGTTGCAGAGCACTTCTGGCCACTATGCTGAACACCCCCACCACTCTATCCTATACATACATTGAATTGCATAAAAAGCCTTAGGTAAGTTAATCTACACAATCGCATGGTGATTTGAGCCCAGTATCTAAAGGTATCCCCACTGTAATCTAAGAAGACCGTCCGCCGGCAGCCTATGGTGACAGTGTGGAAGAAATATAGCGCAGTTGTCTCAAAATTCCTACAGAACCAACTCGAACAACATTCAACGTAGTGAATCAGAAAAAATCACAAGATATGAAAGGAATCGGTTCTCCTACAACAGAAATGATGACAGCTTCCCACATTGTACAGACAACGACATGGCAGTCTCATAAGAAAGTGGTACCTATTTTCTTTTATCTTACAGTATATTTATTTATATTACCCTACAAACCGATCTTTTTGAGCTGATGCGAGGTTGATGTAGGTTTTCGTCGTTGCTGTCGTTATTGTTGGTGTTGTTCGTCTATGGCTGACGTTTCGGCGATTTCGCCTTCCTCAGAGCCGTTCTGTTACGAGTGGAACTGCCTTTGAATTATCTCACAGTATGCAAAGTGATAGTCCTTCAAGAAGCAGGTTATCACTAGATAGTGAACTCTTTATCGCTTCTAACAGATGCACATTGCACGAGAAAAAAGTAAAAGTCCAATCCCACTCCTAACGGCATGGCTCTGAGGAAGGCGAAATCGCTGCAACATAAGCCATCGACCTGCAACACGAAACAAAATTAATCAGCTGTACCCCAGCTGCAGTTGTTTCACAGATCACGGTATGAGACTCGCAAGGGCTACCATGCTCGAATAAGACCACCACCATGGACTACGATTGCGAGAGAAAGGAGCGAATGGCATATGTACTGTGGTATGCACAACTCGTGAAGACGGACCGTCCAAGTATCCAAGTAACTAAGTAATCAATATATTGCCATTTGAAGAGAAATTTTGCTCAGGTTGCACAATTCTTGATTATTCGTGAAGTTTATTGCATTGAAGCACTCAAGTGTTCTGAAACGTCCACTCAGATTTTAAATCATTTTTTAAACGCTGCAACATAAGCCATCGACCTGCAACACGAACAACGACAACAACAACAACAGCAACGACAACGAAAACTTTATGTCAACTTCACATCAGCTCAACAAGAGCTGTTCATAAAAACATAAATAGAAAAGGAAAGGCATAAAAAGTATCTCCAAGAACTCCACAAATACAATGTTCTGTTTCTTGGTTTATTCCATAAATACGGATGAGTTGAGATCGTCGTACCATAGATGGAGTCAATAAGGGTATACTACGCAGATGTTTTACTGCACACAAAACCTTCATTAGGCACTATTATTTTGTCATATAACGTCGTACATATAAAAATTTTGCTGACTGAAACAATTTTTAGACAACTAATTCACTATTTCAACTAATCCTCAATACCTTGAGCAATGTCTCAGAAGGATTTTTTCGCCTAACACTCATTTTGTAATAATACTCAGGATTGACTTCCTGTTAGCCTCGGCGTTGGATTATAAATTCGTCGTTTTCTCTCTCAGCAGTCGCAAGGTTGTTAAACAGCATACGTTTAGTTCCATACAGTAACACATCACCTGTATCACCAGTTATCCCATTGATCATCGAGAGACTCGAGCGGGCGCCAGTAAATCCTCCATTTTTCTCTGTCGCGTGCAAGAGTAGCCCAGCGGGTTCTGCTCGCTTTAGGGACTCGTTGAGCATTATATCCTTTTCCTAGGCTTTTCGTGAAGAACTCTGACCATCGGGTCGGTGGTCTTCCTGCAGCACGTTTGACATCCCGAAGAATCCAGTCACTAACAGCTCTGGTCCATCGGTTATCATTCATACGCATTACGCGTCCAGCCAACCTCATCTTCGACTGTTTGGCGTATAGAACGGCATCTTTGATTTTTGATCGTTGACGCAGGCCGGATCTTCGGATCCCATCCCTTACTTGTGTCAAATGGGATACTCCTAGCATCGTCCTTTCGACTTCGCGTTCGATAACGCTGAGTGATCTTTTATCCTGCTTACCCAGCGACAGGTTTCTGACGCATACGTTGTTAAGGCAGGAAGCACCGTTGAGTCGAAAAGGTGGGCATGGAGACGGGTGTTCCTTGTTCTCTTCACTACATCCTCGATGCTCTTGAAAGCTCCCCACGCCGCTCGTTTCCTTTTGCTCAGCTCTAAGACGATCATCATATTGATTTCTCGACCTAGGTAGACATAACTGAAGCATTCGGAGACATTCGTTCCGTTGAGCCTGAATGGGGCAAACGAAACCAATCCGTTCTTCATAGACGTTGAACAGGAACTTTCCATTCTGAGCGTGTGAGGTGGCAAACCAGTGTGTTGCCGACGATTTCTGGAACGTTGCTTTGGTGTTCTGATCTTATCCTGTCCGGACCTAGTGCTGTTCGATTCTTCACCAACGAAATGGCAAGTCGTATTTCGGAAAGGGAACCGGTACATATTTACCCGGACCGGTGGCACAACATATCTACCCTCCTTTATTTCATATGACGGGAGGTGGACGTGACTATCAAAGAAATCTGAGTAGTATTCGTGGATGATTTTCTCCATTGCCTTTCTGGACGCTGTTCTTGTTCCGTCTGGGCGTCGGAGTGCAATCATCTTGGTCTTGTAATTGGCGAAGCTTCGGCGGGTTTTGCGAATACTTTTCTCATCCTCTGCAGCTTCGGCCGTTACTGCTGCTCTTCTCTTTTTAAGATCGTCTTTTGTCGCCTGTCTGCATTGTTTCGCAAGCACGGACGTTAGTGCGCGGTTGCCTGCAGCTCGTGCGATTCCACGCTGGCGTATTAGCTCGAGAGTTTCTGGAGACAGACGTCTCTTGGTGACTTTTGAGCCCCAGCTTTCATTGCGTTTGTGAAGATGTTCAATGAGCCGATCGTGTTCCTCGTCGATGTTGTCGACAACGGCATCTTCCCAACAGCCGACTAATGAGTTGAATAAGCCCCAGTTAGTGGCAGTTCTGGCACTTCGGTTTTTAAATTTAGCGGCTGTTTCTTCTTACCGCGAGAAATAAAATCATGCACAAAGGAGACGGTGGTCTGACCCCGTGTAGAATTTTGTGGCAACAGCGACAATCAGTTTGGCAAAACTTTCTATTTACTATGATGTGGTCCCGCGGATCTCCCTCGTATGATCTCAACCTAAGTGGTAATTTAAAGCATGAAGGATAAAGCCCTCAGTATTGATCGATCGCTGAGGGATCGCCTACACCTTCGACTTCACCAAGCATTGTAAGAGAGGATTGAATGCATATCTGTCCTATACAATGACTTGCGGTGGCCTACCGATTTTTAAAGTCAGTGCTGTACTTCACACTCCTTGGAAATAGAAAAGCTTGTGAACCCGGGTAACACAGTCGAACCAAGGAGCACTTGTTTATTGCAAGACACCTCTTAACCATCACGCTATACGCGCATGCTAGGTGCTGATATACTTCACAACAAACTATCTCAGTAGAAATACAATCTAATTTGAAGCATCAGCGAAGTCGTAAACTATACATAGGACACTTGAGTGAAGTCCACTCTGAATACGAGTCCACTCGTAGAACAAAACCTAGACATAGAGGGTCGGTCGTATGTACAACGAAGAAAAGCAAGAAAAGTATTTGAGAACGACTTTAAAGTGTGTATTCTCAAAGAATTTAGGTGATCTCAAGGGATATTGCAAAAAAAAAAAGAACGAGGGCTTTATACAAACACGTTAATCCTTTGTGTTCACGGTAGAAATTAGCTCACACAGTCTCAAGCAGCAGCCGCACGAATTCGATCACCTGCACAGGTAACTCGGGCAGAAAAAAGTGAAGATATAGATTATACTTCTATAAAATGGTAGAAGTGCGTAAAAAATCTGAGCGCGGGTCATTTAAGCAACCAAGTACAGTCTTTCTTCAATTGTGTTTATGTTTTACCTTTTTAATTTTGATTTCACAGTATTTTTATATCAATAGTTTTAATGTCTGATAATGGGACCACTACCAAAACCAATACTAAAGAAAAGTCTCTAGTTTCAACATACTCCCATATCCTTCTTGTGGTATTTTATGAAACCAGGTAAAATGTGTCTGCTATAAAATATCACAATCGACATGATCTACCACTCATGTTGACCAACCAAGTAATTTCCCGAAGTTCTCAGGGTCACTTGGCCCGAATGTTCTCACAATACTGGCTAACCTTGTTGTTCCCTATTCACCAATGCCTATAATACATGTCGGTGTTCATTCATCATTTTTGACGCTATTCATTGTCGTTGTGGAATCTAATTGAATTGAAGACACAGATTTTAGCCAAAATATCCGTGAAATTTGTGGGTTTTGTCATTTTAATTAATAATCACTACAGGTTTATTTGAAAACTAACTATGCTGTGGTGTTCGTAGTTATTTCTACTCTTATCTAGCTTATCATTTTATTGTCTCACACTGATCACTACGCTGCATTTCTTTTTCCTTCCTCTCCAACGCTATCCTCCAATCCGCGTCTTACCTCGGCTATCTCTGAGATTGCAAGGAAAATCGATTTGATGAGCATTCTACGACGTTAATAAAAAAAGACAAAATCCTCAGTCAGGAGTGGTAACAGCAAGCGACATTTTCAAAGACCTTTGCGGACGATGAGTGGGGTGAAAACGAATCAAATTCAAGAAAATGCACGCAGTAGATATGAAGAGGTGTCACGTGAATAATGAATGCTAATAAATGTAAGTCATCTAGGATAAAAATAATTACTGTTTTATCTACCGTTTGTTGTAGAAAAATTTGGGAACCTTCCTCGCTTTTTCATTTGTGGCAACGATACAGAGCTTCTGCTTATACGAATCTCTAAAGCCTTCGCTTAAATTGAGCCATGTTGACAAGTAAATTTGATATTGAGGAAGACAAAGAAGCCGGAGTACCTATCAATATTTTCGCTCTCCGGCGTAGCTTTGTTCAGTCACGCTGCTCTTCAAGGTCGACTTTTCAGCAATTCGTCACTCTGTTTTCATATCGGACAGAATCCGTTTTGATTTGAAATGCATTTCGCCCCATGGATTACAACAAAAAGGTGTGATGTGTGAGGGAATGACAATAGTACAGAGAATTAAGCAAGGTTAAGAAGATAACGTCCCATAATATTTCAACCACTTCTGCTAAAAACTATCTCGTTGTTGGTGTGTCATACTCTTCTTACTAATTACACTCCTCCATTAGTGAATAGTCATTACGGAAACCACGTCGTTTTCTCGTTCAGCAATCGCGATATTGTTATGCGGACACATTTACTTCCATGCAAAAACACACAACACAACAATAGCTGACGTTTCGGCTGTATCGCCTTCTTCAGAGCCTTTAGATAGTGGGATTAACCCGCTCGTATTTTCTCCTGCTCAACTCTGGAGCTGAAGCATCCATCATATCGATTTCCCGACCTGGATAGACATAAATGGAGCATTCGGATATATTTGTTTCGCTGAGCGTGAATAGGGCACATGAAACCAAATCGTTCCTCATGCACATAGTTTTTGCGAGATTTGGCCGAAGACCAATGCTTCCACAGGCTTCACCAAAGTCGGCAAGCATTCGTTCCGCCTGGCTAATGTTTGGTGTTATAAGAACGGTGTCTTCAGCAAAGCGAAGATGCTGTAATTGCCGACCATCGATTTTCACCTTATGTTATCCCATTCCAATGTTCGCATGATGCTCTGGAGGGGGCATTAAATAATAGTATAGATAGTATCGCCTCTCCTGGCTCATCTTTTGACCTTTGGTCTTAGTATCGTCGTACATTTAAGACGTTTTAGTTGTGAAATTTTTATATACCTCATAAAGAACCTTTAGATACTGAACAAGGATGCCGTAGCTGTTGAGAGCTTCCATGACTGCTTCTGCCTCAACCGAATCGAAAGTTTCCTTTGAATCGATAGAAGTTGATCATAACGGTCTTTTGTACTCTCACGATAGTTTATTGGTTTTTCTTACTAAATGGATTTGGTCTAAGCACTGAATACTTTTCGAAACCCTGCTTTTCCACATGGTTGGCTTTTGACCGGTGTTCTGCCAATCCTGCTTAGGATGACTCGAGTGAAGAGTTTGGGCGACGGGCAGTAAGAATAGGGGGGCGACAGTTGCCGATATCGCAGAGGTCACGCTTCTTTTGATGAGGACTGGTGGAAGGTTCCTCAAACGTTCAAATCTTATCTTGTCCGGACCTGATGCTGCTCCATTCCTCACCTGCGAAATAGCATGTCGGATTTCGGAAAAGAGAACAGGTGGACGATATATCCATCCTTATCTATTTCATATGAAGGTAGGAGTGGTCATTGAAGAGATCCGAGTATCATTGGAAAGATTCGAGTACTGAATGATTTTATGATTTTACCCACTGTGTTTCTGGAAGCTGTAATCGTTCCGTGTGGGCATCGGAACATCGGAGACGTCTTCGCCTTCCTCAGAGCCAGTGGTCCGAGTCGATGACACACAGACGTTCCTATTCTCCATATGGTGTCCTAGCCGTCGTATCGAGTCGAATCTTCTTCAGTAGAGAACCGCTCTTATGACGTAATCTCACTCGGCGATATTATTTTATGCAGGTCTGTTATTAATGAAACCGACTCCACCTTAATAACATTTTTTTTCAACGCGCAATCCATCCCGTAGTACTTGGTGTTATATTAGCTAACGTGCAACGAATTGTTTTATAATCGAATCGAGTCATCATTATCGTTTTAGCCAGAATCATCATATCTTTAATGAAGGGCTCAGATGCAAGCGAGCGCGGGCATCGTAGGTACAGATCTGCTCATCAGACTTTAACAGGCTCTCCATGTCCTAGCCAACGTTGTGGTATCGGAGCTTTTTCGGACACAGAGTAATGAGGCCTAGTTATTCTACTGTGTTTAGTACTTAATACCCACATCTAGCTTTTTGAAGTCTCGACTTGATGCTGGAATGTGCTCACTGGTGGTCCCCAGTCCATCCACCACTCAGAGTAGATTGAGAGCTTAGTTGTTGGAGGCGACTCCTAGCCGCCTCCCATTTACTTCCCTGTCACTTGATTGCAGGCTTTTGGCCGAATTAACTCTTAGTATACAATCCGCATAAACGAAAACATTTCCACGCACGCATGCATGAATATGTCTGCCTAAACATAGAAGGTATGTGCTAAATCGGCGCAGCAGAAACAGTCTATCCTCTGGATCCACTTACGTCTCGGGGAAGCATGAGGTCGCTTTTGGCCAGCGATTAACCCCCTATGCGCCACCTGGTGAAACGCCACGTAGCCTCGTTACTAGTAGACCGGGGACCCTTCGATGATGGAGATCGTTGGTTTCTTTATTTGTTATTAATAGGTGTGCGAACATGCCTATTTTTTCGATTTGTGCATTGTAAATTGACCCCAGTGCGTGTCGATTCCCTCAAAAATAAGTACATCTTTTTTTTGCGCTTATCGCTCTGTGACTCAGTATTCCCACGTATTTTTTCAACAGTTTAGGTGCACTTTTGAATAGCATATATCCTCTATGTTCCTCCATGTCTATTCATGTTTTTAGAACATTTCTAGCCCTTGTGAATTATGAAGAACACCCATCACCACTCTATCCGCGGAGTGTCGTCACTTAATTCTCGATTCTTATGCCAAATAGGTGTTGACTATGCCACGGCATTTTCGTATATTAACTGTGTCTATATTACGGGCTTAGCATATTTTAGCATATTACGGGCTCGTATAGCGCAGTGGCTAGAGGTTCCATAAAGTATACAATGGGCCCTGGTCCGCACGTGCGCCTAGCAAAACTAAACCTCCTATCGCTCCGACTTCGGGAAATTTGGTACCAATTGGTACAAGGCTTCGCTGTAATGGTAGCAACACTGATTTGATTCGTCAGCAGGGAACCGCAATAAATGTGCAGGCTATAAATGCATTTAACTACCTCTAACTAATGCTTAACGATGTTGGATGCGTGGCGCATTCTTCAGGGATTTGTCAACGCCGAGAGCTTCACCTTTTCGTCCTTCATTTAATCGTAGTTCAATTCCAGACCTACAATGCTGCCAAAGATCCACTGTGTGGAAATAAATTAATGAGCACGCAACCTGTGTGTTGTGTCGAAATACTTTAGCACCTTTTTCTCCGGCAGTAGTCTGTGTGATAGAAGAAGAACATGTATAATAACAAGCTAATGTGAGTTAATCACTTCAGAGAATTTCACGCTTCGCACAATATCTGTGTCAGGTAAGCTGTCCGTTGAGCGTAAAGACTTTAGCAAAAAAGGCAAATGACCTCCAACATACACGATCTCAGTCAAAGTGAGCTGCTATCGGTTCACGCCGGCCGATTAGCTGTTGTTCTCTTCTAATTACATTGTCACCTTTTATGTACCAATGATTTGTGAATGGCAATGGATAGTGCTAAAATATATTGGCTTAAATCTGAAAGCGGAGATTATCTTCGCATCGCATGACTTCATATGAGGTCACATTGTCGTGGATATGTTACATCAGTCATGAACTTCTTGAACCGTAATTTCGGCGCTCCAATAGTTCGCCGCTTCATTGTGGCCAAGTGGTGCTTGTGGATGTCGAACTGCGATGTGCAGCAGGCACGAGATCCATCGGCCCGCACAAGTACCCATATTGAAAAGGAGTTCGTCGTTTGCGCTCAGATGGTAAACTCATTTATATGAATACATCCTGAACAGCTCAATAGAAGCTAAAAAGCAGAGGCGAACAGATCACTGACGTAGGTAGGGAGGAACACCTTCACTCTTGACATTTCTAACAGTAAACCAACGTCAGGAATTAATGAAATCGAGGTGGCAACACCGATACTTACTAATTTGCAACTGGGAAAAGCTTGAGAAATCCGTAGGCGTTCGAGACTCTAGGGAGTCACCAAACTGCCACTCAAATGGAAATTGCGCTGAAGCCCGTAGGATGATATTAAATGGATCCTGAAAATATGTCATTCAAGTATTGCAGTATTCAAGCAGAGCTTCGCACACTGAAGATTTTGCACCTTACTTTTCGTGATTTCGAATCGTCGCATGCTTAGGTATTTATAAGATCCACGTTTTGCTTCTCACTATGTCCATTCTTTTTTAAAATTTTATCCACATGATCTATTTCTACGTTCCACTGCTTACCATCGTTGGTTGCTGATTAATTTGGTCCTCATCCTCATGAGGCTGAACCTCTAATGGCTAGAACAATCTAATTAGTTTCTTAGATCCTTTGATAATTTGTCCTTACGTCTGTACCACTGGCTAGCCCGTTACTGTTTCCTATAAAAGGATAAAGGATAAATATCTCGGCGTTGATCAATCCCTGAGGGATGCGCCATGCCTTCGACTTCATTAATCAGCGTTGGAGGTGATTGAATGCATATCTGGCTTTTACAATGACCTGCAGTGGCCTACCGATGTATTGGCCCAGTGTTGCTATCCACTCAGACAAGTCTAGCACCAATTTGCCGATCTGAGAAGGATGGAAGGCTTGGTGACCCTTGGGCACGATATCGATCTCATGTGTATTGACGAGCTCCTTTGACTACTGCGCTACACACCAATTTGCCGACCTCGGAGGAATGGAAGGCTTGGTGGGCCACGGGCGCATTTCACGTGCGCGCCGCAGTGGCGTCTCTAACCACTGCACCACACGCGCCCATCTGTTTCCTATATCCACTGAATTTTTCATCTTTGCGACAACAAGCCATCCAAAAACGTAGGTGTCAGGTGTAATGAACAAAAAAATGCGCCTCAAAATAATGAATAAAGAAGGTAGATGTGGATACCACCTTTATATACGATGCATATAAGATGTGGAATTTTTAAACATCTTCACTCCATTTGGCTACTCACGCTATGGCGTGAACATCCAAAATTTGTATTGATTGCATGAGCTAAAGTGTCGGACTGACCAAAAGCTTTACTACTATTTGTTTAGTTCTGATTTTACAGTAACGGGCATTAAATTTTATTTTAAGCAAGCTTCTAATAGGGACCACCATATCAGAAGAACATTGTCTATTTCCTGATTGGATTGTTGCAATGCACATTAGCAGGCTCTGAGGCGCAAGAAAGATTTTAACGACATAGGCGCCAAATGAGCTTGATAGTTATCCTATTTTTTCACACTACACATTTTAGCGAATGAATGTGAAGTAAAAAGCTTCCAAAAAAAATGATAGGGAAGATCTATAGTACGGGCATTTAAGTTAAAAAATAGCTTAGGCTCCTAACAATCGTGAGAATTTGAGCGTTGCCCATCTAAACACATCACATCTTCTACAATGTTTGTGCCTTTCGTAGATCAGTTTCTATAAAGCTATTCATGATATCTAGCGAAAAACAAATAAAACCATGAAGAAACCATGGCAGATGTTAAAAATATATGGTCTCTACCTAAGAAACTAAACCCGATAACTCTCACTACCTCAGAGATGGAAACAGACGATAACATTTCAGTGAACTCGGCACTTCAATCATTATTTATCATTGTGTCAACGAAAAACTGTTTTAGCTAGAAACGTGGAAAATAGGACGATCTCTACCGTTTTACATAACATCATAGATTGTACCACTTCATGAAATTGGAGTATTTACTACTAATAAGTTGTCTCTTCGAGCGTCACTCGAGAAAGATGTTCTCGCTCCTCATTTCCTTTCCTATACCTGTCTTATTAGGTGAATAGCGCTAAATGGCTCAGCATCGATTGGTGACATCCAGCCTAATCGTCATCTCCATTCAACATTATTTCGTGGTATTTTCATGACTGCACTGCCCGTTGACATCGCTGACCCAATAAGCAAATTACGCAGTTGGCTGTTTCACATAGACGGTCATACAAGCGGTTACGAACTAATTGACGACTATAACAACCTCGCGATTGCTGAACAAGAAAACTACGCATTCATCGATGTAGTTGATCTTCGGGAGGGCCAATCGAAAGAATGTTAGAGAGTTAAAAATACCTCTCATCAGACCATTGTTTTATGAATGTGTGTGTGTGTGTGTGTGTGTGTGTGTGTGTGTATGTGTATGTGTGTCTGTGTGTTTGTGTGTGTGTATGTGTATTCAAAAATTTATGCTTTGTCAAAGTGCAACAGAAATCATCACGTACCCAATGAAAACTTGAACAGGATCGATTAAATCGTTTCCACTCAAGAAAGAGCTTACTAAAAAACATAATGTGAACAATCAAGCAACAGTTCCAAAACAAAGAAAAAGTTGGATATCTAACATTTTAGACTTGGAATTGTTTGCACTTCAACTACCATCTGATGTTTTTTTATTGAGGTCAATTATTTAAAACTGCGACAAATTACGAAGAAATCAAAAATTAACTTTTTTGTTCTTAAGAACTGCTATGAGCGCATGTGGAGCAGTGGTCGAAGGAGGAAGGCGCACTGCTACACACACGTGGAATTGATTCCCGCCCCCACCAAGCCTTCCATTCCTCCGAGGTCGGCAAACTGGTACCAGACTTGTCTGGGAGGATAGCAGCACTGGCTCGATACATCGGGAGGCCACCGCGAGTCATTGTAAAGGCCAGATATGCATTCAATCAGCTCCAACGACATAATGAAGTCGAATGCATGGCGCACTCCTCAGGTATTGATGCCGGGAGCTTAATTTTTCAGAGCTTCATATGAACTGCCATTGTTGAGTCGATGCGATGTTGGTATAGTTGTCGTTGTCGTCGTTGTTGTTCGTCGATGGCTGACGCTTCGGTGATTTCGCCTTCTTCAGAGCGCTGCTGTCGCGAGTGAGATTTACGAGAACCGGAAGTTATTGAAAACTTTGAGCCAGGATTGTACTAAGTATCTTAAGTATCTTTGCCTAATTACTATCATATAAGTCGAAATTTCCACGTAAACCTCTTCATGCGATCTTCTTCTATGATTTCTTAAACTATGAAGCTAACACGTGATTACTATAGAAATTAATGAGAAAAGATTTTCTTCTACTTCCGAAATTAACATGGACATTTAGAAAATGAGCGTTGTTTAAATATTAGATTTGCAAATTACTTTATCAACGGGTTGTTAACTCCATAACTAAGCGCTTCAATTCACCAAGGGTAACTTAATCGCAAGACAGAAAAGAGTTCTACCCACTAATTTCCATAAACGAGAAGTTTCAATTCCTCACTCATTGTTCAATCGGTTTCCGTTTAAATTATTTTAAAAAGTCCTTTCAAGGCCGTTCGACCGGGAAAAAACGGTAGTTTTCACCAGTTTACAATTATTATTAAATCTAACCAAATGGAGGTTGAATGAATAACACCAATAGCTCCATTCTTATTGAGCAAACGTGTGATGTTATTTTACTCTCCATTTCGCTAAAGCTGATGTTTCGGCGGATTTCGCCAACTTTTCAAGTCTACCTTTTCAGTCTCTGAGGAAGGCGAAATCAGGTTTACCGGAGTAAAATAACACCTCGTGATTGTTCAGTACGAATATAAAGAATTATTCGAACATGGAGGTTGAATGAATAACACCAATAGCTCCATTCTTATTGAGCAAACGTGTGATGTTATTTTACTCTCCATTTCGCTAAAGCTGATGTTTCGGCGGATTTCGCCAACTTTTCAAGTCTACCTTTTCAGTCTCTGAGGAAGGCGAAATCAGGTTTACCGGAGTAAAATAACACCTCGTGATTGTTCAGTACGAATATAAAGAATTATTCGAACATGGAGGTTGAATGAATAACACCAATAGCTCCATTCTTATTGAGCAAACGTGTGATGTTATTTTACTCTCCATTTCGCTAAAGCTGATGTTTCGGCGGATTTCGCCAACTTTTCAAGTCGACCTTTTCAGTCTCTGAGGAAGGCGAAATCAGGTTTACCGGAGTAGAGAGTAAAATAACACCTCGTGATTGTTCAATACGAATATAAAGAATTATTCGAACAATGCCGAGGCTAATAGAAAGTCGGTAGTGGGAATACCAACAGCAATCAATAAACTATGGTTGCAGAGGGGAAGGCGGAATGAAATCGTTCTTAAAAATCTAATTTTTCATTGCCCATTGGTCTCCATGACTTTCTTCATTTTCGACAGTTTTCGTCATGCTTTCTTTTTTTGCTGACTATTTATTGACCGTGTGTTATAGCTGACCATGCAGAAAAATGTTTAGAATTAACCCTATCTTTATTTCTAGGAGCCTCATGAGTTCTAACTTACAAATTAAAGTTTGTCAGAGCTTCTCCCTCATGAAGGATTCTGGATCACCGGAATGAGCAAGATTCAGGTCTCAACGGTTCCAGTTCCGAAAACCTAACGTCGCTTCGGACAGGACAAGTGCCTGAACGACTATCGAATGCTCCGCCCCATTGGCAGCAAGCCAGAGCATTTTTCAAGGCCATTAGTATTCTGGAATCTCCCACATCACTACGGTGTTCATAGAAAAATTCTCTTCGTAGTAAAACGTTATGCATTTCCCTTTTTAAACATGAACATATCGAAACAGCTGTTAGCTTTTTATTGTTTCTTGAAGTGGTAGTGTCTGTATGTTCCCCAAGTCGATTCCTAGCTCTCATGAACCGGTTAGCCTTTGCACACTTTCGTACCTGCTCATTCTTAACGCATTCGTCATCGAAACGTGCTGGTTTTTCGATAATTAGCGATAGTTTCTTAAACTTGGAGAACTTAGAAGTTCAATACTTTTCAGAATTCACAATGTTAACCTTTTATTTACTGACTATTGCAATTTTTCACGGCAAAGTACTTTATGTGATATAACCACAATGATGTTGAGATGTTTGTGCAAAAGTCCGCACCCCGGTGTCTGCCGTAGGGAACGAACGCGCTATTACCCTTTTAGGGGGCTGACGCGTTCACCACCACACCGTGGAGGCTCTTTGTTTCGTATGTGTGTCAGCTAATTTTTTATCGACCAGTGCTATCAACAATCATCCAACTTTACAGAGTTATCTAAACGATATCCTATAACGTTTCATTACATTTTTTTTTTTGCTGTGCCTTTAATGCAAATGTATACATAACAAGCGAATGTAGCATTTTCATGAACGAAGCTAACAGAAAATACAAGCAAGCTGAAAACTTAGTAATTCAACTCTGCTGAAATTTTTATACTCCAAAGCCAGTACCTCTTAGGAAAGCAGAATCTTTGCCAAATATTTACCAGGCAGGCTTTTATGTTCCCGCATGGGATTCCCATTGATGAGACGCCGTCTGTTTTGAGTGCTGGACCATCATCGGGTCGTCCAATGGCTGTTATACAATTCGTATTGCATCACCACACGATGACCGTTCTGTATTGTTATCGCTCCCACAGTGACCCAACATTATGCATTGTGGTACATTCATCCATAAATATCACATCACTCCTCGTTTTTTTTTTCTCATGTTGAAACAATCTTGGCCTTTAAAAGCGGCGGGAGCAATGCGAAAACTTGACAAGAGTTTCATGATTAATCTATGTGCCTATTTTTTTCGTCCAATTTCGTCTCTTTCCATATCTCTGTTAGTTTCTCTTAGTTTCCTGTTTGTTTGTATTTGTTAGTTTCTGGCTCTTTTACTTTGTTACAGGAACACAAGAACATAAACCTTATGGTCATCCCTATGCATACTTACATGTGAACTGCGTTGATTTCATGTTCTCATGCCGTAAACAACTACAAATTAGTAAATCCATAAAAATAATAAACAATCTTTCTTAGTTTTCATAGTGTCATTTTGACTTTGGCAGCAGGTTAGAATTGGCTCTTGGTGTACATCGTCGATATCGACGTCAACGTCAGTTTGATGATGACCCACTGGAACGATGTGACTTTGTAAAAGCTTGGAACAGCACAATTTTGTTTTTGATTTCGTCACTCAGTTTTGTTTTCATTTCATCACTAGCTCTTTATTCAAAGTAGATATATGAAACCACCCAACGGTTTACTGCCTCATCGTGATTGGGAGGTGTTCCTGGGTGTCAAGCTCTGATGTACAGCGAAGGGATTCGTCCCCCCGGCAAGGTCTCCCAAGCTGAGGCGTCCGGCGTTTCCATCAGGAAGCATAGCTAAGAGCAAACCAATACCAGGATCCACCACCGTCTTGGTATCAAAGTCGCATGGTGGTAAATCTCCTTCTGATCCACAAAGGCTGCGACTGCCTGTCGTGGTGACGACCTGGGGCAGACTTTGGCCAGGCTATCCTCTGGATTTCAGGGAACTACAATGACTTAACAAGCAAATCTCCGAAAAGTGCTGATTATGCTGCGGTCCGCACAACTTGTGATGACGGGCCGTTCAAGTATCAAGTAAGTAAGTATATGAAACATTGCTATAGAAAATGGAGAGGAGGACTATGTTGTGTATTAATCTATATTCCAACGGTTCCTAGGATCGACTTCCTATTAATTTCGGCACTGGAATATGGACGCGTCGTTTTCTTGTTCAGCAATCACGAGGTTATACAGCATAAATTTACTTCCACAGAAAAACACAATACAATACAACAGTAGCTGACGTCTCGGCGGCATCGCCTTCTTCAGATCCTGAAAGGGTATACTGATATACAATTTATTAGGCTAAACACTTCAGTAACACTTAGAAAAAGACGAAAAACTATGGTAATTACATGATCGACAGATTCTCGAAAAACTCACCGCTTTTTATGTGACTTCCAATGAGAAAGATTAGAACAGCTGATTATAGTCGCATATGGTTGATGACTGCACCATACCACATCAGAAATTGATGCGAAGACACGGGGCTAGGTCTCGTGTGACCTCTGGGCATTCTTTCCTGCTTTTCATTGTAGGGCTCTTGGCATTTATCCAAAAAACGTCAAGAAGTTTGACCGCTGATATTTTAGTCTTTCGTGCGAAGATATTGACTTTTACATCAAAATCGTCTCGGCTACGCTTTTGTACCCTATATGTGCCCAGTGGGATACTCTGTCTCAGTTTTCTTTTGACTGTCCGTCTATGTGAAACATCGAATTGCGTAATTTGCCCTCACGGCAGGTACGGTGATTGCACGAGTTCAGCTACAATATACGTGATCTCTTGTAATGATCGCGGAGGTGAATATATTGGCGAAACGGGCTGTCTTTTATGTATCCGCATGAAAGAACACCTGGATAGCAAACGAGAAGCAAAACAAGACACCCATAGAATACAAAAGCATAGCGAAGGCTATTTTGAGGAAAAGTCGATATCCTCGCATAGGAGACTAAAACGCCAACGCGCAAACTACTTGAGACTTTTTGGATAAACACCAAAAACCCTACAATGAAACCAGGGATGAGATCCCAGAGGTCACATGCGATCCCCGTGTCTTCGCATCAATTTCTGATGTGTGATGGTGCAGTAATTAACCAGATGCGTCATTAATCAGCTGTTCTAATCTTCGTCATTGGAAGTCACGAGAAAAAAAGCGCTGTTTTTAGAAGAGCTGTTGATCGTGTAATTACCACAGAGTTTTTCGTCTTTTTGTAAGTGTTATTGAGGCGTTTGGACCAATAAATTGTATATCAGTATACCCTTCCAGGCTCTGAAGACGGCGATACTGCCAAAACGTTGGCTATTGTTGTATTGTATTGTGTGTTTTTCTTTAGCAATTGATTTTTTCACTATCGTATGATCATATTAGTGTCATCACATGGTTGGCTCGTGTAGCGCAACGGTTGGAAATGTCCTGCAAAATACACGTGGTCTTTGGTTCGGTCCAGCGTTTTCTGGGTGTTCTTTTCTGGATTTCTAAGAATTTCCTTCAGGCGTTTTCACACGTCATAGCGTTGTAATCAGACTGGCATAATTATATCGCTATCGCTTCGGGGCTTATCGGCGAGTGATTAGGGCCATTTAATTTGTACTACACATTCAGTTCATAGTTAGGCATTGGTCGTCAAGGTTAATGCCGTTCCTCGTGAGCTTCTTAATGTTGGTTTTAATCTCTTGATCTCCACTACATTCGGAGATTTTTGTCATGTTTTCAGGATTCGAAAGCTTTTATGTTCGCTTGCGTAGTTTTAAAGTGATGTGACTGGTCTTAACAATGGAACTTTAGATAAACTTGTAATTTCTAGCAGAATGAATGAAGAGCGTGTGGTGGTGTCATGGCGTGACTTTCCAGCGACGTCGTCGATCGAGGTAAGTCATTTTCATAACGTCTTTTGGACAAGAACTTTGCTTCAGTACTGCTTCATATTCGAGTCACTATTGGAAAATTGTACACCACCGATCCTAAAAGAATATAGGATGACGTTCACAAGATTTTCACTCTCCAGTTATTTTGCAGACATATTTTACTATTTATATACTCTTTGAGGCATTCAGAAACATTGATTTTTGCTGTGCATTGTCCTGAGAGAATGGTGAGTCACCAAAATGTTGGTGTTTTTGTTCGTCAGGAAAATGTACTACTCTACGTACATCGCAGTTGGTAGCGGAATATAGCCCTTCGACTCAGTTCTCGACACCGAATAATCACTAGTTAAGCAGAATGCTCGACTTCGTAAGAAAACGCCACGCGAAACTTTTCGTAGTTGACACAGGGCAACCTTTCGACATTCAAACTTGGGATTAAATCTTTATATACACAAAGGCTTTGATCCTACCACCTTTGGCTTTATACATAAAAGCAACAAAAATACAACAGGAATAACGATGAAAGAATATTGGCGCAAGAATAAGGCAATGAAGTCGAACGTAAGAGACGATAGATACTGCCAAGCCCCCAAAGGTGGTAGGGTCAAGGCCCGGGTCGCGAAGTCCATTCCCCGAGCAATGAGACATACCCAACAGCGTGCCCGATGGTGTGACCGTTGGCCACGAGATGCGGTGTCTAGTGTGGTATTGTGACAAAGGCCGTCTCCATCGATTAACTGTGTCTGTTAGGTAGACATAGAATTCACCGCTTGATAGGGAAATTCTCTATACGAAGTTCCTTAGGATGGTATCAAAATAGTTATGTACTACGACATTTGCCAGGCAACTTGAGAAACATTAGATATGATCCTTACTACAGAAGCATGCAGTAATAGAAAGAAATGGTAATAATTCCGGGGATATTTGCTATAACGTACTCCTGCATGCACGTCTCCACAGAGCTCGTTTAACGTGGGACATAGATCTGACTCGGCATCCTCGCATGAGGGAGTGGTACTGCAATGAAGATATTAAATACTACCAACAATTACCGGGACTAACTTTCTGTTAACCTCGGCATTGTTTAATAACTCTTCCTTTCTTCTTGAGACAATGCAAGGTTGTAAATAAAAATAGCAACGTTTATTCGCTACGATAATGCCTGACGTTTCGGTGGATTTCGCCTTTTTCAGAGCCTGGAAATTGTAGGTTAATTGTAACCTACTCAGTCAGTTACATCTCTCACCTTAAAATATCAGTGTGAAATAATGCTTGGAATTACACATTTTAACGACACATTCGTTCCCGCGGTTCAATTTTGGATTCTTGGAGTTTATCCAGAATCCGTCGACTGTGTTCCTCACTGAAGTTTCCGATTCCTGGGCGAGGATGATGACTTCTGCTTCAAAATCTTCTTCGCTATGTCTCTGTGTCCTCTGTTTTCATAGTGGAATATCTGTATAACTTTTACTTTACTGACTACATGTTCTTTTACACGGACGCGGTCTACTCATTTTTCCCAATGTATTTGTCCCCACAAGCTTCACTGTATATTGTACCCGAACTCATCGAACCGCCATCTCTACAATATAATACAAACGCTAGGAAATAGCTAACGTCTTAGAGTGTTCAGTGGTATTTCAATCAGTGCTACTGATTTCTCTAGACTGGCCATTGTTAAGCATCGTTTTATAGCTGTGCTTGTTTCGTTCTAAATTAAGTGTAGATTAAACGGGACCTTATTCATGCTAGCCGTATCATTTCGAAGGAATCTTTTTCCTCCAAACCGCTCCTTAGGAGCTACCGTTTCGTAGTCACTTGAAATGGTTATTCGTCGCACCAAGTGATGGGAATTTCGTGTGCACATCCTATTTGCTGTTTGAAACATTTTTCTCACTAGTGCCCCTTTTGTCCGTGAAGGGTGAGAGGAGAAGTAACGAACTACTCGTTTTTTTCTTGGTTTTCTGTGTCATTTGGTGATGTAGTCTTTTTGGATAGGTTAATTTGGACGATCTAAAATGAAAGGATGGTTTTGCTTAGGTTTCTTTTGAGTAAATTTTGTGTACTCTGACTGGTCGTTCGAACTCGAAACATTTGCCCATTTACTATGTGGAGCAAATGACAAGGAAATCATCTTTATATTTACAGTAGTGCAATGCCCGGAAGTGATTATTGAAGCGTCCATATTAGATATAAAGGCAATGCAAGGCTTAGCGTCAGTCGCTGTCCCATTGCCAGTCTACTCATTTTTGCGAGGTACTTCTCCGATCATCTAACGGTTGAGCAGTTTAAGCACTCCTTTAAGAGGGTCATGAGTTTCTGAATTGTGAAGCCAGGCACGTTTTTGGACCCATTCTAAACCTCACTTAACATTGACCAGAGAGAATGATGTTTATTCTTAGCATACGAATAGATGCATCTGTTTTGTACAGTGGTGTTTATATAAACGTACTATAACCACATAACTTTGCTTATTTTCCAGTTAATGATTTCGTTACGTTTTTCTTTTACAGCTGCTGACTGTTTTGCCAATGAGATTAGTTATTTTACGGGTCGGATACAGTGTTTATCAAAGTAGAATTTGTTTCAACGTGTATTTATAACAGGTTGTAAAGACCTGTTTAGTACACATAAAGAATTCTTGAGTTCGACGCTCGTCATTTCCCGTATTCTGCAACGCCATCGTTAAATTGTAATTGCCTATTGGGCTCGCACACAGCGATAAGCTCATCATATGACATCTGGATGGGTAGTTTGATGGTCTGCGTGTTCTCTCCGACGCTGACTCTTTTCATGGACCTGGATAATTTCCATGGCCTAAACGACCATATTTGCATAAACGCTTCTGATGAACGCAGCCCGTGCGCATTGTATTCGACTTCATCAAGCATGTTAGAAATGACTGGATGCATATTAGGGTTTTACAATAACTTGACGAGTCTGCTCATGTACCAGCTCAATCTTTTCGTCCTCTTCTATTAGCAATTTCCCGACCTTAGAATAATACAAGGGTCGATGAGCTCGGGCGCTGTAACATGTACTCCAGGTCTATAAGTCAGAAATGTTCACTGATACGTGCTTAAGTTACCGCTCAATTGACTTTATCGATGCTAGCCATCCCCTAATTATTGGCCGGAGGCGACCTACATGCCTACAGATTTGCCTTTACTTGATTAGCTCGATTTGCATAGCCAACACAGACCTCCGATTTCAAATTATTACTTAACTGTGCTCACATTAGCTCAACCAAACGGTCATCCCTGTTGCTAGTAAAGTTTTAATAATTTCTCCATAACTTTCGTCTATTTTAATTTCAATTTTATTTTGGTATCAATTTGATTCGTCATTCTATTTGGATTAAAGGACTGTTTTCGGAAAACATTTGCTGTGAACAGTAGTCACCGGTTCAACTTGCCGTTGTACCAACCGAACATCTACTTCACATCCACAAATTCCGGTAAATATCTGTGACAAAGAACTCAGAATGCTATTGCAGAGCTATCCCATTGTTCCATGAAGAATCAACCCTACCAGCATTTAACCATAATCATGAAAAATAATGAACAGAACTACGATGAGAGGGATGCTGGCGCCATTATACTTTCTTTAATAAATCCTAGAAGCGCTGCTTCAGCGAGTAGTTGAATTTCGCTCGTTACATACTACTCAGCGTGATTTGTGCTCAATGGTGAATCTCAGGCATCTTAAATTCAGAAGTTATGACTATTTTCAATATGCAATTGCAAGGTGGTGTCGATGAAAATATGAGGAAGTAATATAGGAAGCGAAGATAGCTTTAACGCGTTGACAATGCAGAACGGTGAGAACACGGCTTAAAGAGTGCTTCATGTGCACAGAACGCTCAAGAACTCTACGAACTACGATAACTGATAACATGAAATGATGGAGGAAGAAGAAAAAGAAGGAAATGATGGTTTTGCTAGTGTCGGTGCTTATAGACCATTTGCACATAGCAGATGTTTTCGCTTCAAATGAACCCGTTACAGGTATTCTTCAATCAGTACAAGGTAAGCCCTTGTCACAGAGCACTTGACAACCACTGCAAGGAATCTATATTACATAGGCCTGTTTGATAACAATCAATTTTATCTGCTGGACACTTATGGGTCGATCTTTCGTCAAATGTCGATACCAGATGTTCATTTTGGTTAGGCACTTGGTGAAACCGCCACGCGTCGATTTCCTTTGTGCTCTTTCCGCCCTGCGTCAATGTTTTACTCAACGGTTGATGAAGCTTTTGAGGAATCTTCTTTGGTGATTCACTGACTACTTAAGTAAGTCGCACTTTAGTCAAAGGCGACGTTTAACTAATCAGCGATTCTTGAAAGGAAATAGTGTAAAGTCGAATGATATTGGTCAAAGTGTCCATTCGTATTCTTTTTGATTTATTTCCTTTTCTTCTTCTGTATGTAGTCAGAAAAACTTCTCTTAAGACAGCAACTTTTTTGCTGACACAATGAAAAAGGTTTCATTCGTTGTCTACGTTCCCTCTTCTTATGACCTTATTTTTTTATACTCAAAAATTTGTTGACGATGACTCAGGCGATGAACTAACAACTGCCGAAATTCTTGCATAGCACTTAGAAGTCCAGTTAAGCTTTGTTTATAAGCGTCCGTTCATATCGTGTTTCAGATTCAAGTTTAATCTGAACTCTGTTGATTTACTGTGTTCTTCCACTGAAGATTCATAGAAAGCTTCTCTGAAGAAGGCGAAATCCACCGAAACGTTAGCTTTGCCGTAAAAAAGAATAAAGTAACACCTCTCGTTTGCTCAATAAGATGTAAAGAATTATTTGATCAATGCCGAGGTTAATGGAAAGTCGGTGTTGGGAATTTCTTCCGATCTAATTGCAATCTGGAAATTTCCTTGAACCGTAGCGAATTTCGAGTGAGCTCCACTAATCTTGTGGAACATGGAACAGTTCGTTTATTCAATCAGTCACCATTTGCCTTTGTGGTTTTTTTTCTGTGAACATAAGCTGACTTTCTTTCTTGCTCTATTATATCATCACTGTAAATAACAAAATCTGGGTAACTTTCTCGATTTGTTGGGACACTCTCCTACTATTTATTCAAGAATATCCGCTAAAGGTAGCTTTAAAATAAATTTTTGGGAGGGTGAATACTACATACTTCACTGAGTCCTCTTATAGGACTGATCTTATCTTTGAAAGACCTTTGTATCATTACTTCACCTCACGCACTCCGTTTTTTTTTGTCGTTTAACTGGATTGATGTGACAGATTCCGCACTGTTTGAAGGTATTTAGTGACGTCTAGTTTGACACGCAAGGGCGCGTGTGGCGCAGTGGTTGGAGGCGCCACTGCGGTGCGCACGTGAAAATGCGCCCATGGCCCACCAAACCTTCCATCCCTCCGGCGTCGGCAAATTGGTACCAGACTTGTCTGGGAGGATAGCAGCACTGGCTCGATACAGCGGCCGGCCACTGCGAGTCATTGTAAAGGCCAGATATTCAATCACCTCCAACGATGCTTAATGAGGTCGAATGCATGACGCATCCCTCAGGGATTGATCAACGCCGAGAGCTTTATCCCTTATCCTTTTAGTTTGACACGCATCGGCCTACACTGTTTAATGGTAGCTTCTTTCTTTCTGTCTCTAAACGGTTCTTTTCTCTACATTTTCTTCCGTGCTTTCTTTGCGAGGGTGCTGAGATTCTGTTCTGTAGTACTTTTTATTTAGTCGGCTCCACTAGCTTGAGACCACTCTTCTCTTCCCAACCATTTAAAGGTGTGTTTGTTCGTGCCATGTTTACCTAAGCCGGCAATTGACTCGCAACTCGTTAGTGTCTGCGACGAGGTCTACCTATTCATTAATGTAGGCTAAAGATCAACTATCACTTTCACAGAACCGATAGTGAACATAAAAAAGAAAATTTGCTTAACGATCATAACATATAGCTAGTCTTGGTAGAGATATTTCACAACATAAAAATCGTTTTATAATAATTTTTTCTCACTAGAATAAAGTCTGTCGCATCCATGTGCGTCCATAATGCGTGAGTACATTTGAAAACTTAGAGGTAACCTGCAATACACACTCTTTCATCGTGGATTGGTCGCTGGTTCCAACCACCCCCAGGGTTCACCAAGCCTCCCATCCTTTATGGGTCTGCAGATTAGTACAACACTTGTCGGACAGTAAAAAGCGCTGAGTTGATTGATACATCGATAGGACACGGAAAGTCAACGTCTAGGCCAAATGTGCACTCATTCACCTTCACAGTACTTCAAATAGAATCGAATCCATGGCAGTTTGTTCAGGAATTGACGCCGAGCTTCATTCTCTGTTCCCTCCATCCTTCAACGTAATTGATTTTAACGAATAGTTACATAAATTAGGTGAATGAGAAGCTACGCCTCTGAAACAGCTTACAACACGAAATCTGCACTATTTCTTGAAAACACATCTTTTAAATAGCGTACTGGTTTGTCGGCCCAGCCATTATTTTCCGAACTGTTGACAGTGAGACACATTTGTTCACGCTGTTCGTCATCCGGGCATATTCACACGAGCAGCGCTGACAATACCTCGTAAATATGTCATCTGTCCCACCAGACCCACTAACGCTTCGCTTGCCGTCCACTTGTGCTACTTAGGATTCACGTCATAGCATATGGTTGGTCCCATTCTATCTCATATCGCTTCATCCACATTTCTCTTTACTTTTTACCTTTCCATTTCGGAGATTTTTTAAAATTCATCTCGGCACTGGCCATGAAGTTCTTTTGAAGTGAATTTCTACCACTTCTTGTTGTGCTCATTACGAACACTAATTCCGTCATAGTAGTCGTCTCTTCTGTTTTGTTGTTAACAATTTCTGATGCCGCTAAGTTTTCAATGTGTTTTCCAAGAACAAAGTTGACTAAAAGTTCACTGCAGTCCCACATTGCCATTTTTCTGCCATTTCTCGTCATCTACTTTCATTTTTAGTCAGACGATTTCCAAATCCATACTAATTGTTTCGCTATCATATTTGAATCTCAGTTATTCTCAAGTGGAGTTTTGTCATGGATTAGAACCCAGTTCCCTTCTTGCTAACAGTGTCGAATTGTTACATCGTTTGATTTTATGCTAAAATTTTTCATTACTTTTCTTTCATTAGGAAAAAGCTAGTTATTTCGCCTTCTTACATACATCCTCGTTGTTTTCTCCACTTTTTCCTTCGTCACTCTTTTTTTATGCTGATAACAAGAATGCAACATGATTTGAACTAGAAAGAACCAAAATCTTAGATAGATTTAGTTCCAGTTTAGCTCCAAAATTTTGAATACCATTCTTTTGGCGTTTCTCTACCCATTAAATCCGCTATCGAAATTATGGTATTGAAATAAAATCGCTCTCTGCTATGCAAATGGGAATGCTCCAGCCCGGCTAACTCTGGACTCCAAGGAGAATTACACGGCCAGCATTCTACGACATTCAGGAGGAAATGAAAATCCTCAAGCAGCAACCGAAGCCACACGTAAAAGTTGGAAGAACTTCGTGGACAGTGGATGCGAGGGAATGAATCGAATGTGGGAAATGCTGAGAATCCCACAGTATACATGAATACGGGTCATGTAAATTTCTGAAATCTTAATAAAAAAAAAGGATAAAGCTCTCAGCGTTGATCAATCCCTGAGGGATGCGCCATGCATTCGACTTCATTAAGCATCGTTGGAGGTGATTGAATGCATATCTGGCCTTTACAATGACTCGCGGTGGCCGGCCGATGTATCGAGCCAGTGCTGCTATCCTCCCAGACAAGTCTGGTACCAATTTGCCGACCCCGGAGGGATGGAAGGCTTGGTGAGCCATGGGCGCATTTTCACGTGCGCGCCGCAGTGGCGCCTCCAACCACCGCGCCACACGCGCCCTTCTGAAATCTTAGTGGAAAGAAACTGTTTTTCGTAATCCATTTATTTATTCGGTTTAATATTGTCTGTTTTTCCCAATGTTCTACTGCTTACCGAGCTGGTCAAAACGTTGGAAAACTTGTCACCATTTGGTTTTATCCTTTCAAACGTTCAGTAATGGAGCGCTTTTGAAATGCAGCGACCCAACTGACTGGAAATGTCGTAGACCATACTTTTTTTAGTGTCCGAATTTTATTAGTTTCGCTCACATTGCTACAATATGTGGTCCTATTTGAGTTGGAGATTTTCGAGTGTTCTCAACTTACAAATCTTTACTGCTGTAATAAAGCCATTTATTCATTTTGAAAATATTTCGAGAATTGTGGATTGTTCTTGGCTTCCTCGCTATCAGGCTTAGCTTTTATAAGAGACTATGCTACGACACTTTGAATAGAATGGCTTGGAAAATCTGAAGTTAAGAAAATTTTTAAGAACTGTATGCATGAAACATTTTCTTCCAAAAACCGATTTGAAATAACTTAGGCACTAGACCTTGATGGAAAAGATCTGAAATGCCCAGTTCACTGATTTAGTGCCTTTGTAGAATACCAAAAACGTATTTTGATATTCATTGTTACAAATATATCTGTTTCAGGGGAAAATGCAAAAATCAACGGAGCCAATAAGACTGAAGCCGATTCTATTGCCATCGCCGCCACGACTTCCCATCAACCAGATCCCCACAAGTATGCATCTGGTGAGAGTTCCATGTCATTTTCATTGAATCATTCGGAATTGGAATCGTCGAAATGCGCTACTTGCATCGCTGATAATTTGGTTGGGTGAACAACAATACTAAATTGTTTCTAAACTAGTTTTAAGTCGGTCAATCGTTAAGTACCTCACGTGAGGTGGGTATGACTTAAAAGTTTATTAGTCTGTAAAATTACACTTAATTTTATTACGTTATACTTGAGAGGTAATCAAATGCAGCACGTGTAAAATTCCTTACATTACCATGTTATGTTATGCTACTTGTATAGTACTCTGGCCTACTTGAATATTGTAACTCCCAATTTTTTAACGCGAGAGCTATGAACTGAGCTCAGCTAGCATTACGATGCTGAGATATCTGCAGAACTTGGATCCCAGGCCAGATTGGAACCCGCGACTATTGTTTATGGGGACTCACGTGTTAACAACTGCGCCACTGACGTCCTCCCTTTGCTTTTCTCTCTGCCATTTTTCTACCTAACGGTACCATCAGCATTCACCAAGTATATCGCATCATATCTTCCCGTGAAAAATAACAGTAAGCAGTAAATGAAAAGTTAACGTCGGCAACCACTGTTCATTCTGCCCTTTCTTTACACGTAACGAATTGTTCACCATATTCAAGAGTAGTTGAGTGATTCATTGATGCATCGCCAAAACATCTCATCACCCTCTTCATAAGCAATAAGGTTTGTCAACAAGAGTTAGTCATATCTCGGTATTCACCTAAAATAACAATTTTATCCCGGAGCCAACGAACTCGTACAAACTTTTTGTGAATTATGTGTAGAAAATGACTTTTCTCGCCTAACGTTTGCTACAACATCAATAGTATGGAAACTACCGATTAAATAGGAGAGTATAGCACAAAGGTCATGATTGGCAGCGTAGTCGGCTGAAAATGAGTTGAAATCCATTCACACTGACCATTCTTTCTTTAAATATATGAGTTGAAGTCGACTCATGTCGAGCTGTATGTTCTAAAATTTTGTAGACCACTTCATTCATTCGAACTCAGCATGTTGCTAACTGACTTGGTAAATGTCTCAATATATTAGGCTGTTCTGAAATAAGTGATTTTTTTCAACTATCACCTGTATCACCAGTTATCCCATTGATCATTGAGAAATAAAATCTTGCACGAAGGAGACGGTGGTCTGATCCCGTGTAAAATTTTGGGACAACTGCGACATCGGTTAGGCAAAACTTCCTGTTTACTATGATGTGGTCTATTTCGTTATGGCACTCTTCATTGGGAGATTCCCACGTCCATCGTTGACGGTGAGGCTTCTGGAATTGTGAGTTACCGTGGATGGTTGTGGTCGCCATGATAAACTCAAAGAGCCACTAAGCCTGTTCGTTCCATTCTAATCCGTGGGTCACAATGTGACGTTCCTCAGACGATCTTCTTGGTCCGATCTTGGCATTGAAATCTCCAATGATGACCTTGAAGAATGTATGGTCTTCTCTGTAGAACCTCTCCAAGTCCATGTAGAACACTTCACTTCTTCTTCGTATAGTTTGATGTTGGCACGTAAACGACGAAGATTGTCAAAGCCGGTATTGTTCCACATCTTTTTAATCTAAACTTCCTATTCGGGCTGTAAACTGTTCGAATGATTCGATGTCCATAGAAAAACTCGTGTTGACGAGAACGCCGACAGCGCCTACGCCTCTACTGTTGCCACATGTTCCAAGGAACAGTTCTTTTCCAGTGTCATAGACAGCGTTGAATAGACGTCGTCTCGTCTCGGCCAGACGTCGTACCTTATAATTACTGCTTGCATGAGCAAGTCTTCTATCGAGGACTCGGATGCAAGCGTACGTACATTGTAGGTACAGATCGTCACCATAGTTCTTCGTGATCTAGGCAGCTTCCATTGGCTCTGAGATTTTAGCAGCCTCTCCGTACTCGTGCTACCCAACGATGCGAAATTAGTGGCTCTTTTTAGGTTAAGGGAATGAGGCCCGTTTTTTTAGTGTTTAGCATTTTGATGCCCACGTATAGCTTGCTGGGCTCTGAATGCGCGGGCTGGGTATACACACGGCTAGCTTACCAGGCTCTCCCATAGTGGACATGGAGCTTATTTGTGGCTGGCGACTCCTAACCGCCTCCCCTATAATTCCATGTAGCTTGATTGCAGGCTTTTGGCCGAATTGACTCCTAAAATACAATCCGCACAAAGTGGGTACGCACTTAACACGCTTACATGAATACGCTTAGCAAATAGAGAAAGTATGAACCAAATCTTCGCAGCAAAAACAGGGAGTCCATCCCCTGGATCCACCTGCGTCTCTGAGAAGCAAAGGTCGCTTTTGGTCCGCAATCCCTCCGGGGTCGGCAAATTGGTACCAGACTTGTCTGGAAGGATAGCAGCACTGGCTCGATACATCGGCCGGCCACCGCGAGTCATTGTAAAGGCCAGATATGCATTCAATCACCTTCAACGATGCTCAATGAAGTCGAATGCATGGCGCATCCCTCAGGGATTGATCAACGCCGAGAGCTTTATCTATATATATATATGCTTTTGAGACTACTGAGATAGGGATGTGCAGTTAATGGTATTATTCTTTCTGGTTAGTAATCTTTCACCTTCCGGTCTGCGCTGCCACTGATTTACGACATTTCGTCAGTTCATTCACTTTGTCTCGTTCCTATGAAAATGTCAAACGAGTGAAAATTTTTTAAACCTGTTTAGTGTTATATGGTATTTAGTGCAAAAATGTTTTATTTCTCTTCCTTTATTAACCGGCACTATATATTTCCAGATGAAGTCCTCGTCGCCTCGGTATTCTCCGTACACAAAACCCTGCACCTGGTCTCCTACTTCGCTTCCATCGATTAATACTGTACTTCCTCCAACGTCACCTTATTCAATGCCAATATCCCCGTCATCCGGATACTGTACCTTCAGTCCAGAATCCGGTACCATAACTCCACTCTCCCAGCCGTTATTCATACAAACCGACGAGTCATACTGGTATGGTATGTCGACAACACCAGCATACACGTATGACATTTGTAAATTCGGATCTCCACCAGTGATGTCGATACGATACCCTTCTTCGCATTTACCTAATAGACGAACATTTTCACCTTCTTGCTACTAACAACCATTAAATTGTAATCTACCCTTTGTTTGTGCAATACAATGTTGTGTTACGAGTATTTTCCGTTTTATAAACCTGTTTGAATTAATGCAGTTGTTCAACGTACCAAGAAATTTTCGCAGCATACGAGAAGTCCACATTTCCTCTAAAAGTTTAAGTCGGTAAGTTATACTCGCTCTGAGGGGTTCAAGAGCCTGATATTTTTTACTTTAAGATCGTTCTGAAGAAGTCAGGTTAATGGACTTGCTGTAACGTTTGGTTAACACCTCGTGGGACAGAGGACTATCAGTTACTAGGCCTCCATTAAATATGGAATCCAGTTGACTTCTAATATCTTGCTGTTTATGTGCGCTACGATGTTCCCGTAATCCATGAAACATTTAGAGCTCCGAATACGTTTATTGATGTTGGTCACAAATGCGCCTGCATGTCTTGCAGGTAGTTAACCCTGAGAGATAAGTAACTGTGTGCATTTATGCCAAAGTGGATTGTTACCTACGATTTATTTCCTCTCAAAAGTTCATCTCCTATACGCTCTGTGGTTAATCGATTGCTTATTTGATACAGATGCTGTTTTGGACGTGGTCTACAAAAACTGTTCTTCACCAATAATCCACAGAAAATTCTTTTTCCTGGACGAATTCTTCAGTTCAAGCCTCGAACAACGGAAAATTAAGCATCCCCTGGAAGGCTGTCACACAAAAGTAGGTGTAGCCTAGTACGTGTTGAAAATGTTTGCATGATCACAGCATCCACGCCGTCATTTGTCTTATCCAAATGTTACTCATTTCATCACATCGCAATGGACATATCTGTGTTTCATTTTCGAGTTATACTCCCTTAGAACTCGAAAATGGTATAGCGAAAGTCTGGACTGCAGTTCCACTGTGCGTCTTAGCTGGTGCGCAGAATTTCCGATGTTGGTAAAATGTCAACCATATTTCAATCGCATAGCAGAGTTCTGGAAGGAGCACTTAATCAAAATGGCAGGTGCGAATTGGTACGTTCGCTAAATGCGACCTGAGAAGCATTGCTTTTTTGCATAATCCTTCTTCGAAGCTGTGTTTCATGTTCATTGAGCATGTTTGGTAAACCTATGAGGTGGGATGTTTCATCAAAGAAGTATCCATTTTAACTGTCACCCATCATACCATGAGATTTGACGAACATGGATTTCTCTCGGTTTATAGGCAATCCTATTTTTTTTTCCGCCCTCGTTGACCTTCAGCATCGTCGTTCTTTCGCTAATAATTCTCAAAAAGACGATGATGTCATCAAGAGAACGAGGTTTCATGGAAATTCGCCACTATGACCACGCATTTTTCGTCAGAAGTGATTGAAATCATTATCAGTTACAATGTATACAGCTTTAGTGGGCAATCTCACTTATTCTGAAAGCTTTCCTTGTGGGTATGCCAAGGAATGAATGCGATAGCCACACAATCGTGGTGTAACTGTTGAAGCAGTTATCCAGAGTTAGTTATCAATATGGAATCCACCCCATGATCGGCGAGCCTTAATGGGATTATTCACTTTCTTGAGGGGCAAAGATGAGGTCCTTATTACACTATACATATACAATAGCTCACGTTTCTGCCGTTTAGATTTCTTCAGTGGCTACAAGATCTCATAAACACACAATCCATTCAGTCAAATACTTTCGTAACCCAAGAAGAGAAGCTCCACACGTAAATATTTGCATTTAAAAAGTACCGGTTTAGAAAATCCTGCGACGATGATAGACCACTCTAAAACGTCGAGAGCACAAAATTGCATAATTTGCCCTAACGGTAAAGATGGCGATTGCCTAACTTCACCCATGGTATACTCGATTTTTTCAAAAGCGTGTGGTTAGCACACATTGGAAAAGTGGTGGGCTGGCCCGTGTCCGTGTAAAAGAACACATAGTAAACATAAGGTTAAACCAGATACTTTTCCAAGCACGCATAGGACACAGAAATAACGGAGATTTTAAAGTAGAAGTCACTATTCTTGCGCACGAATCTGAAGCTTCAGCGCGTTATTCTTGAAGCGTATTGTTGTGGGATCACATCACGTGTGATAAGGAGGCATGCTTTCCTGCGGTTCAATTCTGGATTCCTTTAATTTATCTAGAATGCTTCGAGTTTTCCCTTCAACGTTTTTTACTCTTGTGGCAACCAAGACGCAAACTTCTAATGGAAGCGAATGCAAGGCGCATCTCCAAGAGATTGTTAAATGCCGAACGCTCTATCCTTTTTTATTTACTCCGTTTTGCTTACATCACACACCTCATATAACTCAAACGATTACTTATGAGTACATAAACTACTGACGTTTTCTACACAGGACAAAACAATATGGTTGAACATGTTCAAAGTGGAAAATAGATTAAACTAAAATCGAAGTCAATTTACGACTGTTGAAAAACACTCGTATAATCCGCCGGCAATGTATAAATCAGTATAATCAAAATCTCACCATTGCTAAATAAATCAGTCAACAAAGTAAGCAAACATATCTATGCTCATTTACTACTCGATTCATATGGGTATGACCCATCCCTCCATTTCTCAATTCGGTTTGACAACTACACCCGATAGACCTATACCTTTCGGCAACTGCTCTATTCCCGCTAGCATCTTTTCATGACGTTCTTCTGACCATCGTTTGCGTTCGTTACGAGTCCATCGTGGAACAACACCGTCAGCAAGTAGTCGTATCATTACCTAGGAATAATAAAAGAACTATCGAATTACTCACATCCCTTGTAGCAGAAATACAGTTAAATCAAGACAGAGTCATATTTGTAATTCAGAAATAAAAAAAAATAGTCCATTCCATACATACATATCTACATAGACGGCAAATTTGATAAAAACGGATAAGATACAGACTTTAACTTTAGCAACATTATGCACACCCAACCTGATAGAAACGACTTTCGAAATAATCTGACCACGAGTTTTAGTGAAAATGTGACTTGCCATCAAATATGTACTAATTGTAGTGGGGCGTGTCAGTAATGTAGCGGATATTTCGCGCATGGACTTCACAATCTCGTGCTCTTTTCTAAGAGAACCAGAAAAATTTACTTCTTCATGATTTCGAAACGGATGCTTCCTCCAGACGGCTTCTTTATGTCCAGGTGTGTCCACGTAAAAAGGCAGAGGTTTCGGCTTTCGCAGTGGATAACGTCCTTCGCCATAAAAGTCGTCCAAGTTCAATCGCTAAACCAAATTTAACTAATTTCAGACTCAAATTTTTTGCTATCAGCAAAAAAAAACTTTTCGGCCAGTCTAAAAACGTCATTTCCAAAAACGAACGAACAAAAAAAGCCCTTATATGTACTAATTGTAGTGGGGCGTGTCAGTAATGTAGCGGATATTTCGCGCATGGACTTCACAATCTCGTGCTCTTTTCTAAGAGAACCAGAAAAATTTACTTCTTCATGATTTCGAAACGGATGCTTCCTCCAGACGGCTTCTTTATGTCCAGGTGTGTCCACGTAAAAAGGCAGAGGTTTCGGCTTTCGCAGTGGATAACGTCCTTCGCCATAAAAGTCGTCCAAGTTCAATCGCTAAACCAAATTTAACTAATTTCAGACTCAAATTTTTTGCTATCAGCAAAAAAAAAACTTTTCGGCAGTCTAAAAACGTCATTTCCAAAAACGAACGAATAAAAAAAGCCCTTTTGTAACAGTTCCCAAGTTCGACTTTCTATTAATCTCGGCATTGGAATATAAATGCATAGTTTTCTTGTTCAGCAATCGCGAGGTTGTTATACAGCATACATTTACTTCCATAAAAAAAACACACACACATAATACAATACAACACAGCAGTAGCTGACGTTTCGGCAGTATCGCCTTCTTCAGAGCCGCTTTTTTTACATTACTTCCAATGAGGAAGGTTAGAACAGCTGATTACAGTCGCATATGGTTGATGGCTGCGCCATTAGCCCTTTTTCCATAGCTGTACACAAGCTTCTCCAAAGAATTCATAGTACTCAGATTGAAAACTGGATTTGCTATCACGAAAATGTATCAAACTGATGAATAGATGGGATGAAAAGCATAAACGTATATGGAAATAAAAATGAGGTCTTACGTCAATGTCTTCAATGTCATCTTCCCCTCTAAGTGGTGTGAGAACTGGTGATGCGACAACTTGTGGCAGAAAATGCCGTGACGGCGACATTTCAACGACGTGAAGACCTTGAGACAGAGGAAAGTACTTGCCGAAAGAATCAGTAATTTGAGAGAAACAAGATTAAACATAATTTGGCAGCATAAGGTATGAAAGGAACATGAGGATATGGTATTCCTTCCAGTTATTTGTTCATTTATTTATGCCGCTTCTGGAGATCATTCAGTACGAAAACGGTCTTTATTTTCTCTAGAGCTGGATTTTTCATTAATGAATGGGTTCTGGAGCCTCTATAGCGTAGTTAGAGGTGCCTCACAGAATTGTCTGGGAAGATAACAATGTTGCTTTACTAGATCAGAAGGCCTAAGCATGTCATCATGTAGGCCAAACATGCATTTTTTGATTGTGGTACTCAACGGAGTAGAATACATGGTCCAACCGTAAAACCAACCAAACCAACCAAAACACTTTTTTTATAAGAAGCTCTCCTTGCGGCTTACCGCCATATTGCGGCTGAAAGGTGCTCCTCGGTGTTGGGTTTCGATACACAGCGGGGTATACGTCATCGCCAACAGGACTTCCCAAACTAAGGAGTCCGACGTTTCCATCCGGAGGTTTAACTAGCAGTAAACCAATCCAAAGAGTCAGTATCATCCTGGTACCACACTAGTCGCACGGTGCTAAATCTACTTCTGATCGACAGGCTCGGCGACTGCCTGGGGTAGTGACGACCTGAGGAAGGCTTAGGCTAACCTCTGTAAACCCTCGCCTCTAACCTTCCAGTTCAAATCATGATCAAAGGCCTCTGTCATTAATGAATTCTTTCTCGCCAATATAAATGATGGAATATTTTGATGCGAACAGAAGCAAGCTGTACCTTTACGTTCAGCTAACTGCTGATGCGACTCCTGATTCAAGAGCCCCGTTACAAAAGCATGAGTCAATGCCAAGTAGTTCTTTGTAGATCCTTCGACCTTCACATATATGTCCTTGATACCAATTGCCTAAACGCTTCTGTTGCAGCAAAACAATGATACGAAAACAACATCTACTAATTCAAGTAATGGCATAATATCTGCAAGAGTTAACGAAAGAGATTACAAAGCATGGAGTTCGGATATTAATTACTATTAATATTATTATTATTATTATTGTGCCGATAGAAAAACAATGGCCGCCTTTGTTGTCATAAATTCCAGAAATACAAATCGTCGCTGTTTTCACGACAAGCACATACATGGTTGTTCCTACATTATTTATTTTCCCAAAAAAAAAAAATCGAGTTGGGCGGAATTAGTCTTCCTTAAAGCCTGTAAAGGTAAAGGTTACTGCAATGTCGCTGTTAATAGGAAATCGGAAACAGGAGCCGAATTTACACCAAATGAATAACGTGATTCAACACTATTCTGAAACACAATTAATTCACTCCAACGTTTTGAGTTCAAAAGAATAAACAAAAGATGTGCTATCACTAAATTAATGGAATATATTTGTGAGGTCTCTAACGGTTGTTTTCATTAAAAAAAAACTGAGGAATCGGGGTGAAGAATAGCATAGTGGTAGTGAAGCTGACGATCAAGAACACGGTGTTGTTCCGAGCCCGCCCACCGCTTCCTTTCAACATTTCCAAATCGAGAAATTGGTACCAGACTTTCCTGGATCAACTCACTCTCTGCAATCCGAGTGGTGAATAGAGTACGCTAGTCCGACAACTTCAGGAGCCCTGGTAGAATATGAGCTATATACGAATAGTATTTTAGTCGTACACTTCCATACACTTTAGCTAGTATGAGCCATAGATAACTGATTCTCATTCTTTTCATGCCATTTGAAACGCAGAGCCATTGCTAAATTTTCCGCATTTGGTCGATGGCGTCGCAAAATCGATTTTAGAATACGCCTTCGTCAAAAAAAAGCTATTTTCTATACATCACGATTTGCAGAAAACCTTTTTCAATAAAGTTTGTTCGTCTCACTCAGCCCTGCAGGAAGAAATTGTTGTTGACGATGACAACAAGAAGAAAGCTTTAGTGGAAATCATAACACACAAGGAAGGAATAAGATGTTTCTGCTGGCTGCACAGGTGCAAGTACATGAGTTCCGTGATTAATCGTTGCTTCTTGCACTGAATGAATAGGACTGTTCTGACGCTTTCTCCATGGTGGGTGGGCTCCAGTTCACGCCGACATGACTCACAAATGAGTCGTACTGGGTTGCGCAAGAAATTAGGGATTGTAGAGTGTATTAACACACTGTAGATCACACCTAGTTTTATGTGGCGACCATATGGGACTACAGGTAATTTTTGTTTCTCGCTCTTGTTAACGAATAATATGTGATTTATATGTTCCACTCTACCCCAAGGAAGAAAATGAAAATGTTAATACGGTTGACCGGTCTTTATGCCGCTTTGCCGGTATGAAATTTAATTCACAGTCGCGTAACTCAAACGGGACACCACGTGATTCTGAGGAATTTTAGTGCGCTGTGCTGATTTGGCACATATCTTTTCTATTAACGAAGACGTATCCATGCTTGTGTACATTGGTATGTTCTCGTTTACGTGACTTATATTCTTTGGGCCAATTTTGCTAAAAGATTGTAACCAAGTAACGTAGAAGTTTTTGGGAGACGGTTAGGAATCGCCTCCAACAAATAAACTCCCGCAGTTACTTTGGGAGAGACTGCAAGCCACTCGAGAGTATAGCCAGACCCACGTTGAGAGCTCAGAAAGCTGTATGTAGGTATCAAACGCTACACACAGAAAAATAAACGGGTTTATTTCCTTGACATCGAAAGAGCCCCCAAAGAGCATTGGGTAGGGCCAAGCAAGGATGATAGGGTAATATGTCATCGGATTGGCTGAGACCACAAGCATTCGCCGCAGTAATTCTTCGTATTCTTGTTGAGCAAACGAGAGGTGTTATTTTTTCCGCTCTATTTACAAATAAGCTGACGTTTCGGCTGACTTCGCCTTCCTCAGAGCCTGGAAGGGTCAAGGTGACAGTAATCTATTCGGCCAAACACCTCCATAACCAAAAAGAGAAAACAACCGAGATTCAAATCACATCACACAGAAATACCGCTAACGAACAGCAAACAGGTCACAGTAGGATAAATAATGTGCAAAAAAAACTCGAGGCTAATCCTGTTAGGGATGAGAACTGGGAGCGAGTTTCTTACCGTATGAACACATTTCTAAGGTAGCCTTGCGTAGCGTGGCATGTAGTTTACATGAACTTCATGATAGACTCCACAAAAAGGCTAGAGATGAAACGCAAAATAGGTGCGGAAAACACCAAGTGGAGGCCCTACCGAATAACACAATTTCCTCAGCCGTTCTTTAGACAAAAGCCCAATAATCAAGCTGATGTTAAATTTCGGATGTTTACGAATGAAGCTTTCAAAGTCCTTAATCACTATCGCGCGAAAATAAACAGCTAAAACCTTACTGAAGGGCAAAAACGTGGTATGCGAGAGGTACGAGAGCTGATAAGGCTGAAAAACACAAGACTATCCGTTAGTGATAAGGGTGGAGAGCTCATCGCAATTCCGAATCAGTTTGATGTTGAGATAGCGAAATCACTTTATCGCCCATCATCTGAGAAGGAGTTCAGAAGCAAGAAAATTGAAACACGATTGCGTTAAAATGGTAAGAGCTGCCATCAGTTATCTCTCAACTAAAAGCTGACTTACCAACATGTCCCACCTTGTACTTGCTTATAAATAAGTCACAAGTTTAAGAAACTCATAAATTAGTATCCAGCGATGATCCTGCATCTACCGATCCATCATTGTTTAAGGTTAGACCTTTCACTAACGGTATAGACGGGAGAACGGATAGGGTAACATGGTTTTAACCCTAATATTTACCCAGTTCTTGAAACACATTCTTCTGGATCGACTACGCACTGCGCAGCCTAGCAGCGCATACGTGACGGAGTCCTTCGACGTTAATGCCCTTTATACAAACGTGTCGAATGACTCCGCAGTTCAAGCCATATTCGAACTTCTTATACAACACCAAGGAGAAATAAACATGTATGGCTTCAAGATAGAGTAGTTGATGGCACTCTTAAAAGAATGATTGAGCTGCTCAATCTTCAGATGGTCGGGAAAGTACTACGCTCAAACAAGAGGGCTGACAATGAGACAACGACTGGCAACAAGCCTTGCCATTGTGTTTATGTCTAAGGTGGTAGCATTTTTAACCGATCTCGCGCCGTTACTACACTACAGATATACATATGACCGCTTTGTCCTTTGCTCAACACAAGAGGAAATGGACAAATGCTTCGAGTTGTTGAACGAACAGTCAGAGTATATCAAGTTCACACGAGAGAAACCGAAAGAAAACTGACTGCGTGTGCAAAGCTGTGTACTATGTGATTGAAATCCTGGTTTAGTGTTTTCTCTGTTTGGCTATGGAGGTGATTGGTCCAATAGATTGCTGTCAACTTGACCTGTCCAGGCTCTGAGGAAAGCGAAGTCCGCTGAAACGTCAGCTTATTGGTGAATAAGGAATAAAAATAGCACCTCGTGTTTGCTCAACAAGAAAACGAAAAATTACTTAATGAATGCCGAGGTTAATAGAATGCAGGTCGTGGAATTTACTCACCACCGTCTACGACACCGTCTCTGGACAGGAGAAAAAGCCGCTAAATTCAAAACACCTAGTCCAGAAATCTCCATGAATTTAGTCAGTTCACAAGGCGACTTCTGAGAAGAAGTCCCTCCTCAGAGCATCGAAGAGGAATACGATTAGCTCATTCAAGACGTCTGTCTCCAGAAACACACGAAAACATACGCCAGCGTGGAATCTCTCGAGCTACAGGCAACCGCCAATTCACGTCCTAACTTGCAAACAATGGAAACAAGGCACGTCTTCACTGGTTGTGCAGGCTCTAGCATAATTCCCGTAACTTGACCTGTCCAGGCTCTGAGGAAAGCGAAGTCCGCTGAAACGTCAGCTTATTGGTGAATAAGGAATAAAAATAGCACCTCGTGTTTGCTCAACAAGAAAACGAAAAATTACTTAATGAATGCCGAGGTTAATAGAATGCAGGTCGTGGAATTTACTCACCACCGTCTACGACACCGGAGAAGAATGTTCCTCGGAACATGGAGTCGACAGCGTCGGCATTCTCGTAAACACGAGTTTTGTCATTAACAACGATTAATTCGAACAAATATCAATCCTAGTTGGACACTTACGGTCTACGAAGTATGGAGCACTACCGGCTTCAACAATGTTCGTAATTTATTTACCTATGTCAAGTTATGACGGCAACGAATTAGAAGCGTCCTACGTGGGCACGGAGAAGAACTACACAGGGGACCATAGGTTTCTTATCGCCATTTTAGAAGATTTTAACGAGAAGATTGGACTCAGAAGAACGTATGAACAATGTCACATTGCGAGCACGAATTAGAATGGAACAAATAGGGTGAGTAGTGGTCTGAGTTTATCATGACAACCAAGACTGTTCACGGTAACTCGCAGTTCCAGAAGGTCCGCTCTGAACGCTAAACGTCGGATTCCTACAATGGAAAGTACTATAATGAAATAAACCGCATCATAGTAAATCGAAGGCTTCGCTTAACCGATCTCGCTGTTGTCCCAAAACACTGCACGTCATTAAACCATCGCCACATTAGTGCAAGACTTCATCTCTGGACAGGAGAAAAAGCCGCTAAATTCAAAACACCTAGTCCAGAAATCTCCATGAATTTAGTCAGTTCACAAGGCGACTTCTGAGAAGAAGTCCCTCCTCAGAGCATCGAAGAGGAATACGATTAGCTCATTCAAGACGTCTGTCTCCAGAAACACACGAAAACATACGCCAGCGTGGAATCTCTCGAGCTACAGGCAACCGCCAATTCACGTCCTAACTTGCAAACAATGGAAACAAGGCACGCCTTCACTGGTTGTGCAGGCTCTAGCATAATTCCCGATCTATGGAAACTTGCTGGTCCACGATCTCTGGACAGGAGAAAAAGCCGCTAAATTCAAAACACCTAGTCCAGAAATCTCCATGAATTTAGTCAGTTCACAAGGCGACTTCTGAGAAGAAGTCCCTCCTCAGAGCATCGAAGAGGAATACGATTAGCTCATTCAAGACGTCTGTCTCCAGAAACACACGAAAACATACGCCAGCGTGGAATCTCTCGAGCTACAGGCAACCGCCAATTCACGTCCTAACTTGCAAACAATGGAAACAAGGCACGCCTTCACTGGTTGTGCAGGCTCTAGCATAATTCCCGATCTATGGAAACTTGCTGGTCCACGCATTGTGATTCTCTGGAGTTTGCAGGACAGTTTAGCCAAAGTCTGGCCAAGCTCGTCGCCACCACAGCCGGTCATGGCCGAAGCTACAGAGGCTGGCGAAGAATTCGCAAAGCCCACCAAAATTTCACCAATTGTAGAACTAAAATGATTGTAGACCGATATCAAGATGGAACAGTTACAACTTCTAGAAAAGCTATTGAGGAAGTCATTCACGATTACTACTCGAATTTTTCAATAGCCACGTAGTGCTGTCTTCATAAAAAAGAAACAGGAGGATCGATCGATATTTCTATCCCTCGGTTTCCCAATCCGAAATCTGACATGCTATTTGGTTGGAATCGAACATCACTAACTCTAGACAGAATAAGATCTGAACACCTGAAGAAGCTTTCGGAAGTCTTCATTAATACATCAGCTCTTTACATGTTACCTACCAGAATGCAAGATTCCTACTCAAAAGAAGTCCAGCAAGACCGTGCTATAGTTCACAAAGGGTGACCTCCGTGATATCGGAAACTATAGCCCAATCTGCTTGCTGTCTATCGGGAGGAAAAGTCAGGAGGAAAAATCACTCAGCGTTATTGGTCACGCAGTCGAAAGGACGATGCTAGGAGCATCCCGTTTCAGACAAGGGATGGGATCCGAAGCTCCGACCTGCGTCAACGATCAAAAATCAAAGATGCCGTTCTGTACGCCAAACAGGGGAAGATAAGGTGGGCCGGACACGTAATGCGTATGAGTGATAACCGACGGACAAGAGCCGTTAGTGACTGGATTCCTCGGGATGTCAAACGTAGTTTAGGAAGACCACCGAGCCGATGGTCAGAGCTTTTTACGAAGAGCCTATAAGAAAGATATGATGCTCGACAAGTCCCTAGAGCGAACAGAACGCACTGGACTACTTTTGCACGCGACAGGGGAAAATGAAAGATTTACTCGCACGCGCTAGAGTCACCCGATGATCAACGGTTATTGGACGCACAGTTAAAGGGATGATGCCAGGAGTATCCCGTATCACGCAAGTGAGGGAAGAAATCGAAAGCTACGACCTACTTGAAAGATCAAAGACGCCGTTATTGAACGGATTCTTTCGCATGTCAAACGTACTGCAGAGATAGACCACCGAACCCATCGTCGGAGTTCTTCATCAAAACCACAAAAGATGGAAATGATGCTCACAGACTCTCTAGAGCTCGCAGAACCCAATGGGCTACCTTTGAATGTGAGAGGTAAATGGAAGATTTACTGGCACCAGCTCGAGTTAGGGCGACAAGTTGTGTATAGAATCATGGTAATGCAACTAAAATGATGCTGAGATATTTGCAAAACTCCGCACCGCAGATGTCTGCGGTGAAGAACGAACGTGCTATTGTCCTTTCCGGGGAGTAACGCGTTCACCACCACACCATGTGGGTCCATCTTTCGCCTGTCTCTCAGCTAGTTCTATTGATCGGCGCCATCAGCAATCACCCGTCAACGGGACTGATCTACGGAGCCCGAATCGGCAACGAACCTACTAATGCTGAGGCTGAAGTCGAAATCACAACCTTAAGCTTTTTTAAATTTATTGCCTACTATAATTTTTAACGGTAGGGTATCATGTGAAATACAACTAAGACGATGCCGAAAATAAAATAAAAATAAAAAAGACACCTGCGGTCCTAAGTTTTGCAAATATCTCAGCATCATCTTAGTAGTATTTAACATTATGCCTTGCCGTTTAAAAATATAGTAGGCAGTAAATTGAAAAATGTTAAGGTCATGGTAATGCACTTGCAAATCCGGGTTACGCTAAAAGTTTTGAATAGGTACCACAGTAATGACTTGGAGTGAACAGATAGGTAGATTGCAAGCGTTGTCTTGGAACAGCTCATTCTGCTACTTCTTGGTCAGTCTGCTATCACGTGTGTGCATACGGCATCTCATTACACTTTGTTACACTCTTCTAATAAAAAAAAAACACTTTCAAAATTTCGGTAGTTTCAGAATATCATTAAAACGCGCAATTTTTACGGAACCTTTGTTTCACGAATGGTCCAAAATGTGATATAGACGAGAAATTCACGACCGCTTCGACTAAGACTTACAATGGATTTTTCTAAAAAGATCTGAGTCGATGCAGTAGAAAAAAATCCAGAATAATAAACAAAATAAAGAACGGACTCGAAGCTACAAACCTGTTGTAAGCTCCAAACTTCCGTTCCCTTAATTTCAAAGACCTATCGCGTTTAACTAGAACAACGACGAACCTCGCAAATTTTAATCAGCCTTGGATGGCACGTCAATCCAAACCCATGAGGACGACGCTGTGCAAACACCCTCGTGTTACGGCATTCCGCATAAAAATCCTCAAATAAAAGAAGGAACATTAAAATTGTGACATAGGACAATATGAAGAAGCCTGCCACACATGCGTAACATAACTTCAAACTATGTAACCACGATTTTTTCATATTCGGTTTCCAACACTCTCAAAAATAGAAAAGACAAGTCGCATAGTTAACCTGGTAAATTGTTCGACCTTCGAGAAGATCTACATAAAACAGTTTTCTCGCGGCCATATTCATACCATTTACAATAGCTGTTGTCGTTCTATGAAGTGGTGCCTATAAATTCCGAAACGAGTTCAAGAAGACATTCAACAAAAGTAAGCTACGATTTTTTAAAACAATGTGTTAAAACCAGGAAGTTATAAGTTTTACGCACTGATTACATTGATTTATCTTTGGATACGATTCATTACTATAACATATCGAAAGAAAAGGAACTAATAATGAGACCAGACAAAACGCACTTTCCCAACAGCATATCCAGCAAGACCTTGGCCATTACCAGTTATAACTAGAGCTGCCATGGTGTGTACACGACCAAAAACTTTTGTCATGTTGGATGTCCTTTTGATCTGAAAAGGAATTTTGCAAGATACATGTTTGCCATTACTAACAAATGAGGAGCAACCATTTAATTATTAAATGTGCTGAAAACAAAACATTCATAATAAACCATATAAGTAGTAAATACATAGAATCCAAAAACTACAAGCTTGTGAGTGAATACGGGAAGTAAAAACAGGCACGTACTTCAAGACAATATGATTGGAAATCATCAAAAGACACCCCATCAACGGGTGCAGGGGCGCCAAGTTTCTGTCCCACGAGCTGGGTACCACTGAATCCGCGCTCCATTGGATGCAACTTCTCACGGAAGCGTCGCTTACCACCACTTCAAAATAATTAGTTTCTCTGACAGCTTTGTAGACTTTAGTCAACATAACACTACATTTACTAGTTTGAAAACTCAGAAAACCTCACCTTTTTTGTTCTTGGAGAATGTTTCTAACAGAAAGTTGACCCTCTTTAATCTCATCCTCTGACTGATCAACGATTTTGATATCAGGATCTTTGGTCGTAAGTGGAGCATTGAGACCAGGAAACTGTACTTTCATTGGACCTTGAATTGAGGAAATCCGCTGTGCTGTGCAATACGAGAGAAAGTGCTTGAAAAAACAAGCAGAGTGAACAAAGAATACGAAGAATACTGTGTTAAAAAAAACCCACTTAATCCAATTCTATAGAAGCGATTCAAAGGCCGAATCGGCTGCCTTGTAGTCATTCTCCCCTTTTTTTGACCAGCTTTAGAAACACTTGTAATCGTTTTCCACAACTCACCAGATGTTCCTAAGTCAGGGTTTATTTCTTTGATGAAATCTAATATTGAAACCAAAACTGATGATTCAGTGCAGTTTTTACGCAGTCACTGGAAGTTTCACAACAACTACATAGTTTTGAAGCTATGGAATGGAAATTATGAAGCAATGATTTCGAAACTGCAGTAGTGAAAGCTACTTTGTGTAGCAAATCCGAATTCAATTCCAGCTCTTATTTCACTGCGCTGTACATTTCCAAGATGATGTGGGTGGCACAGTGGTAGTGGTATAATCCAACATGCCCACGGCGTTGGTTCAAACCCCCTGAAACAACAACCAAGCCCTCACTAGCCCAGGACAAGAAATTGGTACTAAGCTTATCCAGTATTTATATAGTATAACCATTTATAGATTCCAGGAGAACTGGCTCAATTACAATTCGCTAACTATCCTAGTGGACGATAGATGCGAGGAAAGAAATCGGGTACAGGAAGTACTGAGATCTGCTCAACATGTGATGTCGTGCCATATAAAAGAAAACTCCGACTGTTAGAGAAACCTACTTCTCATAAAGAAGTTTACCGTATTGCCACGAATCTGAGTAAACGGTAACAACGTCGCCATTTCTAGATCTTCTAGATAATCGAACTCTAGAAAAACCAAGACTGATATTGATGTCTGAAAAGCAGAAAAAAGGTTGCACAAAACAAAGTCGCCGAAAAATGGCTATACTTACAAGTAAACGGTGAACTTGTTCATACAAACAATTTATTTTCATATCACTGACTTCAACAACTCGGAACATTGACCATAACCGTATAAAGACAGCTCTTAGAGCATCATTAAGAGCATTAGCATTGAACAAACAAAAACAGTAGAAACAGTAATATCACAGCTTGATATCCATAAGAGGGCAACGACTATCAAATTCTTTCGTTTACTTTAAAAAGAGAAAAAATCGAATCAGAGCACAAGTAAAGATTAACGATGATTCTGGCATTAAGACACATATTAAATTCTTTCCATTATATTAAAACATGAACTTCAAGTGATATTCTAAATGGACTAAATGATATGATTTTGGTCTCTGAAGACGAAGATACAGAGAAAATAGATTATCCTACCTATGTATATTCACAACTAATAAAAACGTCTGTGTGATGCCATCATAAGAAAAAATAAACTGAACAGAATCCTTACGTGTTCCGACAGGTAGGAACTCAGACACTTTCAAGACAATCGTGACTAACCACTACTACGAGTGATTCCACGACAAGAAAGAATATAATCAGTCCTTCCAAAAGTTCATAAACATGAAAATGATGCGAAAGTAAACCACCTTGGATTTTCCCCCACAAAGTGTCGCTGATAAACGAAACGAAAAAAATACCCAATTACAAACCTAACAAAGAAAACCTTTTTGAACAAATTAAATACCATTTCTAAGCAATGTGTCCTCTCCTCCACCTAATGAAGACAATCAAAGGAACACCAGCGAGAATCGTCATTGCCATAATGTCCCAATTAGGCCCAACATAGCTTTCTAACAACTGAACCACGGGATGCTAAATGGGACAATTCCATCTCTTAAATTCAAAACACTGGAAGAGAAAGAAAAACATGCATACATTCATTCTACCATTCATACCTTGTTGATTTTCTCTAACACGAACAACACAGCCAGCTTAGCTAAAGCTAATGCCACAGGTACTGCAGCGTCGGAGCTCTGTTCGGCAGCCATGTCATAAAAACGTTTTGCTAAGTGAAGATCCTAAAAAACTCATCCATCCAAAAAATGAGAGCTATAAGTGTCCTTTTCATAAATGAAATATCGATAAAGATGTAAGGCAAGAGATATTTCAAAAGCCCCCACTCTGTATGCTGCTACGTGGGCCCAATTCTCAAATTTAAAAAAACTTTTACCAGAAGTACCAGCTTTCCTCGACCATAAAAAAAAGTTTTCGAAACGATATCATCGTATCAACTCAACAAATCAGCTGACTTCCATACTTAAGAGCTCCCCGTAATTGATATAACGATACAACTTTTCCATCACATCTACAAATTGATCAACCAAGTCTCAAATCAAACGCAGGCTCTTAGTTGCAATATCTTGCTCGAACGCAACGAAAAGGACACAAGCATAGATAGATATATACATATATGTATATGTGCATACATAGCTCGCGCACGTCACAGCGAAGCAGACCACCATCATGATGCGACGATTCTCCGAGAAAGAAACGAATGGAATGGAATTGTTTTAGGGTCCAATCAACCAATGAAGCCGGGCAATTAGGTATCCAAAAATGTTCATGTACATATAAGTATATACATATGTATAACATGGCAATACTTATAACCTACAATTAATATAAAACAGCATGAAATATAAAAGTACCTTGGTGATTCCAAGTCCTTGTTCATGCATTAAACCTAAGTTAAACATGGCTTGCGCCGTAGCATGGCGTTCGACTGCTAATTTGTAATGTTGAGCAGCCTATAAGATTGCGCGCAACAGTGCTTAATTTTAAATAGAAGCAAATGAAATACCCAGTTCACTAAGAACTGTTGCAAACAGCGAAAAGTACTGATGCCATTACCTGCTGATAATCAGCTGGCGTTCCCCATCCATAATAGTGGTAGTCACCTAGCTTAATTCTGGCTAATGGATACTCTTGGTTAGCCGCACGTTGCCATTGTACAATAGCCCTCTCCAAAACGTTTTCTTTAGATGTTGGGAATAATGAATCGGCTTCTCCTGAAGAAATATTTTTCACCAGTAATAGTTTGTATCCGCATGTAGAAGCAATTCTCAATGACAAAATAAAAGTGTAGAACATGACAACGCAATGGGTGGAACCCCGGCTGAAAAAGTAATAATGACTCCGTTGCTCACCGCTCTCATTCCTTCTAAGCCGGAAAATTGCTATCAAACCTTTCGGGGAACGGTTCACTTCCAACTGGGACTTCAAATCCGGTCTAGTCTGGGCCATCTATGGACTCCAAACACAAACGACCCGACCAGCATTGAACGATATTCATAAAGAAGATGACAAACATTAATCATCAGCCGAACCCACACTGGAGAAGTCCATAGATCATCATTTGCTAGGATCCGGACAGGAGATGTGGAAAGCGACCGTGTAAAAAAAAATTAAATATACCAATGATGGAGAGTTCTTTGATGGTTACACAATGTTTTCTCAACTTATCTAATTATGCAGCACATTTTGGATGAATTTGTTCAATGTACGAAGAAAAATCAGTTGAAAAGTCTCGATGGAAAACAGAGTAAAGAGAAGACAAATAATAAAGTAATAGTCACCATTGATTCAACCTTGGAGATAGGAGAATTTCCCTGCGGGTAACATGGTAATACGATCGACAAAGAAAACTTCTATAAGAATTTGAACCCAATAAAGGTTTTCACAACTGACCTCTATCAAGAATGTATGCAATATTAGTTTGTGCTGGTTCATAACCGAGCTCAGCAAGAAACAAATACTTCACAGCTGCCTCGTCACGACGACCGTCCTGAAAAAACTATCAAACCCTTGTGATTTTTCAAAGATATTCTACTTATTTAGCTGTTACTTATGGAAGCACTGAAAACATTCGAATGAGTGCATTAAAAGAGGTTCGAAGTATCACAATGTACCAACTTATACATGCGGCCTAATTTTTTTTCATGGCACTGCACTGTGTGAAATACAACAATAAACATGTTGAGATTGGAGCAAAACCCGGGACATTAGCTGAGATTCGAGCCTGGGACTACCCTCACCGCAGGGTCACGTGATATTTAAAAATGAAAACAATGTGAGTTTGTTTATAGATTCAGTTCAACTGGGTTCAGTGTAAATTTGTGCCAGCCGCACCAATCCCGTTGATAGGTCATTTCTAATAACTCCCACAGAGTAAAAACATGACTGAGCGAAAGGTGAAGCAAGGGTCTCGCTAGATGTGGCAGATATCACTTGAATCCAAAGTTAGGATAAGTGCGCGTTTGAAGGTTATCTGAGGTTCCGAGTTTTGTTTAACCCCACTTGCAAAAGTCTTTCTTAGCATGAATGACGAACACTGGTAACCTCATTCACTCTGACCTTATATGCACTGTATGCCTCCATTAGCCGCTCACTCCAGCGCCCACGTTCTGCAACATTTTTATAAAACTCCACAGCGGTACTGCACTGCCTCATTACTCCGATTCCTATAAAATAATAGCAATCAATCACTGTTTGTTCTGACCTGAAGAGACAATTGTTTGCTTTCAACAGCTGGCAAAGTACTCACCGGAAGAATGCATTCGTGCAAGGTTATATGATGCGAGCACGTGACCATTTTGCGTCGCCATTTGGTAGTACTTCAACGCGGCCTTAAAGTCTCGCTTCACACCAAGGCCTTCTAAACACCCAATTATACACTTGCGATGTCAGCACGACATTGTGCTCCATTCTACACAATGTTATCTTTTGTTTGTATCATGTTGCTAGCAAGAATCTATAGGGGATACGTACTGAAAAACATTTCTCCAAGGTATAACTGAGCGTCCACCCAGCCTTGTTCGCCTGCAAGAGAAAACAGTCGATATGCCTTCTCGTAATCCTTGCGCACACCACGTCCTTGCAAATACATAATACCCAGGCCAGCTTGACCGTTTTGATTTCCCTAAAAGAAAATTAGGATAAAGACAATATAAGAAGACTCTTCTAATGGAAATACACCACAATCTCATCAAATTTTGAAAAATGATTCGAACAACCAAATTCTGCAGAAAAGGTAGGGAGAAAAATACAGCGAAAAACACTCCGAGCGGCTTTGATTGCGCAGCAGCCAGATACAAGTACAGCAAAACTGCAGGTGAAAAAGATGCTACCTGTATTTCTACAAAGTTTTCACTTTAACCCGCCCCTTGGAACTAATCTTAGCGGATCAACTTAATAGCGAAGCCTCCAGTCGGTTTGTAACGATAAGGCGCGGCTCTACGCAGATTTCAGAGAGCAAAACGCGACCATATACCTACTCCAAAAGTATTAGCTGGTCAAACATATATCGGACGACTGAGCATAGCTCGCAGACTAGTGACTATCGCGAAAACCCCAAAGCTATTAGGCCTAAAAATAAATGGGACTACTTTTTCTACTCCAAAATAGTCACCGACAAGATCAAACGGGACTATACGGGATGAGGACGCTATGCTAAAATCTAAGGAATAATGCAAACTGTCAAAATATAGGAATATAGTGACGATAGGCACATAAAAAGCATCTGCCTCAAAACATTCGACTAAAGACATGAAACTCAGAGTCTATGGACGAGAGAGGACACTAGTGACGACAAAGTGGGAATGCAAATCGATGACCTGCACCATTTTCGTCCTGCTAGGGACAGCATTATTCGAACTAGTATTAGCTATGCGAAACGAAAAATGATCATGATATCACAAATGGAAAGACCGGTGTTCAATCGAAAGTGAAGGAAAAATGTTTATGAGGAACGGATTTGTTTATAATGTCCTACTCATACTGAACGGTGCGACTACGGAATCTACCAACTGTGGATATGCCGCTGTAGAAATTAACAAGACAAACAAGTTCGCTCTAAAACTGAGCAGGTGAGAATAAATGGCAAGCAGAAGGCATAAGATAGGATTAGGTAACACGAACACGATTAGGTAACAAGAAGACCACTAATGACCCTCTCGTGAGATGTTAAAAACGAAAGTGCAACACCACCGACTCCAAGTTCAGAACTCTTTACAAAGATTGTGGACGAAAAAGGTGTTGCTGTTTATTATGTAAGTTGAACCAACCCAACTTACTCGACGAGCACTGTAGGATAGGTAAAGCAGGAAAAGCAACAAGACTGTCATTTATACTTAATATTAAAATCACTGCTTCGGCGCAATACATAAGTGAAACAGGTTCAGAAACTTCGGTGCCAGTAGTTAAGCTATCACCAAACATAACAATTACTTGACTAGCAAGCGCATGTACAACGGTTAAAACACAGTAAAGATTAAATAAAAGATAAAACTCTTGATATTCATCAATCCCTAAAGGGCCATGCATTCGACTTCATTAAGCATCGTTAGAGGTGATTGAATGCATATCAGGCCTTAACAATGACTCACAGTGGCCCACCGATGTATCGAGCCAGTGCTGCTATCCTCTCTGACAAGTCTGGTCTACAATCCTGGTGGACATGGTGGACCTGAGGAGCCGCGATCGATCCCATGTGTATTGCAAGATGCCTCCGACCACTGCACCACCCATACAGTAAAGATTAACCCTAATACATAAAATCTTTACTCCGTGATATCACCATCATTTGACTTTTCAACAAAACCTCAACAATGATACTCGCAATGACTTGCTGCCTCATCGTAGCTTGTGGATGTTCCAGCGCGTCGAATTGAGACGTAGAGGGGATGGAGAGATTTACCACAACAGTAAGGTCTCTCAAGGTCAGAAGGAACCCGATACTTAAACCATTATCAACAACTAGTGCAATTCTGATATGAACTAGTTTCAAGATGGGAAATTTCCCGTATTCCACAATGATCAGCACTGCTTCCGGTAACGAAGAAAGCTTCAACTAGGCCAAACTCGGGACTTAAAGGAGCCACTAGTAGCCAGACTACCGATGAACCACTCCAGTATCCTGCACGCAGGTAAACAGCACTCCTGTTTACGACATCAGCCGGTGAGACAACCGGTAAGAGGCGATAAATCTGGGGTTGCAGAGGGAAACATTGGAAACTGCACCAAACGAAACAGCCCATGATACGCATTCTTGCTCCGTACCCAGAATGCCAAAACAGTCTCCTCTGACTCTAATTTTCACGATTCCCTTGAGAAGGCAAGACACATTAAATACCTAATGATCGTCTGAAAGGAAGCAAGATCTATGTGCACTAATTATATGACGGGACCCTTATCATTTGTGGACGAAAAATTCCATCACGGAACGTCGGCGGCATTGACTTTATCGCAAACCCAGATTTTCCCCACCAAGTCGCCTCATACGAAATCCTATCACCTGACCTAGCCGTTTTACATTCCCAATGTTCAGCGTCGTTGGAAGGAAAGTACCACCAGCTGCTACACCCCAACTTGCGAAGCTCAAAAGACCGATCCGTAAGCGTTCTATAACCAGCCAGAGGAAAAGACCCACAACAAAAAGTCCTATGAATTCTTTGTTAATGATTTTAATGCAAAACTAGGAAGGGCCAACGAAAATGAACATAACGTGGGAAAATTGAAGATAGAAGATGGAAATAAAGGTGGAAACTGTCTCGCAGAATTTTCGCCTATAGCACCTCGCTCCATGGGAACCCAATTTTTGAGGAAGCAGAAAATCGCCACTAGGTAGACAAATTCCGTAAGGGTATGATTCACGCAAAGATAGGAAATATCTTCAGAAACAGAAAATGGTGTCTCCTTGACACCTCCGTGGTACCATTATTCTGCACTGGATCTGAATATATTCTCCGTGCGAGGATTCGATTCAGCCACAGGAAAGGAAAGCATCCTCGCCAAAGAATAAAACAAGTGGTGTTTGACGAGAATATTGTCAATAAAACGTGCCCATCTTTTCGACAACGGTTCTTCCTGCCTTAACGTATGCGTCAGAAACTTGGTCGCTACGTAAGCAGGATGAAAGATCACTCAGCGTTATCGAACGCGCAGTCGAAAGGACGATGCTAGGAGCACCCCGTTTCGCACAAGTAAGGGATGGGATCCGAAGCTCCGATCTACGTCAACGATCGAAAATCAAGGATGCCGTTCTGTACGCCAAACAGTCGAAGATAAGGTGGGCCGGACACGTAATGCGTATGAATGATAACCGATGGACAAGGGCTGTTAGTGACTGGATTCCTCTGGATGTCAAACGTACTGCAGGAAGACCACCGACCCGATTGTCAGAGTTCTTCACGGAAAGCCTAGACGAAAGATATGATGCTCGATGAGTCGCTAAAGCGAGGAGAACCCACTGGGCTACTCTTGCACGCGATAAGGAAAAATGGAGGATTTACTGGCGCCCGCTCGAGTCACTCGACGATCAACGGGACTACAGGTGATACAGGTGAAAATCAAACTCGAAAAGAAGTTGTGACCGCATCTCCATTAGTGCTAATGAAATACTACAAAAGAGAAAAAAAGGAAACAAGCATTATCATACTGCTATGCATCTAGCACGGGAGATAATAAATGACAGCTGTAGGAGGCATTCAGAGGACATGTATGTACATCCAGAAAATTTGTTAGAAACAGCTGAAAAACCAACTACTTTTAAGTCTGGTTCCGGACTGTTTAACCAGTGTGCCACTACCGCCCCTAATGAATGAAGACAGGTATAATAACACATTGTGCTCTGATATGAAATTAATAACGGAAATGTTCTTTGATAATCCTTTTCGTTCTACAATCCCCATCTCGCCCTCCAAAACCGCCGTTGGAAAAAGGGTCCTTCTTATCGGTGAAGGCCAAACTGTGATAAAAAAGTATGAAAAATCACTGCCCCAAGTACCGATATCTCCTTTGAGCTAACGGCATTAACCAAACCTACTTCACGCAACCCACGCGAACGGTGATGCTGCTCAAGAAAAGTAACCAAAGAAATCTTCGTAGCTAACGTCGACATACTCATTGGATATATTCTACGAGCTGTTCACCAAGATTATCCCATTGGGTATATCAAAGACCTTGGAAGAGGCAGAATTAGCTGATCAATCACGATCTCGAAACAGATTCTGCGGCGTGGACCATATCTAAACCGCAATCTAGGTCTCAGAAGATAATAACCTGGTGTACGTCCATATTTTTTCCGAATATGAAAAAGCATTCGATAGCCTCGAAACCAGTGCAGTCCCATCAGCATTCATTCACCAAAAAGTCGACCCGTACCTCCACACAAACTCTATCCACAACTGCTGTGACTACATCACGATAATACAACCGTCCCATTGGTCATCTCCATTAATCTCCATAGAAAAAGTTCGATAAGGAGAGACAATATCACCAAAGCTGTTCACAGCCCTATAGCAGTGTGTAATGGAGTCATTGTCAACCTTTCAATGTCTACCGGTAAAACTATAACAGTGATTAATGAGCTCGAAGAGATTGGAGTAAGGAATGGACTGTGAACAAACAGGACGAAGAACTAGTTCATGAGGAATCAATAGTGCTACGGTGACCGAATCATCTATATTAACATCTGATTTCCTACATGATTGAGCTAATATGAGGTTGGTACAAGCTTTTACTCGGCTAACCCTTCGGAACCCAGTATTCACCAAGTCGAAATGGAACACTACCTTTCGCCCGCCTGTTCGTAAAAACAACTTTCTAAATAAAATGCAAATCATCCAAAAATTTAGTAGTTTAGTAAAAGAATAACATATACTTGCGCAGAAACATCTCCTTTCTCAGCCAGAAAGCGATAATATTCGATTAAATTCTGATCCATCGGCGCGGCCACGGTATTTGTTGATGACGGTTCCTAAAAGCTCTTAAAGGTATTGCCGAGATTGACGACCCAAGCAAGTCCACTGTAGTAAATATTTATTAAAAAACAGCAACTTACCATTTCATCTGTCAGTCGTATGCGTTGAATAGCTAGACCAGTAGAGAATTTGAAACCATCCGCTACCTTCTTTGCTGCTTTTTCGTAATAAGACAGAGCATTTTCGCAATTTTGCGGGACAGCAATCCCTGCGTAATATCGATAGCCCTGAGGTTAAATGAATTCTCAATCAAGTAGAAAGACTGAAGGCTATTGTGAACTTGTTAATAGTAGAAATACTACATTATTATACACTATATTCTTCTCCCATAACAACATTTAAAACGAAATAGAGTGCAACTAGAAAAACAATCACAACTATGGAAGAAACTAAATTATTGAAGAAAAAAACATTTTAACGCTAACCATCGCCATTTGTGAAAGTGGGTTACCACCAAGAGCCGAAAACATATAGTACACCAGAGCTTTCGCTTGGCTCGATTTTGCCATACCTAGGCCAGTAGCATGCATGAATGCGAGGCCTAAACTACAAATAAGGTAAGACCCTACTATTCATCCTGAAAAATAGGTGTAACAATTCTCACCAAGCTGTGCATCCGGCGAACCGTTTTCAGCCAGTTCTTCAAATATCTTTTTTGCTTCATCGATAGACCACCGAGCACGATCACCAAATAAATGAGCGAATGCTAAAAACTGCTGTAAATCGCCTATAAAGAGAAACGCTGCAAAAAAAAGCAACAGACCCATCAGTTTCATCGAATCTGTATGACCTCGTTGTGCAGCTTGATCAAGTAGACGATATGCAGCCTTTTTTCCCTCAATCCCATGGCCGCTTCCACGTTCAAGGAATCTCAGTGCTTGTTGGTAAGTGGTTTCCAGATGTTCATCGCTTAAACAAAGAACACTGAAATCCAATTCCAGTGAACCAACTATACAAAGACATCTGGATTTGAAAACAAGTAATAAGGCAGCACAAACAAATTTCACAATCTTTCATGGACTCTGATATAAACTACAAGCCCTGAAATAATACAGCGCACGACAAATTTACAACAAGCAAATCTTGTAATTCTTCAGAAGCGTTGAAAACAAAGACCTAAGCGTCAAAGATTTAACAAGAGGAACTAAAGTCACAAAACCCATGTTCTAAAGCGAAATTACCACTAAGTCTACCTATATATGTTGGTATGGTGAAGAACAATCTCATGTTCTAACAACAACAGGAATATTTGGTGAGGGCATTTGTCCCCTGACTGGCGAGCTCTCCCCAGAGGACCGATCGGAGGGTGTACTGGATTTCGCGAAAAAAGATTGTCGATAGCTTGTAAAAATGGTTTTGGTTGCAACAAAACGACAAACCTCCGCAGCAATACGTTCTAAGACGTAGTTCACAAACGAGTTCATTATCGGCAATGCCTTAGACGAAACTCCCGAGCTTCTTGAGTACACGGTAAATGTAAACGGAATAACTCTCCTTTCAATGATGTTTTTCCTTCTTGTCTCCAGCACGACTAGCCTTATGGCTTATAGCAGCGGCCTTCTTCGCTACTTGGCTGATGGATTTGGAAAGAGATGAGTCCAGTGCTCACTGGGCAGTCAGTGGAACAACACGGAATATGTCTATATGATTCTCAATTCTACTTTGCACTTCACAGAATGCTCCCTACTATTACCACTGATTTCTTCCCATTTAAAATATTAGGCAATTGAAGTTGTCCAAGGATAACTTTATTCTACCCATTACGAGCACCAATATAAACACTTACAGCTACATACAATCTTAGTGAGATCCATAGCACTTCTTTCTAGGTAACTCAACGAATTAATAATTACTGCTCTAAGAACAAACCTTGTTGGAGGTTTTTCTGGAACATACTCATCGCCAGGCGTTAGATGTGTTGGTGGCAACGGAACGGAATCCTCACCAAGATCTTCAATGTCGTCAGAAGAAATGCCGAGATCAGCTGAAAAAATAGAAATAAGAAATAGCCTACGATATTAAGAAAAGCACGGAGTGGTTAGCCATACCATGCCACACATGCTTGCTATTTCAACAAATCCTCGAGCCAACCAAGCTTTGTATCCCTTTGGGATCAGCGAATTGCCACCGAACATGCGTGGGTAACACTCCGTCCAACCCATAAAGGTCATAGACTAACTGTGATCAGGACTTTAACTTGAGCACAGTTATACCACCCAACTAGCGTTATGATGAAAGAATTCTCAAGTGATAGGACGGAAGCAAAACAATAAAAATAAGCGATGGCATCAGTATAACACGAGAAGAAGGGTCACATGAATAGATGAAAATACGTAGAAAAACCAAGAAGGGATAGAAGAAGCCCAACTGGATAGAACTATTTCAGCATGATCATCTCCAGGGTACTGCGGTAATCCTGTTCAGTTCTTCATAACAATTTCAGCGTGCTAGACAGTACTTCTAACAATAAAAGAAACTCACCGAAAGTCGTCTTAACAGCTTTTTCTGCTGGACCACTCTCTGTTTCGCTGTTCAGTGCAACCAATTTCTTTTCCCGTTGCTGAGCAGTATTGGCATCTTCTGCCAACACTGATATGAAAACGATGGTCCAAATACCGCATTGCAGCGGTCGATTAAACCACATACCTACAATACGAAAGATAAAGAACTTTACGGGTTAAAATAGACACCAGACGTATTATGTGGTGCAGAGGAATGAAAAAAAAAGTCCCAAGGATATATGGATACCGACCACAACAGCAATACTACGTATTAAATAACTGCTTCCGCTATGAAACGAGGAGTTCCGCAAAAAAGCGGTCGTCGCCAATGGCTCGACTGACGTGTGTTGTGCCCCGACGAGAAAATACGGAAGTGACGGGTGAGTAGTGCTAGCACATAAACAGTCACTTAACATTGCTTTACGAAGATATTTTAAGCAACTTTTTGCATTTTATCGATCTCTTGTCAAACGTAGATCCAATTTCAGGAGCGACATGCTAAAAGATTAACTCTACACCCAATAATTTGCAAAAAATCCTCGTTTAGACGAGATCATCTCGTGGCGAGGGACTCTTGCGGTTGAAAAGAGTGTAGATAGTATGGCCAGTGAATTATCACAGGGATGTCTGTACTAGGACTCCATGATTCGACAATGAGGGAAAGCTTTGGGTAGGATAACACCATCAAGAAAGGCATCCTTAGAATGACTCAGTGTTCTCTGAGCATGTGCTCGCCAGTGGAATTAAACACAGTTTGTCTTTCGAGACACTTTTCGAGTCCCATCACGTTTTCACTCTACATTCACTTCACAGCAGGGAGCTTACATTTTATAGTGCACATGTATCCGATATATACGTATTTATATATCCTGCATCATGTGGCCTAACGGCGGTAACTAATAGCGACAACAATAATGACATTAACATCTTGCGATTCTTCACTCCTACCAATGGTTTATCCCCTCATCGCGGCTGGAAGGTATTCCTCGGTTTCCGACTGCGATGCACGGTGTTGGGGGAGGGGGATTCACTAACTCAGCAGCGTCTCCCAAGCTGAGAAGGAGTCCGGCATTTCCATCAGGAAGCCCAGCTAAGAGTAAACCAATTCCAGGACACACCTCTGACTTGGTACCAAAGTAGTCGCGTTGATGGCAAATCTCTGATTCACAAGGGCGGCAACTGCCTGTGGTGGTGACGACCTGGGGATGACTTTGTCCATGCTAACCTCGGGACTCCGTGGAGCCACATTGGCTAGACTAGCAGAACTCCGAAAAATGGACATTATGCTGGGGCCCTCATAACCAATGAAGACGGGCCATACAAGTGTCCAAGTAGTAATTCTTCCCTACAATCATAATCATAGGAACTCACTCGGAGATCATTTTTACGTACCCGGAGCCTGAAAAAAGTTACAGTCTTCTTTTTCTTTATTGGCTAAGAAAAAAACAAAGCAAGGACCTCAGTGGTGCAGTGGGCAACGTGCGATCTCCTGGAAAGGGTAATCTCGACTTCTATTTTGCCTGTTGTCCAAGTTTTGCAAATATCTCATCATCGTAGTAGTTAAAATCTTGACTAAGAACTTAGATTTCTTTACTACAGTAAGTTATTTCTAGGTGTAAAATCGTAAAAGCTACTATTCTTAGCTACGAAATAATGCTCACATAGAAGACCGTACCGCTTATACACAAATTGCAATGTATTCTAAACAATCATGTTCTCTTCAATGACTGCATCTAGTATTAACTTTTCCAGTACATACATACAGCAGCTTATTTTCGATTGTAGAGCTCTCAAATATCTTTGTAACCTTCCACACAATGGCTCTGTGCCATTTTCTTCGACGCAACCCGAAGTTGACGGTGTTGAAGCAGTTCCGCATCCAACATAACAGAAGTAATAGAACTCGACCTTGAAGTCAGTCAGTGAGGTTACTCACTAATGCTTGCCACAGAACCTCCAGGGTCTCTTGAGCCCACGACCAGTTTCCCTTGATCGTACTTGACTTTAACTTTAACCCAAATATCAGTCGTAAACAATCCCCAAAAATCTCTGGGCTTCGTGCACCGACACCCCATATCTCCATTTTCTTCAATGTCACTCGAGGTGGGAAGTCGACCGAGCCACAAGTTGATGTCGTTGTCAGCTCACATGCTCTAGGCCATAATATTGGATTTTCGACCACCAATATGAGTGGAAAACAGTTAGCGAATGAAAAATGGTAAAGCTCCAGCTTAATTAGGTTTAATGGTGATTTATGCTCCTCAGATCATTTCCGTTGGCAGGTGATTGATGATAGCACAATTAGAGTAAATAACTGGCTGAGTGAAAGGCAGAGCAAGGGCATTGGTTGTTGTGACAAGCAGGTTCGAGGGCCAACTGAGGTTCGGGGTTAGTCATATCACAGACAATAAAGGATAAAAGGATAAAGCTCTCGGCGTTGATCAATCCCTGAGGGATGCGCCATGCATTCGACTTCATTGAGCATCGTTGGAGGTGATTGAATGCATATCTGGCCTTTACAATGACTCGCGGTGGCCGGCCGATGTATCGAGCCAGTGCTGCTATCCTCCCAGACAAGTCTGGTACCAATTTGCCGACCCCGGAGGGATGGAAGGCTTGGTGAGCCATGGGCGCATTTTCACGTGCGCGCCGCAGTGGCGCTTCCAACCACTGCGCCACACGCGCCCCTCGACCACCAATATGAGTGGAAAACAGTTAGCGAATCAAAAATGGTAAAGCTCCAGCTTAATTAGGTTTAATGGTGATTTATGCTCCTCAGATCATTTCCGTTGGCAGGTGATTGATGATAGCACAATTAGAGTAAATAACTGGCTGAGTGAAAGGCAGAGCAAGGGCATTGGTTGTTGTGACAAGCAGGTTCGAGGGCCAACTGAGGTTCGGGGTTAGTCATATCACAGAATTCCTGTGGTCATATTTAATATAATACCGTGTCATGAAAAAAAAGAACAGGAACTAAATAATATGTTGAACTTTGTGATTTATCCCAAACATTTCGAGGGTTGTACGCGCGAACTTTTAAATTCTTTTGCTAGAATGGTAACTTCTACTTCAAAATCTTCTCCATTACGTCTGTGTCCTGTGTGCGCCTTAGTGGTGTACCTGCTTTAATACTTTACTAAATAGAGTTTCACTTTACATCAGCATTAATGATCTATAAATATCTTTGGATTGGTTTGAAGGCGCGTTTTTTCTCGACACCTATGCCCAGTGGCTATGGTTTCTTTACCATTTGAGTATTGGCCATAGGCAGTGGTAATTCCACGTATTTGCTGACCCCGGGGGACGGAAAGCTTGGACGCGGATATCGATTCCATGTGTGTGTCGCAGTGGCGCCTCCAACCACTGCGCCACACACCACCCATTCAGTTTCTCTAGAGCTAAAGACATAATGTACTGTGAGTGTTCATTCAATAACTCAAGGAAAACATTTTCTACATGATTGGGCTAACACAAAGTTCTCACAACCTTTTATACGGCTAACGTTTCTGTGCCTTCGCCTTCCTCACAGCCACGTTGATCTGAGTCGATGGTCCACAGATGGTCGTTGTCTCATTCAGTCGGATGCAGTGAAGGTAAATACAATATAATATATATAATAAATTCTGCTCGAATATGGAACTTCACTCAGCAGTGTCCTTTTAGTAGTAAAGATATAGAGCGATTGCTGCCTCCAGTATGATCGTTCTTACAAAAGTAGCAAATAGAAGCAACGTCCTTCCTCTAGATAAATCCGAACCTCTTGTACGATATCCTGATGTTCCCAACCCTACAAGTCCTCCATCTGTCGAAAATTTACTGCTTATTTTTGAAAAAACCAGCATTTGGCGTGTTTAAATCGCGTACGAGTTCACGGATGGTAGACGTCATCCATCAGTTTTTTTTTAAAAATGCTGCTCATTTTATCTGTTCAGTTCCTTAGGAAAATATTAAAAACGTGAAAATAGGTAGTTATCATAGCTTGATTCACAGCAAATTTTATCTACTGCAATATAAACTTTTGCGTAGGGCGCGTGTGGTGCAGTGGTTGGAGGCACCCCGCAACACACACGTGGAATCGATGCCCGCGCACATGGCTCACCAAGCCTTCCATCCCTCCGGGGTCGGTAAATTGGTACCAGACTGGTCTGGGAGGATAGCAGCACTGGCTCGATATATCGATAGGCCACCGCGAGTCATTGTAAAGGCCAGATATGCATTCAATCACCTCCAACGATACTTAATGAAGTCGACTGCATGGCGCATCCCCTCAGGGATTGATCAACACCGAGAGCTTTATCCTTTATAAACTTTTGCAGCCTAGGAATTATTTCTTCCGGATAAAAGTTTGTTTGTTCTACTTATGATTTTACAGAGTCCATGATATATATTTATTCTATATTGTAGCTTCAAAGATCAAATTTAGAACTCTAAGTCAAACGATCGAGCGCGGATTCCAAGCATGATGATACCATGATGTTCACCAGTGCGTTGTTCATGTCTGCAGCTGCCGTTCCTACGTTGGAAATTTAATAAACATAGATTTCATCGTGAAGCAAGGGTATAGACAACGTTTTCCAACAAATAACCATTGTTGCTTATTGCGGCACTTTTTGTACAAGATGTACCGCTCGTCTGAAAAAATTTTTTGTTAACGAAGCTTCTTATGTACCTTCTAATCTGATGTACTTCTCCTCATGAAGCAACTCTATCATATTGTGCTAACTGAAAAACTTTGTAAAATTTTCTTTTGAGCATTAACTCTCGTTTCTTTCATCAGAACTCCGCAAATTACAGAAGGGATAAAGAGAGTGACATTGTCCTTCAATTCGATCAAGCAACGCTCTTATAGTATCTATCTTTTTCTCGCCTTCTTGTTTCACGAGTAGAATTGAAACGCTGAACTCTGCATTAATATAAGCAATCTTAAACTAACTTATAGGTTGTGACTTTTCGCTGTAATCACCGATCTCTTAGATATTCCTAATTACTTGCTACAATTGTTCTTCATCCTCCCAACGGTTTACCGCCTCATCGTGGCTGGGAGGTGTTCCTGGGTGTCGGACTGCGTTGTACAGCGGGGGATTCATCCCTTAGCAGGGTCTCTGAATCTGAGGAGTTCGGCGTTCCCATCAGGAAGCCTAGCTAAGAGCAAACCAGTACCAGGATCCACCATTGTCCTGGTATCAAGGTCGCATGGTGGTAAATCTCCCTCTGATCCGCAGGGACTGCATCTGCCTGTGGTGGTGGCAGACTGGGGGCAAACTTTGACCTGGCTGACCTCGGGACTCCAGGGAACCATAATGGCTTAATCAGCAAATCTCCGAAAAATGGAGATTATGCTGGGGCCCTTACAACCAGTGAGGACGGGCTATGTAAGTATTAAGTAGGTTGTTCTTCGTATAACTTCTCCAATCTATTACCGACGCTTACCGGTGCCATCCATTCGGTTTCATTTTTTCCCGTGTTTTTCCGGTCTACTCCTTACTTTCATTGGTGAAGTTGTATTCTATGAAACTGCTCGCTCATATTACAATGCCAGTCTACTGCAAAACTGACTCTCTGATTTTCGCTCTAACTTCGCGCCCGTTGGTTTATCTCTGCTCGTTGATTCCGTTGTCGTCTTGGTGTGCTTATGTTGTTTACATTTCTTGATATTGTTATCATTGTGTTATTAATGTTATGAATATTTTAATTATACAAGTTTTAGACTTACTCTATGATAACGATAAAAAATCCTATGCAAAGTCGCACGAAGCCGAGCATTCTATCTCGAACTAGTGATAATTCAGTTTTGACAGCTAACCGCATCCCATTGAGCTGACTACAATCAAAATGATGATGCTGAGATATTCGCAAAATGACATGTGTCTGTAGTGAGGACCGAACACGTTATTGCCCTTTCCGTGGACTAACGCGTTCACCACCCCACCATGCGCTCCTTCGTTTCGCCTTTCTGTCCACTAGTTTCCTATCTACCAGTGCAATCACTCGTAATTGGGATTGGATTTTTCAAATATTTCAGCATCACTGTGACTGATTTCGCCTAATACCCTACCGTGAAAATTTTAGTAGGCAGTAAATAAAAAAGCCAACTGCAATGTTTCTCGAGCACTCGCTGCTGCTGTAAAGGTCTTCGTCAAAAATAGAAACGGTACTCCACTGTATTCTCTTGCGACTCGCTGGTGAGTTTGTTACTGTGTAGTTATCCTGATCGCATAGCTGCCGTTATTCTGCTGTCGATTCAACTGACGATTATTCGTTGGAAAAGTGTTGGGGTTTACTTTCAAGCGGCCAATGCACCAGAACTGTTGGGGACGGCTCGCTGTTATGTGAATACCAAGCAGTTGAGAAGACTCGAGCGGAATAGTTACTCGCCTTTGCCTGTGCCACGCGGGACTTTTCTTGATTGGGAGTCACAATGCTATATACCTCAAACTTGGGAAATTAAACCGTTTATATATTATTTACACAACAACGCAATGAGATTATAAATGTATGTACATTATACAGTTGTACAATATGGAGGCGGGTGTGACGTCGCTAATGATATGTACACATGACAGCACTAAACATGTTACAGTATTCTTATGCTGCTTAGTAAGGCTGAGTTAGGGCATAAGAGGTTAAATAGAGATGATGAAGAACCACAGATTAAGGGAGTGCGGCGGTGTATAGTGTATGGTGGAGAGTGCACTAGCGCCATAAGAGGTTAGTACAATAGAATGTACATGTGAATTGCAAGTAAGGCGGTTCGGTAGGTAGTATTCTCACTAAACAGAATACACTAACAATTACGTACAGCAATACAAATACATGATAATGACACACTGTGGATGATATAAAAGGATTAAGCGAGACAATTAACATGCTTTACGAGAAACGAAAGATATGTGAGAGTTATATGGTGGTGAAGCGCTTATAGGCTTAAACTCTCATAAAGATTAAGAGAGTAATCTAATATAGCTGATGTTGCAAGCATTTCGCAAGGTCGTACCCGTAAGCAATGCGTCGTGCCTGGTATTATTGCTGGTGGTGTCTGTTGGTTATAGTTGCCGTATTCACTGGCGTGCCTGATGATTAGGATGGGATATGAATGTAGGGCGCCAGCACCATCAAAACGCATAAAGAATACCGTTGCAATAGAGAGCGTTATTTTTCCATTAGATAATGTTTATTTGGTCGACTTGTCGACAAAAAGTTTGTTAATATGATGTAGAATGATATTTTTACCTGTTTAGAGGAATCGATTTCCATGGCCCCAGTGCCAAATATAAAGCTCTCCGAGTTGATCATTCTTTGAAGGTGCGCCGTGTATTTCACTTCATCGAACAGAATGAATGCGTATCTGGCCTATGCAATGACTCGCAGTGGCATATCGATGTATTGAGTAAGCGCTGTTATCACCCCAGACATGTCTGGTAGCAATCTGCCGAACGCGGTGGGATTCAAGACTTTGTGAGCCTGCGGATCACGAACTAACCCATATGTATTGCGAAACTCCTCTAACCACTGGGCTACAAGTGCATTTACGGCCACACTCATGGTAACGAGAAGAGCAACTCCGCTAACTTCTCAACAATTGCATGTTGTGAGGAATAATCTCCTTTTATTTTAAGCTGCGCTTAGTGGGTGGTGTTTTCTCGCCATAAATATTTCGATTTCTACGCTGTAAGCATTATTTATAGTTGTCGAAGTTTTAGTAGCTTCCTAATATTCTAACGATTTGCTTACTCGTCTTATAAATTCTGGCGAAAGCTGTTTTGGGCATGAAGGAACGGAGCAGTTTATCTGCTGTGCTTAATATTTGTGGTCAAAGATACGCTTGATTTGGTTACTCCGTAGCATGTATAAACTTTATTCATGAGTTGTTATCAGTATTAGACATGAAGATCATTTGATAGATGAAACTCTGGCCCACCTCCCATGTAGCTAATCTTTTCCTCAAATCCACATGCGTTGTACAATCCGCATACATGCAAGCGTATCCGCTCACATATGCAAAAAAGCGTGATTTCTACGTTGTCCAAGTTCAAGAAACTGGCACAACATATATAGGGACTCTTTAACGTGAATCCATCTGTGCTCTTATTGCACGTTCAACCTCTATACACTGTCCTTGGACGTATTACGTAGTCTCTTCACTAAGCGAGACCTCATTAGAGGTCCGTGAGGAAAACTGAAATAGATCAGCAAAGTACAGCGTAACACCTGTACATCTTTGAAAGTCCAACCCGCTTATTATTGAGGAAAGTATTTTCACAGTTGTTGCATTGGAGGAATTAAAAGCCAATAACCTAGCGAACATTGCGCATTAATAGAATACAAAACGAAGAATTACAACTTGAAAAAGAAGTCCAAATTTGTGATATTTCAGTAGAGAAACATCTGGAAGAAAGAACGAAATTAGCTACCCGATACAGGTCAAATTTTACAACTGTTATGACATCTCCAGTTGTCGAAGGTCCATTATGATACTTAAAATTTCCATCAAGAGTTTCATTAATCAGTGAACGTTTGATGAAGAGTAGACAACAAGTGTTATTTATATAATCTTATATCACCTGTCACCTGTAGTCCCGTTGATCGTCGAGTGATTCGAGCAGGCGCCAGTAAATCTTCCAACTTTCCCTGCCGCACGCAAGAGTAGCCCAGTGGGTCCTACTCGTTCTAGGAACTCGTCCGAGGGAGATCCGTGGGCGAGCAGAACAGCAATATATTATCTTTCTTTCAAATTGATCTTCTTTAGCTGATGCGAGGTTTGTATAGTTCTTCGTTGTCGTTGTTGTTGGTGCTGTTGGTGTTGTTGGTCGATGGCTGACGATTTCGTCTTCCTGAGAGCCTGGACGTCACGTTTGGATAGGACTTCGTTCAGAATGTTCTCGTCATATACAACTAGACTTTTTCCTCGTGGTCGATGAAAAGAGTTCTTTTCCAGCTTGCGGCTGGATCAAATCTTCGCGCTAAGAAGGCGGTGATCAGAACCAGTACAGAATGACGGGACTACCGATGTGTCAAGTGGGCACCATCTTCTGTTTGTCAGAATATGGTCGATCTCCGCATGAGTCATGCCGTTGGGAGACTCCCATGTCCAGCGGCGGCTTTCTTTCTTCTGGAAAAACGACTTTCCATGGAAGAGACGTGCTGCCGACAGGAGTCCTGCGAGACGGTTGCCATTCTCATTTCTTCCTCCTAATCCATAATTTCCGATCCTGTATTCGCTCTCGTTGGCCTTTCCTATTCTAACGTTGAAGTCTCCGACAACAAATCTATGATAAACTTTATCATTGCGGATGACTTCCTCCAACTGATAGTAGAACGCATTTATTTCGTACTCATCAACTGCATCGGTTGGTGAGTAGCAGTTGATGATAGTGATCTTCTTATGATGCGACAGTTGAAGACGGAAGGCGGCTATCCGAGGGGAAAGGATCTCGTATGAGTCGACGAGATGGACAATGGACAGGTTGGCGACAAAGCCTACGCCGCCGACATTTCGTGACGGGACCTTCTCTTCACGGATCACAAAGGTCCCCTTGTTTAATTGGCGTATGTCGGTCTTCTTGATTTTTGTTTCTTATAATGCGATCACATGAAATTTAATGCGATCTGCGCCGTACATGGCGTTTTGGATAAAATACGCCCAGACTCTGAGGAAGGCGAAATCGCCGAAATGTCAGCCATCGACCAACAACAACAACACCAATAACAACAACAACAACCAACAACTGCAACAACAACCAACAACAACAACAGCCAACAACAACAACAACCAACAACAACAACAACAACCAACAACAACAACAACCAACAGCAACAACAAGTAGAACGCATTTATTTCGTACTCATCAACTGCATCGGTTGGTGAGTAGCAGTTGATGATAGTGATCTTCTTATGATGCGACAGTTGAAGACGGAAGGCGGCTATCCGAGGGGAAAGGATCTCGTATGAGTCGACGAGATGGACAATGGACAGGTTGGCGACAAAGCCTACGCCGCCGACATTTCGTGACGGGACCTTCTCTTCACGGATCACAAAGGTCCCCTTGTTTAATTGGCGTATGTCGGTCTTCTTGATTTTTGTTTCTTATAATGCGATCACATGAAATTTAATGCGATCTGCGCCGTACATGGCGTTTTGGATAAAATACGCCCAGACTCTGAGGAAGGCGAAATCGCCGAAATGTCAGCCATCGACCAACAACAACAACACCAATAACAACAACAACAACCAACAACTGCAACAACAACCAACAACAACAACAGCCAACAACAACAACAACCAACAACAACAACAACAACCAACAACAACAACAACAACCAACAACAACAACAACAACCAACAACAACAACAACAACCAACAACAACAACAACAACCAACAACAACAACAACCAACAACGACCAACAACTACAACAACAGCCAACAACTACAACAAAAGCCAACAAAACAACCAACAACAACAACCAACAACAACCAACAACAACAACAACCAACGACAATCAACAACTACAACAACAGCCAACAACTACAACAAAAGCCAACAACAACAACAACCAGCAACAACAACAACAACCAACAACAACAACAACAACCAACAACGGCAACAACAACAACCAACAATAACCAACAACAACAACGAAGACCTAAACGAACCTCGTATCAGCTAAAGAAGATCAGTTCATAAGATCATATAAAAAAGTATGAAGCTCTCGGTGTTGATCAATCCCTGAGGGATGCGCCATGCAGTCGACTTCATTAAGTATCGTTGGAGGTGATTGAATGCATGTCTGACCTTTACAATGACTCGCGGTGGCCTGCCGATGTATCGAGCCAGTGCTGCTATCCCCCCAGACAAGTCTGGTATCAATTTGCCGACCCCGGAGGGATGGAAAGCTTGGTGGGCCATAGGCGCAGGGATGGATTCCACGTGCGTGTCGCAGTGGCGCCTCCAACCACTGCGCCACACGCGCCCTATAAGATCGTATAAATAAATATTTCAACTATCTATGTCGAGGTTTATAAAAAGTCGGTCTTTTGAGTTATCCTTCTTTCATTCTTTCTAAAAGTAAATAGCTATTCGGAAACCTACAATTTCAGGGAATTTCATTTCTTCACATATGAAGAGTAAGAAAAGAAGTAATTGTCAAGTGTGTTTTTATTACTTCCTATTTATATCCTATTTCGGGTGTTCCTGGGTGTCGGACTGCGATGCACAGCGGGAGAATTCATCCCCTCAGCAGAGTCTCCCAAGCTGAGAAGAAGACCGGCGTTTCCATCAGGAAACCCAACTAAGAGTAAGCCAATACCAGGATCCACCACCGTCCTGGTATCAAACTAGTCACATGGTTGCACATCTCCCTCTGATCCACGAGAGCTTTGACTGCCTGTGGTGGTGACGACCTGAGGAGGGGTTCGGCCAAGCTGGCATCGAGTTTCCAGGGAACCACAATGGCTAAACCAAAAAATCTCTGGAGAACCGAAATTATGATGAGGCCCGCATAACCAGTGAGCGTAGGCCATCGAGGTATTCACTTTCAGATTAGTTATGGATAATGTGGAAGTCGGACGTATTAGTTCTAGAAGAAGCTAGGTTGGATTTCCCGGCTAATGTACTGAATAGGAATATTCAGAGATTCGGGGATTACAGTGGGATAAATATAAGTTTCAGCGATCTCCCTCATAGAAGGGATCTCATGCAAGTTAGCCATGAGGCAACGTGGCGCGTCCCCAGGCGGATGGGGTTTAATCCCGCAATAAAGGCCACCTTTGCTTTCCTGAGACGGAGATAGATCCAGGAGATGGATTCTCTGTTTCTCTTACGCCTATTTGGCACATGGCTTCTATGTTGATGCACGCATATTCATGCATGCATGTGTGGTTGTGTTCTCGTTTATGCGGATTATACTCTACGTGTCAGTTCGGCCAAAACAGTGCAACTAAGTAACTTGGAAGTACATTGGAGGCGGTTACGAGTTGCCTCAAACGCGAACATGAGCTTTGATTTCAATATGTACACTGGCAGGGGAGCATGTTGCGCAGTGGCCTGAGGCACCCTGCGATAACACACGGGATCGATCATGGCTCACCAGTCCTTCTATCCCTTTGAGGTCATTAAATTGTAACCAGACTTATCTAACATGGTAGTAGCACTGACTCGATACATCGGCAGGCCACCGCGAGTCATTGTATAGGTTAGGTATGCATTCATTTACCCCAAACGATAGTCGATGAAGTTGAATGCATAGCGCAACCCTCAGGTATAGATCAACGCCGATAGCTTTATCTTTATCTTTTCTAACTAGAAAAATACTAATATGTCTGACAGTGTGTGCTATATGTGGCTCAGCCAACATGATAAGGAAGGAGAAAAAGAGGGGAACAAAACAAAGAATAGCAAGAAGTGAAACACGAAACAAAAACAAATTAGGTCAAGTAGGTGAGTCGCAAACCATCGATATTCCAAGCTTTCTCGTCTAACACTGTTATTTCTGTTTTGAATAATTACAACGTTACTAATGATTCCCAACTTCTGAAGATGATGCCCCTACATGGTCATCGGCGTGCCTCTCTCAGCTCCAGCACTCCCTGCTCTGTCCCGTTGCATGTGTGCCCATTTATTGCACCGCCTTTATCGATTTTGTGGCAGATGGACGTCGAGCGTTCCATCCGTCTAGCCCACCCCGCTATGGATATCCCCACACGTCTAAACCCGCTAAGTGGTCTTGCCTCCTCTGATCGATTTACGGCTGGTCAATATTACTAGATAACTGTGTACCTTATTGTTCTGCGGATTTGTTTGTTTTCACATCGATGATTTAGTGCGGTACTTGACAGATCCACAGTTCTTCGACTCATAATTGTGGTGTTTTTTCTCGATCGATACATTTTTTCACAGCCTTTTAGTTTTCCTTTGTAGTTCTGGTTTACTTAGATCTGTTTCCATGTTTACGCCTTTGATTCTGTGCTTTTAAAACATTTCGCTGGATATCCAACGTAAATCCTTCTCGTAAAATTGTTACTTACCAGAGTCCGTTCTCCCTTCTGTATTGGGATTAATTAATCCCATGCGCTTTAGAGTAACTAGGATTGTGAGAGGAAGTTCCGTCACTTCATCCAAGCTATGGCAACTGTTCCCAGAATAGTTTCTATTCTTTCGTACTATCCTATGTCCCTGTAGTAATCATGTCAACTAGTGAATACATTCACTTGTCTTCATATCACATAATATTCTTACTCTTTGTAAATGCTTCTGTCTTATTCAGAGTAATTCCTCTTGCAGTAAACAGTGTTTGCCTTGTTAACTAATTCCTTTATAAGTGCAAAGACAGCTGATTAAAATTGTGTAACAGTCCTGACGTTCCGGAAAGGTTTCGAATCGTAAAAGCGATCAATGAACTGTTTTTTACACCGTTTCATTGATCGGCCGGTCTACTGATGGCTGTACGATTACGAAGAAACTGTGAAAATTCTGGAACCCTTGGTACCTTTTTTATTCATGATGAATCGCTCCAGGAAAAAATGAAGAATGTTTTTTGTACCATACAGCTCTCATCACCCAGCTAGAGATAGGCCTAGTTAAGCCAGTGTTGTTCATATCGCATGCCGTGAACGGTTTGTCATCAGTCCTTAACTAATCAGCTGAGTTGGTGTTAGTTGGCCAGTGGAATATATGGTAGTTGGTCGGATTGGTCCTTTGTACACCAACTGTAGGTGGAATGCTCGATTTTATATGAGTTCTCCACATGGGACTTTCTCCGTATGTGCCGTGAACAACCTTGGGTTAGGGTTACAACGGTTTATAGCAGTATTAAAAATACAATGACAACAATATGATGAAATCCAGTTGGGTGAACGGATACCCTGTCTGGGATACTGAACTAACTTCTCTAATGAGTGGGGCTTTTATAGAAGGAACTAGAGACACTGCTTCGAGAGAGGTTCAAAGAGTTTCTCAGCTGGTGCAATCTAATAAAGCTACTTGCACAAATTGTTTGTGAAGTTTATTCGATAGCTTATACAGAAAGTACATGTGAAAGTGCGCAGCTGCTTATGCGGAGTGTTCATCTGAAAAGTGACACAAAGGCCTGTGAAAAACTTTAAGGAAGAGAGGCAATAGCTTGTATGATGGCTTTTACAGAAAGTATATATGGAAACGGTACAAAATCTTATTCAGTATAAATGCGTAGATTTAAGATAATTACAAGTAAGTGTTTAGTTTAGGAAGCATGCGATATTGTAGAGAATAGGAACAATTTGGGGAATAGTTACTAAGTAATTTGAAAGGTTATGGCGCCTAAACCTTGCGAGTTGCGAACTCGTTTTATTTATTTAATTTTTGTCTTTAAAAAATTCGATACTCTAGAGTAACCCTCACTCTCCACAAATGAGAGCTTGACGACTTTCATGTGTGTATCTTCACTCCACGAACAGAAAAATAATGGATATAAAAAAGGTATGAAGATCTCGGCGTTGATCAATCCCTGAGGGATGCGTCATGCATTCGACTTCATTAAGTATCGTTGGAGGTGATTGAATGCATATCTGGCCTTTACAATGACTCGCGGTGGCCTGCCGATGTATCGAGCCAGTGCTGCTATCCTCCCAGACAACTCTGGTTCCAATTTGCCAACTCCGGAGGGATGGAAGGCTTGGTGGGCCATGGGCACATTCCACGTGCGCGTCGCAGTGGCGCCTCCAACCACTGCGCCACACGCGCCCTAAAAAATGGATATCGTACAAAAATCATGATGGCCTTCGTGGTCCCTAGGCTAGTGAGGCTCAAGAGCAGTGAAAGTATGACTAAAAGCTTTTCCCCAATGATTAATGGGTTCGCGATTTATATAGATGGGAGATGGTTCTCTTCCAAATACGGGTAAATAATTACGCTGTGCCATTATTTCAGATCGATGTTATATTAGGTTGTCCGAACATTTATGCAGGATTTCTGCCTGTATTCTTTAGAGTCGCACGTCTTGATTAAGAATGAACTAACTGATCGAAATAAAAACATTAGGATCATCAGGTTCATGTCTACAAGAAAGGCCAGGTGAATTGACAACGGCAGTATTGTGATCGAAAATGGCGCGGTGGAAAACGAGGACACTATCGAGGTCACAGCGGCGCAATCTTGTGGTTAGAAGTCGGACCCCAGTTGCATGAAACTCTGAAATTCTGGTAGCGGTGTATTCGTTGAAGGGATTTTCGACCACCTCTTGGTTTCCGAAGTGTTTCTCGCATAAGGAGTTATCGAGGAATGCTCGTAGAAATGCTAGTGGCTAGGCAAGAGATCAGGCGAGCATAGTGGATAAGAGGCCGCTAGTACTAGTGTGCTGCCAAATCGTGCGGCACCCACTTGTTTAGCTTTCTCTTCTTCAAAGTATTCTTTAGATGCTCTGAAAGAGTTGAGAGGCTTACACTGAGTTTTTCTGCAAGTTCTCGAACAGTTATGCATGTGTTTCCGCTCATCAAGGCCTTCCATTTATCGTCATCAATACAGAAGGACGTTGGCGGCCTCTTCTTATTTTGAAAGTTGGAATCGACATGGCGAAATTTTCCAAGGCAACGTTGCACTATGCGTTCCTTAACACTTTTTTGGCCATATACGTCATTAATGTTGCAAGCTGTTAGCGCTGAGTACGTCAGAGTTTGAACTCGCAGAAGTAGACTTGTTGGAATTGTTATTTTAACGTCAGAAGTTGTAACCTTTAAAATTTGTCGAGAACGGAACTCATATTAAAATTCAATTATACTATGCACAAATAAATGAGCTTTGCAGTGCTGTATAATAGTGTAGCATTTTAAAAAGTACTTTTACTTAAATATAGAAGTGAAATGACATCACGTGGTAGACATAAGTATCCGAAAAGCATAATAAGGATCTTGGTTGAGCGCCTATGGATGAAAAATAAAAAGGATGAATTCGTCGTTTTCTCTCTTAGCAATCGCGAGGTTGTTACACCGCGGTGGCTTTCCAATGTATCCACCCAGTGCTCCTTTTCTCCCAGACAAGTCGGGTACGAATTTTCCAACCGCCGAAGGAATGGAAGGCTTGGTGGGCTAGTGGTGCGGAGATCGATTTCACGTGTGTGTAGCAGAGCGCCTCCAACCACTGCGCTACACGAGCCCTTAAGCGCCTATGGATACTATCAAAAAACACTCACGTTCTTCCTTCCAAACTTTTTCAAAGCGCCTTAGACAGTGTTTTATCTCCACACATTTGTTTTCATAGCTGAATGATACGTCCTTGTCATTTTTTCGATGTGTAACGAACATTTAACATCACATCGTAGCTTTTTTCATTAATCTGTGCCGAACAAAGTCACGACAATCATCGGGTAACTTGCTTAGACATGGGGCACAATTATAGTCTGTATTATTTATTCTTCGCCATAAAAAAGTACAGAGGGGAGATTGCAGAAGACAGAAGGCAATTGCTGGTTTGACCTACTCTCCAACGCTGCAGTCTAATCCATGTGGGACCCCCTAGCTTGACTATTTTCATTATTGCTGCTAACTTGTTTTGCTTTCACGACATAGGGTTCATTCATAGAAGGGTTCGATGATAGAAATGCCGAAAGCAGTTTGCTTAATTTCGCTCCTAGATGAATCCTTGGGATTTGTCAATTCTATAACCATAAAGAAATCGTTGTGTTAGTGGAGTGTTAGGAGTTTTTTCCACCAATATTTTCACATGAGGCACGAAGAGATCACAAGAGCATTGACGATTTTTTTCTCAAATTATGAGGCTGTAGATCTTGGTTTAAGATCAGGAGATTATTTTAGGAAGTTCTAATGAGCGATTGACAGGGCTTATGGAGATGCTTAAGATTTCACTTTGCTCGAAACTCATCAAAGTGTAGCTACTTAAACACAGATTTCATCATTTCCATCTGAGAAGTTTCTAGTTCGTTTTTGCTGGAATGCTGAAAATGGCCTATGGAGGAAATACTAATATTTTCGAAACTATAGAATCAATCTATTTTCCTTCGTATTCTTGTTGAGCAAACGCGAGGTGTTATTTTTATTCTTTATTCACGAATAAGCTGACGTTTCGGCGGACTGCCTTGCTCAGAGCCTGGAAAGGTCAAGGCAGCCATCTATTCGGCCAAACACCTCCATAACCAAACAGAGAGAACACTAAACCAGGATTTCAATCACATAGAACAAAGCTTTGCACAATTAACACTAAACCAGGATTTCAATCACATAGAACAAAGCTTTGCACACTTACCGTTTTCTATGAGGCTTCCACTGAGTATGTCGTGTGGAGACCAACCGCACAGAATTCACATGGAAGTGTAATGTGCCTCTCCCGTTAATCCATTTTGTCGCATTAATGATTGAAGATGAAGTAGTTAATGTCATGTATTCAGATATGATAGCGCCTATATCACCCTTGGTCTTGTTAATCGTCGAGGGCACTCGATCGGGAGACGGCAAAGTCTCCAATTGTCTTTGTTGAGTACAAGTATAGCCCAATAGGTTTTGGTCGCTCTTAGGGATCACTGAGTATCAAATCTTCTAGGGTTTTCGCGAAGAACTATGCCGATGGGATAGCTGGCCCTCCTATTGTTTGTTTAGCTTCGTAGGTAATCCAGTGGTTAGTGCTTCTTGTATATCGGTGGCCATTCGGGGACATTACTTGTCCTGTTCACCTAATTTTCGATATTTGAGAGTGTGTAGTGGCCCTCTGATTTTTGATCGCTCCTCCGCTTACTTGCATGATACCAGATTGTGCAAGCATCACCGTCTCAACTGTACGTTCAATAACGCTAGGTGACCTTTCATCTTGCTTATGTAGCGACCATGTTTCTGGTGCATGAGTTGAGGTAGGGGAATCGTATAGTGGAATAGATAGGCGGTGTTCCTGAAGGCTTCCTAAATCGCCATCTTTCTCCTGCTCAGTTTTGGAACTGAGTTGTTCATCATGCTGATTTTCCAGCCCATGTAGACGCCGCCATTAATTGCTGCAGTTTTTATTGAAAAAAGCAAATGTTCTATATCAAGGCAATTATTCATTGTCTCCATTCATTCTTTCCATTCGTAGATTCCCAGTGGTTCGGATGTACGTAAGCTGCGAAATCTGCAGAAAATTAATTTGCTATCCACTTGTATTTAGTTACTTAAATGGACCGTTGCATGCCATCCTTTCTTCCAGGCAATACCTCTACCACTGTGGTCAATGAAGGTAGTAGGGCTCCGTCATGGGTTTGACTGCGGTTTTTTCTTTAAATAAACTGCTAAGCCGATCAAGTGCTGCACCATTATGCACTTTTTTTCTTATCCAAAATTTCTTTTCGTACTCTTTTTTCCTGTAATAAGCACAGACACACAATGGTTTACCGCCTGATCGTCGCTGCGAGGTGTTCCTGTGTGTAGGACTGCGATGAGCAGCGTGCTGTTTTCTACTCACAAGGTTTTTTTCTGCAATCGATCACTACACGCTATAGAGATTACTTTTAGCTCTGCACCTTTAAGATCTGAAGTCTCTTTTGACGTCATCAAAGTCCACGTAATCTTTCTCCCTGTAAGAGATAAAAAACAAGAAATTTGAAGGAAAATTTCCATCACGAAAGATTGGAGGCGTCGGCTTGGTCGCACATCCTACTATTTTCCTTCTATTCTCCACGATGTGGATCAGAGAGAGGTGTATTTTCGGCGTCGGATCCTTCGCTCGGTCTTCCTACTATTTGATTCGGAAAGATGTTGAAACCTTGTTGAATGTGTTGAAATCAGAAAAGAAAGTAGGAATGTAAAAGTAACCGACCGCTCAAGGATGATGTAGAAGCCGAAAATCCTTCTATTCAGCTCATATGAAATCCTGTCACCGTTCTTGGTCGTTCTTAGTCTCCAAATTCCATTTGAGAAGAAAATCAGTATTACTATATACTACTCACCAACTTGTGCAGCTGATGAGAGGGAACTTTGCGCGTTTTACATCAGGTTGGAGGAAGTAATCTCAACGAAATGTTTTGTAAGAATCACTGATGGGCATGAAGGTCTTCTAACGGCACGACTCATGCGGAAAAAAGCTGTAAAGGAACTCTCATCGCCTAAGAAAATCAGGACAAGTCATGTCTGACGAGGATATTCTCAACAAAGTCTTCTTATTTTTTCTTGATGAGCTAACACGAGGTTGATAATAATCTTTATTATCGGCTAACGTTTCGACGTCTTCGTCTTCATCAGAGCCGATGATCCGAGTCGATGGTCCACGCTTGTCTTTGAGTCTTCTTTGTCTTTGTCTTTTTTTTTTGTTTTTTTTTTTATGCTGTTTAATAACCTCGCGATTGCTAAGAGAGAAAACGACGAACTTATGCTTTATCCTACTGCAACACACATAACACGGCTGATAATAAATGCCAGTTGTAGAGGGTTTTTGGAGGAGAACTCACATTGGTAAGGACAAAAAGTTATTTGAAGCACCTCAAAAACGTCTACTCTGAGGAAGAGCGCTCAAGATTGTGCAGCCATAAGGCTCTGCTATCCAGCCTAATGAGTGAAGATGAGACTACCGCCACATACCACAGTGATAACGAGTTGGTGACGGAAAAGTCCAGTTCCAATGTTTTCCTTTCCACAATACCGGTTTTCGTACTGAACTATCCGCTTGAGGAAAACGGCCAGGAATTCTACCCTCTGAAGTTCGAGTTGTGATAGAGAGCACGAAGGGACACGCGGTTTCAGAGCCCGGTAATATAACCGTCGATTTACTTCAAACTGGTTGCTGCAAATTTCATTTAGTTTTCGCAACCCATATGATATCATATTTTCAGAAGGAGAGAATGACTAGTGGAGATTATTGCTCACAATCAGCCTGCCCAAAAAGGTCCGATTTGCTTTTTCACAGTATTCTATAAGCTCTTTACGGAGATTATTCTGTCGCACAAATAAAGGGCTTTGGATGAGGCACAACCAGTTCACCAAGCAGCATTTCCATAGGGATTTTGCTGCATGAACATCTAAACCCTATGCGGGATCATAGAATTCTGTCGAGAACATTATCTGCCTCTTATCCTAACTTTTGTTGACAACGAAAAAGCTTCAACAGCTTGGAGACAAATGGGATCTTATTGGCCCTTGTCGACCAAATATTGGTTCGTCCTATATACGAACACCAACTGCCTAATGTTGGGGCTTTGGTGCAAAAATGTTTTCCATCAACTCCTTACCATATCCATGCTATTTGACAAAGCTTATGCTATCGGGAAAAACGTTCACTACGTCGCTGCAGTAGATATTGAAGTCGCTCCACTTGAACGGAAAGGGCATACGCATAGATGGCAAATTGCAATCAAATTTTCGTTTTGCTGACAACATTGCCATCTTTTCAATACATGTCAACGAAGCAGAATTGATGCTAAATTAGCTTGACGAAAAAGGGAAAGATATTGGGCTGCGCATAAATAGGACAAAGAATGAACTGGAATGTTCTCTAGTTATAGAGACCAACTCGTGTATGTACGTTTAACGTTTAATTGATGGAGAACAAAATATAGCAAGATTTAGACAGACGAAGGAGTGCAGCAAGTTCCGCATTTGGATGTGTTGAAGAAGCCATCGACCAACTGACAGACTCGAAACACCGCGCTTCCATCTTCGATTGAACAGTCCACCCAGAACTTTGTTGTGCATCAGAGACGTGAGTTTATACTACAACCACCTCAAGATCTCTACGCGCCAGCTAAAGAGTGCTTAAAAGTTGTCTTTTAAAATTTATTGAATACACACTGACAACGAAGCACAGATGAATCGGTGATATGATTAGGAGAACAGATGGCAGATGAACGAAGAGAACAGTGGATTTTTCCCCAAGAGAATGCAAGCGTCCTCTTGAAAGATCACTCAAATGGGCTGACGTTTTCGTCATTAACGTCAACTGTTCGTTCGTGGTCTTACAATCACGGAATGAGTCTGAGGGACGTCACCATGTTCGAAGTAGAGCACCACCATGGACGACGATTGCGCGAGAGAGAAACGAATGGAAATTGTATTGTGACCCGCACTAGCAGTGATGACATATCCAAGTATCCACGTAGGTAATGTGGGTAGCGAGTAGGTCAACATTTGAAGCTGAATGTGGTGTTGCAACATCAGTTCACTAACATTCTATTGTAAGCAAAAATTACATTAAACAGGAATAATTTTCATAAAAACCGTTGGGAAGAAGGAGATTATATTCTAATTTTAAAACTTCGGTTGGTTTGTTATTAAACCTATTTTTTAAATGCACGTTTTGTCCGTTTTTTAAAACTTGTGGACCAAAAGGTCTGCTTTCAACTAATGTTGGCCTTAGCAAGCAAGTTGTTTTGTTCCTACGAACTATTGCTGTTGAACTGGCGCTTCTGTTATAACCCGTACTTCGGTTTTCAGTGTAACGGCTCGGCGAAATCTCTTTCTTGAGAGTAGTTTTTCTTTTTTAAAGAGTGAAATGACTCGTATGTTATCCACATCGGATGACAAAACTAAGGACAAAAATTGCATGCTCTAAATATGTTTGCATTCATTTAATAGTATAAGCACTTTATGGAATTTTATGAATAGGCATAAATCCACCATCCCATCAACGGTTATCAATCATATGGAAATTATGCCGCACGATTCTTCGTAAGGCGAGTGATCCTAGTAAATCAGTTATGTAATGCTAGATGCCTACAACTGGATTAGGTCTGTAGAAGATTGCACTTTATTTCTTTTGGCTTGCGTACATTTGTATTACAGTTGAAGCTCAGTTCAAACTGACTAGAGAAAATGCGGCGCTCATGGTTCACCAAGCCTTCCATCCTTCCCGGGTCGGCAAATTGGTACCAGACTGGTTTGGGAGGATAGCAGCACTAGCTCGATACATCGGTAGGCCACCACGAGCCATTGTAAGGGTCAAATATGCATTTATTCATCTCAAACGATACTTAATGTCTTTATTTTATTACAGCGAAGTACGCTTTGAAAGCGCTAAGTGAAGTTATGCATTTAGAATTCGTAAATTCTACTTTATCGCTGCCTCTGTGACATTTATGTTCGACTATTTGCTGGGATAACTATTAGTGTAAGATCTTACACCATATTAATGTCCAAGTAAATGCGTTCTTCATTATTATTTTTTTCTTCACAACATACTTATATCCGTCAACCATTGCTTATTTTTCGTTATATTTCCCGTGTAATCTTACTTTCATCCCTATGTATGTTTGTTCATTTTATACAAGCACTTTCCAGATGACCTAGGTTGTACTACGATGTCGTATTTTCTTCGAGAATTTGTCCCGCGTGATTCATCCTCGACGTTGAGCATTCCATCACCTCAGAAGGTTTCGGAACAGTATGGTCGTCTTATCAAAAAGTACTATCCTGTGCAATCGAATGACAGCATTTTGCGGGTACCTTTGCTGAAAGATAGTGATGTAGCTCAACAAGGTATTGTGTGATCGAATTTTGGTTGAGCAGTTTTAACAACTATTGCTCTTAAAGGAGCATTTAAAATACTTTCATGAAGGTGATCGGTGTTTGGGTCAGTTTACGAAGAAAAGTAGCTATTACTGAAACAGGTCTGCCACATTCTTAGTTTGTTTTTTCGCAGCTCCTAAAAGGTCTGTGTTATTCCTTCTCTTCTCTTTTTTCACTGCTCTATTTTGTCTAAATGTGCTTCCTGCTTAAATGTAGTCTGTGGTATGTCTTTATGGTAAACTTGAATAACCTTGAATAATCTTTCCCTTTCAAGAGCCAACTTTTTTTGTTGAAATGAAATTGTTCTTTTAATTCTTTTAGAAAGTTGTGCTCTCCCAAGGCGATAGAAAAAAGTGGCAGGCTACGTTTTGCATCACACAAATGTCCTCTTTTCCCCTTTCAAGCAATTGTGTTGCATTTAGATCTAGCTCCTATTTAAGATTGCTTGTTAAGGAAAATCATATTCGACGTGCATTCTGGGTTTTCGTTCAAAGGATATTGTACGTTATAGTTATACCATTTTCACTCACCTACACGATTTCTTGCCCAGCACCTAGTTGATACGATTTTTTTCGAGGAGACTTGACTTCGTTAGGTTTAAAACGTGTGTACATGCACTTCATAACGAGACAAGATATTGTTATTGCAATGCAACCAGAAAGATGCTGAGATATGAGCAGAACTCGGAATTTCAGTTGGGCTTCGAACCCGCGATTAGGCACGGATAGCACGTGAGCTATCGGTAGAGGTAGTTACGGGTTCGAAATCCAACTGAGGTTACAAGTTTTGCAGGTATCTCAGCATTCTTGTGGTTGTATTTCACATAGTGCGCTGATGTGAGAAAGGAATAGGCAGTAAATAAAACCGGAGGCATTGCTAATACAATATTTATACCACAATGGGTAACGTTTGAGCAGATTGTTCTGTGTACAGGAGGAATAATATTGGCACGCAGTCTACTCTGCAAAATGTATCCGTAACCTTGACAGACGGAAGGCTTAAAATCTAGGTTTACAATCTAGGGTTTTTTTCGCAGTCATCATCCATATGCGACGCTGATGAGCGGCTCTTCCACAGTGGAAGGCACGTAGAAAAAACGGCTCTGAAGAAGGCGATTCTGCCGAAATGTCAGCTACGATTGTTCTTTATGCCTGTTATTGCATGGAAGTAAACGTATGCTATTTAACAACCCCGCGATTGCTGAGAAGGAAGACGACGCATTTATAATGTAGTTTTACTTCGCCTGGTGAACTGTTTAAAACAATTACTGATTTGTGTTTGTCTCCCACTGATGACTCAGATTTCACACGTTTCCTAATAACTTGTGACCTCACCTCTTATCTCACGTTAATTTTTTCTCGGACGTGACGAAAACTGGAAGAGATGGAATTTATTTACATTACACTCGCCGTCCTGAAGATGTTAAATCTCTTTCTGGCCTGAATAAGTCTATTGAAGCAAACCTCTACATTGTGTCTATCCCGCTCGAGTTGGTACATTTCCTATGTACTGTGAGGCAATATATATTTAGTGCATCGATTTCCAGTACTGTCTTTCGATTAACCTCGGTATTGCTCAATAGGTAGTATTTTATTGTTGAGCAGACGTGACGTTATCAAGAACAAGATTCTTTGAAAAACTACTGACGTCCCGGCAGTTTCGCTTCCTTCAGAGTTTGGAAACGTCAAATTGACATGCCATCTACTCAGTCTAATACTTACATAGCAGTAGCATATAAAACTTATTGCGTCAATTTTCATTCGAATAGTAAATAGCGACAGTTGCAGGTGGCAGTGAGCTGGTTAATGATGCTGTTGAAAAGGTAGCAAGGTATAAGTTCGACTTTTTCTCGATCGATCTCCTTTAGTTTGCGTGGGAACGCCTTAGTTCGGCTAACTCCATGATTACAAGGGGAACCACATTCATAAGAATGAAGAACTCCTTAAGCGACTGCTGAAATGATTTGCTAAATGTTCAAAAACAAGGGCGGTGAATGAGATGAAAACAAATCGAATACGAGAATGTTGGGATCCGCACAGTAAATGTGATGACGAGTTATGTAAAATAGATAAACAATAGTAGACACCTTCTTTTAAACACTCATCGTTTTGTTCTTTATAAGACTTCCGATTGTTATTGGTAAGCAGCCGCGCACAGTCTGATTTGCCTGAGGATTGGGTCAAAAAATCAACTTGAGTTATGTTACGAGGTCACGAGTCATCACAACACAGTCTCCTCCCTGCGGTTCATTTTCGGATTCTTGGAATTCATCCAAAATTTCTAGAATATCGCTGATCTGTTTCCATTCAATCTGATTTGCTTTCATGGTGGGAATCCATCTTGCAGTAGTCGCTGTTATATTAGCTGGCACATAGTCGAGGAATATTTCTGAAAACCGATCTTCGTTTAATCTTGACATGAATAATCAATATTTACTTGGTTTATTGAACCGGCACCCTCCTAACGGTTTACCGCCTCATCGTAACTTGAAGGTGTTCCTGGGTATCGGGTTGCGGTGTACAGCGGAGAGATTCATCCACCCAGCAGAGCTTTCTAAACTGAGAAGCAGTCCGGCCTTCCATCGCGAAGCCCAGCTAAGAGTAAACGAGTGCCAGCAACCACCACCGTCCTGGCATCAAACTAGTCGTATAGCGGCAAATCTCCCTGTGGTCTACAAGGGCGGCGGCTGTCTATGGTGGTGACGACCAGGGCCAGGGTGACCTCGGGACTCCAGGGAAGCACAGTGGCTAAGCCAGCAAAACTAAACGATGGAAATTATGATGGCGCTCGCACAACGAGTGAAGATGGGCCATCCAAATAGTCAAGTAAATATTGAGCTAGCACAGGGTTGATAAAAGGATTTATCGAGCTAATGTTTTGACTCCTTCCACTTTGTTAGAACCCTATTGGTTCGCGTGCATTGCCCATAGACGTTCACGCTCGCAATGTGGTTCTTCTTTGTCGTTACATGAATTTTGCTTGATGGTATTCAAGTACTAAAACCTTTTCGAAACCCTGCTTGCTCACATCGGTGTCCTTAGTCCAGTGTTCTCTCAATCCTGTTTAAGATGACTCGAGTGAAAAGTTTGTAGACGACAGACAGCAAGCAGATTGGGCGATGGTTGCCTATATCGTGTAGATCGCCCTTCTTCAACAACAACACGTTCTTTCTGGTCTTCCACTGAGTAGGGCCTTACATTCAGACAGGCAACGTGTGAAAAGCCATGCCAGTGTGCTTACGAGGACTGACGGAAGGTTCTTCAGATGTTCTGATCTTATTCTGTCCGGACGTGGTGCTGTTCGATTTTTTACCGACGAAGTGTCATGTCGGATTTCGGAATGGAGAACCGGTGGGACAGCATATCCATCCTCATTTATTTCACATGACGGGTGGTGGACGTGCTTATCTAAGAGGTCTGAGTAGTAGTCGTGAATGATTTTCTCCGTTGCCTTTCTGGATGCTGTTATTGTTCCGTCTGGGCGTCGGAGTGCAATCATCTTGTTCTTGTAATCTCCGAAGCTTCGGCGGGCTTTGCGAATGCTTTTCCCAGCCTCTGCAGCTTCGACCATTACTGCTGCTCTTCTTTCTTTAAGATCTTCTTTTATCGCCTGTCTGCATTGTTTCGCAAGCTCGGCCGTTAGTTTGCGTTTGCCTGCAGCTTGTGCGATTCCACGCTGGCGTATCAGCTCGAGAGTTTCTGGAGACAGACGTCTCTTGGTGACTTTCGAACTCTCTGCTTTCATAGCGCTATCGTGAATATGTTGAATGAGCCGATCGTATTCCTCGTCTATGTTATTGATAACGGCATCTTCCCAACAGCCGACTAATGAGTTGAATAAGTCCCAGTTTATGGTGGTTCTGGGACTTCGATTTTTGAAATTAGCGGCTTTTTCTCTGCCCGCGAGAAATAGAATTTTGCACGATGGAGACGGTGGCCTGATCCCATGCAGAATTTTGGGACAACAGCGACATCGGTTAGGCAAAACTTTCCATTTACTATGACGTGGTCTGTTTATTTATGGTTCTATCCACTGGGAGACCCCCACCCCCAGCGTTGAGGGTGGGGCTTCTGAAATTGCGAGTTACCATGGATGGTCTTGGTCATCATGGTAAACTCAGAGAGCCGCTCACCCCGTTCGCTCCATTCTAATCCGTGGGTTCCAATTTGACGTTCCTCAGACGTTCTTTTTGGTCCAGTCTTGGCATTGAAATCTCCAATGATGACCTTGAAGAATGTATGGTCTTGTCTGTAGAACTTGTCCAGGTCCATGTAGAACGCTTCGACTTCTTCTTCGTCATAGTTTGATGTTGGCGCGTAAACGACGAAGATTGTCAAAGCCGGTGTTGATCCACATCTTTTTAATCGTAAACGTCCGATTCGGGTTGTAAGCTGTTCAAATGAATCGATGTTCATGGACAAACTCGTGTTGACGAGAACGCCGACACCGCCTACGCCTCTACTGTCGCATGTTCCGAGGAACAGTTCTTCTCTAGTGTCATAGACAGCGTTGAATGGGTGGCGTCGTCTCGTCTCGGCCAGGCCGATGACGTCGTAGCTTATCATTCTTGCTTGCATGAGCAAGTCCTCTATCGAGGACTCGGATGCAAGTGTACGTGCATTGTAGGTACAGATCGTCACCATAGTTCTTTATCCAGGGAGCTTCCATTGGCCCTGAGATTTTAGCAGGCTGTCCATACTCGTTCTACCCAACGCGACGAGATTTTGGGCGCTTTCGGGATCAGGGAAACATGTCCCCGTTTTTTTTTTTGCGTGTTTAGAACTTTGATAACCACGTATAGCTTGCCGGGCTCTGAACGTGGAGGCTGGTTATACTCACGGGTAGCTTGCCACGCTCTCCCAGAGTGGACATGGAACTTATTTCTTGGAGGCGACTCCTAACCGCCTTCCATATACTTCCCTGTCACTTGATTGCAGGGTTTTGGCCGAATCGTCTCGTAGAATACAATCCGCATAAAGCGAGAACGCACCCACACACGCTTGCATGAATACGCCTAGCAAATACAGAAAGTATGTGCCAGATCGGCGCAGCAGAAACAGGGAGTCGATCCCCTGGATCCACCTGCTTCTCAGAAAGCAAAGGTCGCTTTTGGTCCGTGATTAAGCATCTATCTGCCACCTGGGGAGGCGCCACGTAGCCTCACGACTAGCCGGCTCGAGGTCCCTCATATGAGGGAGATTCTTCGACGTGGTATTCAAATAGATTCGTTTTGTAATCCAGAGCTAGCTTTTTCCGTCCTTCATTAATAATCAGGCATTGTTGGTCGGTGGGAACTTTTTCCAGACAAGTATGATATCAATTTGCTCATTTTGGAAGTATCGGGGCTTGGCAAGGCAGGTCGAACTAGCGACCATGGTTATATGGCACAACATCTTTAGCCTGTTCGCTTTCCGGGCGTAGCTATATTACAGCATGCTGGAACATAGAAAAGTTTTATAGCTGATAATGCTAGAGCAACTGTTGATGAAGTGCATTCGCAAAGGAGATGAAAATGCCGAGCAAGATGTTCGCGTATCGATTTATCGATCTCGTTTCTCCGCTACATAAAAATCACTGTGTTTAAAACAAAAAACGAAAAACGGAGATAAAGTACATTTCTTCCACATGTTTTAGTTTGTATCACTCTTTTCTTTTCCCATGTAAAGGAATTTAAGTTCCAACAATCCAACAGCTACGCTGTGCTTCTCGTGGTGCATTATGTGCATTGAACTCAACGCTGCGTTTACGGTGTGCCCCATGGTGAACATGCCCCTTATTTTTTTTGTTCCTTCTTATAATTCGCGTGTGGCGCAGTGGTTGGAGTCGCCACTGCGGCGCCCACGTGAAATGCGCCCATGGCCCACCAAGCCTTCCATCCCTCCGGGGTCGGCAGTTTGGTACCAAACTTGTTTGGGAGGATCGCAGCACTGACTCGATACATCCTTAGGCCACCGCGAGTCATTGTAAAGACCAGATATGCATTCAATCACCTCCAACGAAACTTAATGATGTCGACTGGCTCATCCCTTAGCGATTGATCAACATCGAGAGCCTTATCCTTCATCCTTTTTTGTTTTATAATTCAGTTTTTTCGGGCAAGTTTTTATGCTCCGACCTTAATATGCTACATACCTTCTATATTCTCATTCATATCCTCCCATGTTTTTGGAACGTTTTAAACTTTTTTTGTGTGGTGAAAATGCTTCAGCAGCCATTCAGCCATATTTCTCTCAACATTTGATGACATAGTCGATTTCACAACATATATTGAGTACTTCAATATTGGTTTGTATCGTTGATTTTCGGCTTTGTTTGAACACAACGGAGTTGAGAACCTGTAAGAAAAGATACTTTATGCGGAAGTATATTGATAAGGGCGCATTCAATGTGCTTGCATAGGATTAGCTTTGTATTCTCCTGCATACAGTAGCCCTAGTGTTAATAAGAGAGATCTTTGTGTGTTGTGCAGCGAAGAAGGTTCTTTGTGAATGAAAAAACTTGTCTGGAAAAGTTTTTCGTCAGGTCTTAGGTGTACAGAAAATGTTTCCACTTATTACGCCTTGAATAACATTTGCATAGATTAAGCTATCGAATAAGTATAGAAAGCTAACAGAAACAGAAAACCTCGCGAGGCAAATAAACAGCGGAAAGAAAATGCGTTCAGAACAATGTTCACAGTCCATTCTGGTCAGACTTGTGCGTTGATTTCAACGAATGTGCTCTAGAATATTTTAGTATTCAACATGTATTCTTTCTTTGATAAGCTTAAACGAGGTCGATAAATTGACTGGGCTCTAATGAAGACGAAGGCGTAGAAATGTTTGGCCGAATAGAACTGTCTATCACTTTAGTAAGCTTACCAAAGATGGAAGGCAAGTTAATCAGTCATACAATCAAGTTAATCGAGGTTAAAGGAAAGTTGATTTCAAAATACATTAGTATTATCCTTTCCGAACATATCTCGTTGACGGGTGGTTGCTGATAAAGGATGAAAGGATAAAGTTATCAGCGTTGATCAATCCCTGAGGGACTCGCCACGCATTCGACTTCGTCAAACATCGTTTGGAGGTGATTGGATGCATATCTGACCTCTACAATGACTAGCGGTGCCTTACCGATGTATCGAGCCGGTACTGCTATTCTCCCAGACTAGTACGCTACCAATTTGCCAACCCCGGAGGGATATGGAGGGCTTGGTGGGCCATGGGCGGGGGAATCGATTCCACGTGTGTGTTACAGGGCGTCTCGTACCACTGCGCCACCCGCGCCCTGGTTGTCAATAGCATTTATAAAACACGGCTGAGAAAAGGGCGATACGAAGGACCCGCATGGTGTGTGGTGATGAACGCGTTAGATCTCGTAAAGAGTAGTAGCGGTTTCGATCTCCACCGCCTATTTAGAAATATCTGAGCATCATTGTGGTTATATTTCACATAATACCATGCCATGAAAAAAGAACAGGCAATGGGTAAAAGTGACCACATAGTCTTAGTATCGTTTTTTTTTTACTTATTTGGCTTAGTTTTCTACCTTTACTTTTAGAAATCGGGCAGTTACCTCAGCTATCGTCAGAACTATGCAAAAAAATTCACGTAGTAGGGCCTCCTTCCTCTTTCGCTACAACTGCTATTGCGAAGACTCTGTTGGCGAAGTTAGTTTCAGTTCACGGAACATTTTATAGTATTCAATTTGTAGCCTTATCACTTATGGTGTTCTTTGTAATTTCTGTGCTGTTTCTTTCTATTAATAGAAAACCTTTGTCAGATACGGAGATTTATTGGAAAAGAAGGAAATGGTTGAGAACGCAAGCAATTCCAATCGTATAGAAAACTTACGTGATGGAGCAGAGCGTAGTGATCATGCAACGGTAAGTTTGGATATTTGCAATACTCACGGTTTGATTTCCATCTAACACATTTTACATTATTATTTCTACACTTCTGTTTTTGTAAAGTAAGATGTGATTCTGGTCTGTCCACAAGCCATTTTCGTGGACGCCTAATTTCCGGTACTGCTTTTCTTGATGATTGCTAGTAATTTCCCCACAACTACACTGGAGTTTACTACTGCCTAGGCTTCTAGAAGAGGCTCTACCATGTCACTCGAATGTTATGAACAATTCTTCCTTTCAATTTTTAGCTTAGAATTCAAATTTTTCGGTAAGTTAGAAACAAAGTTTAAACATCAACGGTACATTGGGGAGACCATTGTTTACTATTGGCCAAAATTTGTCTAGTCACTTCACTGCTGTAAATACGAACCTAGGCAAAAGCTTTTATGTGCTCCAAAAATCCTCATTTTACCATTATATAGTGGTAGAGTCTATACCATGCAGGCAAAATTCAGTATGTTTTTAAAGTTAATTTACTTCTTATTTTTCTTTTAATGAATTGTATTCCATTGGATCTCGGAGATAACTTCAGAATGTTTAAACTGCTGATTCTGACCGGACATTGTGTGTGCTGGTTATATTTTAAAAGACATCGTTTAAACACTTTGTGGGTGGTGCACAGAATTTTCTACGTGGTCGAAGTACCAGCTCATATTTGCACTGCTTAACAAAGCGTTTGAAAGTCAGTTAAGTCTAGAAGGTGAGATTTTTGGCTGCGTTGGCAGGTAGGTGTCTTTGGGAAGCTTGGACGCGGCTCGTTTTGCCTTATTTCTTTTCTCTAACTGCTCTCTTATGCTGTTTTACATGTCCTCTAAACACTCAAGGCACCACGTACAACATGGTTTCTAGTCAGAGAATTATCCAATTCGATCTGTTCACCGTCGAAGGGTCTTTTTAATGGATTGAGTCTTCTTCCGATTTATGCACGGTCCATTCGTTTTCCTTTCCGCCTCGTTGAGCTAATCGATTTATCGATTTATCGTCTCCGTTTCGCCGGTATTTCTTAAAAAGATGGTGATGTCGGCAGTGAAGCCAAAATAGGAATTTTCCTTCATTTCGTGTACCATTCTCACCCCATCTGTTCACTTCGTTATCCACTGTAGTGTGGATGTGAACAGTTTTGGCGAAATGGTGTTGACTTGTCGAGCTTTTTTTTTCCGTGGTGATATGAAATGGTCGATAGAAAAGATGTCGTGGTGCAGGTCCTATACAGTCAGCTAGCGTTCTTATATAGATGGGTCACACCTTGACTGGGGAACGCTTGTAGGTTGTATTCGTCTCGACGCTGTGAAACGCTTTTCAGTGGGCGAGAACATTTGGAACAAAGATCGGATGGTACTTCCGACAGACTTAAATGAACCGTGACACTGTTTAGATATGATCCATGCAGCTGAATCCCTGTTGAAATCGTGACCGCTTAACTGGTTTTAACTCATAGGTATTGTGAAACGAAGAAACTTTGTACACAATTTTCTTGTTGATGTCAGTATCACAGGGGAGGTGGTAATGATCTCATGTCCTTTGGTGAGGGCTTTTAGCGAGATATTACAACTGTAGATCCTCCGACTGCATTCCGTTACGCTACTTATTTTACTTGATCCCAATTGTTTTTTTCTGCCTCTACCGATGGAAGTTTCCATAAAATCATCTGCCGTTGATTAGCAACCGCATTTGCCTATTACTGTGCCACCAAATGTCAGTTTTCTTCATGTCTCTAGCAACAGTTTATTGGTGGTGAGTAAGTTGTCTTCTCGTTTGAAAAAGTGAAGTATGTTCGACATATTTTTCTCGTTCGAAAAACAGCCTCTAGTCTTTGACTGGGTCTTATTTGCTATGCCAAACATGTACGGATAAAACCCAGGACCGACTTTCTATTAACCTCAGCATCTGTCAAGTAATTCTTCGCATTCTTGTTCAGCAAACGCGAGGTGTTATTTTATTCTTCTGAACAAGCTGACGTTTCGGCAGATTTCGCATTCCTCAGAGCCTGGAAAGGTCAAGTTAACAGCAATCTACCCGACCAAACACCTCCATAACCAAACAGAGAAAACGCTAAACCAAGATGTCAATCACATTGAACACAGCTTTGCACACTCACCGCTTTCTATAATGCTTCCACTGAGTATGTCGCATGGAGACCAACCGTGCAGAATTCACATGGAAGCGTAATGTGCCCCTCCCATCAGAATAACAGGCTTATATGCTGCCCAATGTCACGCGTGATAATGAGGCGTTCTTCCTCTCGGTTCATTTTCGGATTTCTGGAATTAATTAATTTCTGGAATGTGCGGGCAAGTTTTCATCGGAATATTTTCATCGAATGTAATATATCTGACTTTTTCTTCTTAGACGATGACAAGAGTTCTTTCCATCTCATGGTTGAATCGATTCCTCGTATGGAGAAGTTGGTCATCATAATCAGTCATCGCAGAGACGTGATATTCTGAGAGAGAATAGACGTAGAGTACTCGTGAGACGAGTAGAAACTCGTGAGAGTGTCGATCTCCGTAAGATTATGCATCTGAATAGTACTCTTTGCATACTTTTTTAAATAGTTGTCAGATCTATAATATCAAAATCTCATATCGATCGAAATCACAAAATGTGGTGCGTGACACAAAGAGACTAACGGTGTTCGACGGGCATCAAGGACTAGTTGTGTAAAAAACACTTGCTACTGAATGTTTCATAAAATTGTACGACATAACCTTCTCCAACGGCGTAGTAAATAACTGAACGTAAAAAAAGGGAATTTCGAACAGAAACCGGTAAGGGTTCATGTTTCGTTCTGATATGTTGTTCATATTCTTTCGTTTTCGATATGTTGGGGGAGTCTTCTTGTCTTGAAGAAATTAACGCCATAATTAAAATTATCATGTTTTACATGGTCTGTGGCAAGTTATTTCAAGGGTGCTCAGTTGGTGTGCGTTGGCTTGTCATGCGTGTTCGATGTTCTGCGACAGTTAAGCCAAAAAGACTCAGAGCTTTGTGTTCAGGCACTCGATTCGCTCATGGCTTTATTGCAGGTCAGGAATGGTGTCATTTTCTAATATAGCAGTGATTTCTCTTTACTGAACACAATAGTACTCAAAGTTCCTATGTCAGAATTTGCCAGTTGATAGTTTCTGCAACGAACCGAGAGCGTCCATTGAGGCTATGATGAAAGTGTTGCGATATTTACGTGAAGAAGGTGAATGTTTCTTTTTTAGAACTTTGTTTTTCATTAACACGCTCTCAGCAAATGACACCTATAGGTGTCATAGTGCTTTTGCGAGAGTGACCTGTGTGGCATCAACAAGTTTCATTTTTTTCCAAGAGTTTATTTTAACGTAGAGAATTATTTTAAACCATTTTCCTATACGTTTTTTTACTAACTGATAGTTTGTAGAACATAGGTGTTGTGTTGGGCGTTGGTGGGGAGAAGTTCTGTGCTGAACTTAAAAATATACAAAAATCCGTTTTCCGTACCAGTTCACCATCAGAAATTTGCGTGCTAATCGACTACTGTTCCAATTCTGATTTTCATACTGAGTGGTAATTATTTTCTAGAGTATTCGAGTATAGAAAGTGCTGAATGCAGAGGTTGCTAAACACTTCCAAATGCAGACAGTAATGTTTTTGTGTGATGGGCCTTGCTAACATAGTAAATAGTTCTATAAATATCATTGAACCGGTGAGACGATAGAGCAAAGTCTTTTCTATAGTCCATTCATGCTCGTAACTCATGTTATCCTTTAGTTATCGAAATATTTTTTTTAAACTAGAAAGTCGGTAAAGGCTGAAAATTAGGCGTTTTCCAGTTCGCAACAAATCCTAGATTTTACGTCGTTTTCTCTTTCAGCAATCGCGAGGTTGTTAAACAGCATACGTTTACTTCCATGCAATTACACACATACAATACAATCGTAGCTGACGTTTCGGCAGAATCGCCTTCTTCAGAGCCTGGAAAGGTACACTAATACGCAACTTACTAGGTCAAACACTTCAACAGCACAAACAGAAAGATGAAAATCTGAGCGATAATTACAAGATCTACGGATTCTCGAAAAAATCCACCGCTTTTTTCATCTGCCCTCCACCGAGGAAGAACAGCCGCTCAGAGTCGCATGTGGGTGACGACTGCAGCACCCCCGTCAACGATCGACAAACTCTTCGAGGCTTTTTGGATAAATGCCAAAAATCCTACAATGAATAGCAGGGAGCAATGCCCCGAGTATACGCGGGATCTCGCCCCTTAAGCGGCTGTTTTTCCTCGGTGGAAGACAGATTGAAAAAAGCGGTGGGTTTTTCGAGAAGCCGTAGATCTTGTAATTATCGCTCAGATTTTCATCTTTCTGTTTGTGCTCTTGAAGTGTTTGACCTAGTAAGTTGCGTATTGGTGTACCCTTCCGGGCTCTGAAGAAGGCGATTCTGCCGAAACGTCAGCTACGTTTGTGTTGTATGTGTGTTATTGCATGGAAGTAATTGTATGCTGTTTAACAACCGCGCGATAGCTGAAAGAGAAAACGACGATTTCATAATCCAATGCCGAGGTTAATAGAAAGTCGATCCTGGGTCCTAGATTATACATTGTCGCCAGAGTGTTAAACGTTGTTCACTACAATTACACTCTGGTACCGTGAGTGTTCCACTGTTTCGTCTGGATTGGTTGTGTAAAGGTAGAATCTAAGCGGTGGGAAATGTTCTTATAGTGTGTTGTTGTGCGGACATTGTAATGCTTCTGTAGCTTGAACCACAAATTTGGCCAACTGCATTTACATAATCCATCCATCTGCTTAGAGGTCGATCAACAACTGTACAAACGTTCTTAGGGATAATGGATAGTTTCGATACTTACATGATGGGGGGCAGGACATAACGGACAACGACATAACACATCTATGACTGCAGTGGTATCGTTCCATTCTTAAGCGGAAGTAATTTTATTTTTCAACTTCAAGAAAATATATCTCAGCTTGTAATGAATTTTATTAATTGAAGTAAAAGCTGTTATAATCTATAGACCTTTGTTAGCAATCATATCAGTTTATCATTTGGGTGCGGATTTGCTTATTCTACCATGGTCATTTTTCTTCCATTTTTTCAATGAGGCTGCTATCTTGATTAGCGATACCATCAACGCAATGACTTTCACCGTTGAGCCAAAAAGCAATGAACTTGTCCACGATTTGGATACGGAGATTGCTGGTTTTTTCGTCAATGAGCGATTTATTTTTGATAATTAGAAAACTTTTGCTTTTAAGAACATCACAAGGCAATAGAAGAATGTTTCCTTTATCCATTTAGATGTACTTATGTGCTACGTTTCACTATATTTCGCCTGCCAAACACTTTAGAGGGATTACATGTGTCGAATTTTTTGTGTTATTTCTTACAACAACCCCTTTCCATGATAGTCATGGCCTAATATAATGTAAAGGATAAAGCTCTTGGCGTTGATCAGTTCCTGAGGGATGTGCCGTGCATTCGATTCGATTAAGCTTCATTTGGAGGTGAATGAATGCATATCTGACCTTTACGATGACTTGTGGTGGCCTACCGATGTATCTTGCCAGTGCTGCTATCCTTCCAGGCAAGTCTGGTACTAATCTGCTGACCCCGAAGGGATGGAAGGCTTAGTGAGCCATGGGCGCTCGGATCAATCCCGTGTGCAACGCAGGGAGTTTCGTTAATGAATGTGTGCGCCACACTCGCCCAATACGTTTGAGATATAGATAGAAATTTTGTTTATGGGAGAAAAATGAATGTGCAGTAAACTACAGAGTGCTGTGAATTAATGCATAGAAGCAGCGCATGTAAGGGATTTTGCTAATCATAGTGTAGTGCCTCGTGCAATAAACTTACAAAGAGCTCAAGAATTGAAGACTATTACATAAAATAAAGGAGAAAGTGAAGAGACGGAGCGTTCAATAGCCAGGCGAATAGCTCAACGGTACTTCATGCTTGGACGGGGCGGAGGTCACAAAACTGGGCTGTCAGATGGTGCTACCTTGCCAGGTGATTATGAATAGGAATAGATTTAGAGCAGGCACGATGGTCTAATAACCAGTGATTGCATACGATGGACTACATGATAGAAGTAAATAATACTGCGAGGAATACGTAATTAAAATAAGGAACATATTGTGATGGAGAATATCTCATGGGAAATATTTTCTGTAGATTGCTTGCTGAAAGGAGTAAACGCTTTCGAGAATGTATGAATTTGAGGTGAACATCAATTAACAGGTGCAAAAACTGGGAACATTAATGAATTGGTGAACGTCTTTATAATTCTTATGAGAACAAAAGAAAAGTCATTGTTCTATCAGTCTTGAGGAACATTCTTGAGATCAGAACATTTTGAGAAGATAGGAAGCATATACAGCGCTCTCTCTTATGTGGTTATAGTCATTCTATACTTCCTTCACAAACTTTACTCTTTTGTCTTCTTGCACTGTATCTCACTGACCTCTGTCCTGAGATGGCTTTCCACACCTTTCTGATTCCTTTGCTGTTTTCGATTCATTTTGATGGTTAAAAATCCAATATTATGGCTCAGAACATATCAGCTGACGAAAATTCCAACTTGTGACTTGATCATGTTCTCATCGAGAGTGGCATTGAAAAAACTGGGGATGTGGAGAATCGGTGCAAGTAGCTGAGGGATTTCTAGGAATTGTTTATGACTGATATTTGGGTTACAGTTGAGCTACAATCAAGAGGAATTCTTCGTGGATTCAAGCAACTATTGGCGGCTTTAATGTACGCCAGTTCTTCCGCCTGGTCGTCAATGTTTTGCGAACTCTTGGAAGAACTGCAGTGCACCCCATTGGGCATTGGCGAGTAATTTCAATTACTAACTTCAAGGACTAATCTGTTGCTTTGCTATGTTGGATGCAAGAGTGCTTCGACATCGCCAATTCCGCGTTTCGTTCAAGAAAGCGGTAGCGGTTCGAAAAAATGAAGCCGCTCTGTGGGAGGTTACAAGGATATTGGAGCCAAGGATTACAAGGATTACGATCGGAAATGCGTTGCTTACGTGCTAGAGAGGTTAACACAAATGCAGTTGTGGGCAAGAATTGTAAACTTTATTTCAGGATTGTAACAGCTTTTGGGTACGTTGGAATGGTTTCTGAGTGACCTTCGATTTTGATTGTAGGGAAGAATTGCAGAATGTTATTGTTATCATTGTTAAGGAATATGATGTAGGACATAAATTTGCACCCATATATGTATTTGTCGTGTATGTTCATGTTGTAAATTTAAAATGTAAACTGTATATTGTAAAATAAGTACAAAATAAAAGGGTGACAAGACTTGATAAGTGTTTCGAAAGACAAGCTGGGTTTAATCTCAATAATGAGCGCATGTTCAGTGAATGCTGGGCCACTCTGAGGATTTCTTCCGTGATGTTTTACCGTAACCACAGCTTTCCCTAAAGGTCGGTCTTATGTTAGCCAAGGATTTCCCCAAGTGTCGAATCCTAGAGTTCGAGTAGAGGCATTTCTGCGTCATCATCGCTGGTTATACTGTTCATGTTGTACATTTTCTTCAACAGCCACAATATATCGTCGCAAAATGATCTCATTCAAAAGAGATCTTTTAAATCACTAAGTGTAGAGAACAGCTTTTCTGATTTTGAATTTTCGCTTGACAAATCATGGAAGGAGTACAGAAAGGTGTCTGTGGTGAGGATCGAAGACGCTATTATCTGTCCGGGGCTAACGCATTCACCACCACACCATGAAGGTCCTACGTTTCGCTTTCTTATCAGCGTATCACGTAGCACATGTTTGTAGGTACCTTTATAGGTACCCGTTGAAAGCATAGTGTGTCCGATCCCCACCACAGACACCTGCGGTCCGGAGTTTTGCAAACATCTCAGCATCGCTGTGGTTATGTTTCAGGAATTAGTTTTAGAAGACCATACTAACTCATAAGTAAGTAGGGAAAAATCTATTCTATTGGTCCGTCAGCGTTTAGATTCCCTAATTTACTCTAGTTGTCAAAGAATTTCCAGCAGTTTGAGAAAAGCCTTTTCCGGATTCCAATTGTTAGAGTTTGGAGAGGAAAGTCGTAATTCTTCTCTAATTTACGAAAAAATGTGCCATTATACCCCAGTTAAGATTTTAAATCGCTGTCTCTATCCTGTTTATTTGATAGGTTCACCGTCAGTGTGCTCTCGAGCCTCCAGTTGCATGGCTGCGCTAGCTGTTTGTAGTGGCCTACCAGATCATCTCATGGAAGCCATCGAAGCGTTGATTTGCACAGAACGAAATGATCCTCAGGTATTGGCTGCACAATTGGCTTAGCATCCATTTTTTGTGAAAAATTATTGATTAGCGATTTCTGGACAGAGTAGTGACTGCAGCACATTACTTTTCGATGTTACTCTATTTCTAGAACTTCGACTCTTCGTGCGATGAGCTACAAGTACCTGAGAATCTGCATCGATTAAGTGTAGTGATTCAGCACAAGGCTTGTAAGGGTTCCGAAGCCGAGTATGTACCTAAATATTCTTTTTCTTTTAAAATTTCGCGAGTTTTATTTCTTAACGCTCGACAATTTCCATGCATTGAGTGCAATGCACTTGGAGAGAAAGTGATGGCCGCATTAAACGTTAAGCCATTACATCACGGCTCATGTTGAAGTTTTTTAATCTAAATGAAAGCACTAGCATGTGCGTGCAGATTTCTTTTTTCTACAACATACAAATTCCCTTGTTCTACCAATGTAAATTTATGATTCTTCTTTGGACCCGTGGAAGACATTTTTACTTTTACTTTGTAAGACAAGGTATAGTTCCACAATATATCGTTAGTTTTGTGAGTGTCGCTGTTGCATCGAAATCTCAGAAAGTTCGATTTCACTCCAAGTTTTCTGGAAATTTCAATTTCGAAAATGTTTAAAATTTTGGGGAGTAGGTCGCCATTTTTCTGATAAGCACAGACCAGGTTGTCGTAATACTGTTATATTAACTGTAGCGAACGGCTCGGCAGCTTTCGGCTGGAAAGGTCAACTTAACTACAGCCTGCTCGCCCATATGCCCACACAACCTCAACAGAAGAACTACGAAACCTAAATTTCATTAATTAGAAACAAAACGCAGGTTGATTGATCAGTACCGAGATTAACAGAAAGCCAGTCTTGGGAATTTCATGACTATTTTATACAAATAATGCATATTATTAAGAATATAGAACAAGTCATTTCTACAAATATATGCCTTTCGCAACTTCGTAAACGCTCTAGTGGTTGAGGGACTACTGTCATTTGGGAACCAGGATTTTATTATCTAATGAAAAAACACGATTGCAGAAGGGCTTCTTGGTTCGAAAAGTCATTGGACGAGCATAAAGTGCTGTGTACATTTGACTTGCCATCTTTGCAGCCTGATTCGTTTTCGGAGACTCCAGATGATGACATGAGGTTGCAAAGCTCCATAGCTTGTGATGGTATGCACCGTTTCACATTTAAAAATGTGTGTCATGTTTCCGAAACGTCAGGAAGTCGTAATTTTGTGATGAACAATCCTAAAGGCTTAGATCACAATGCGAACTTTTTAAATCTGTTGTCCTCTTTTTTACAGCAATCGCGAGGTTGATAATTCAGCACACATTTTTTTCCTAACAAATATAACACATACAACACAACGGTAGCTGACGTTTCTGCAGTATCGCCTTCTTCAAAGCCTAGAAGGGTACACTAATATATAATTTACTAGGTCAAACGTTACAACAACGCAAACAGAAAGATGGATGTGAGAGATTACGCATTGGGGTACACTTCCAGGCACTGAAGAAGCCGGTGCTGCCGAAACGTCAGCTACCGTTGTGTCGCATGTGTTACATTTGTGAGGAAGTAAACGTATGCTGAATAATAACCTCGTGATTGCTGTAAAAAAGAGAAGAGCAGATTTATAATCCAATGCCGAGGTTAATAGGAAGTCGATCTTGGGAGCTGTTAACTTTTTATTTGATAGAAAATCAGCTGAGAAATTGACGAAACGAAAGACCCGCATGGTGTGGTAGTGAACACGTTAGCCCCCAGAATGGGTAATAGTGTGTTTGATCCCCACCGCAGACACCAGCGGTCCGGAGTTTCGCAGGTATCTCAGCATCCTTGTTGTTTTATCTCACATAACACCTTGCCGTGAAAAATTGTAGTAGGCAGTAAATAAAAAGTTAACATTGTGATTTCGACAACAGCCTCGGCTTAACTGGGTTCATTGCCGATTTGTGCTCCCGGATCAATTGCGATGTCGGTTGATTGCTGATGGCAGTAGTAGAGAGAACACAACATATAACAATCTTGTGCTGGTTCTTCAATGAAGCAAAACATTGATAAGGTATAAGTAAAGGATAAAGCTCTTGGCGTTGATCAATCGCTGAGCGATGCGCCACGCATCTGACATTGTTCAGCATCGTTAGAGGTGATTAAATGCATATACAACGCTTACCAGTGACCTCGCTGCAGCCTACCGATGTATCGATCCAGTGCTGCTATTTTCTTGGACAGGTCTGCTGTAATTTTGCCGACCCCGAAGGGATGAAGGAATTTGAGAGCCTGGGGCGCAGGGATCGATCTCATATATATTGCAGGCCGACCTAACCACCGCTTCGTGCGCTACATCTTAGGGCAAATAAACGATCGCTCCACGCCACCTTACAGTACCACTTTGTGTGAACCATGTAGACTCATGGTCAACTGACTTAAGGTTTCCCACATATCTAGGAGGGGTAAACAAACTGTCCAAAGATTTCAGTATAATGTTGGTTTTCTCTTAGGGGTATACGTGATTTCGTATGTTCTGGAGGTTTCAAAATATTTGTACAACGTCTCCTGTTTACATTTTGTATGTTAGTTTTCTTCAGGTGCATACATCTATCTGCTGAACTATATTGGCTTTTATAAGATCGGCTCTGGACTCCAAGAGACTGTGCTAGGAAAATTATATTCGTCAAATAATTCGATTAAAGCCACGTTAGTCTTTTCAGTTACGTGTCATTCTAATTTGTACATATGTTCTGTCTTTTCTTCGTTCTTCTGTGCCTTATTATTTGAAATCTTTTGAGATCTTTGGAAGTATTATGCCCTAAAGCCACGTTAGTCTTTTCAGTTACGTGTCATTCTAATTTGTATATATGTTCTGTCTTTTCTTCGTTCTTCTATGCCTTATTATTTGAAATCCATCTATCTGCTGAACTATATTGGCTTTTATAAGATCGGCTCTGGACTCCAAGAGACTGTGCTAGGAAAATTATATTCGTCAAATAATTCGATTAAAGCCACGTTAGTCTTTTCAGTTACGTGTCATTCTAATTTGTATATATGTTCTGTCTTTTCTTCGTTCTTCTATGCCTTATTATTTGAAAGTTTTTGAGATCTTTGGAAGTATTATTGCAGCACAAATTGTCTACTAACCTTTTGCAATGGGTCTCTATATCTACGAAGAGGACAATCGTCATGCGTATCAGTCATAGATGTGGACTCATTAAGGGACATTGGGGAGGTATAATCTCTACAGTTTTTTTTCTTTATTTTTTATCTTTCATATAACCACTTTCTTGTTGTTGCGTTGGTTTCTGAAACACTTCTTTTATTACAATGATGTTGAGATGTTTGCCAAACTGCCGACCGCAGGTGTCTGAGGCGGGGATCGAACCTCGTTATTAGCCTTTCCAGGGGCCAATGTGGTTCACCACCATGTAAAAGAAACCATGTGGGTTCTTCATTTGAGCTTTCTGTCAGCCGTGTTTTATAGGTGCTATCAGCAGTCACCCGTCAGCGGGATTGATTTGAAGAGCACAAGTTGCCAGTAAACCCAGTTAAACTGAAATTTTAGTATTATAAATCGCTGTGTGTAGAAAATAAGAAGTGACTACATTGTGATTCACACTGCAGTTTCAGTTTAACTGGGTTAAATGGCAATTTGTGCTCCCCAGAGGAATTCTCTTGACGAGTGGCGGTCAATAGCTCCAATAAAACATGGCTGAGAAAAAGGCGAGACGAAAGACGCACATGGTGTGGTGGTAAGTACGCTATCCCTTGGAAAGGCTAATAATGAGGTTTGATCCCCGCCGCAGACACCTGTGGTCCGGAGGCTTGCAAATATCTAGGCATCTTTATGGTTATATTTCACATCATCGTCTCCGATAACAAAAGAATAGGGAGTAAATGAAAAGTAATTACTTCTTTCATTTCTCGGGGTTCGTTCTTTCTAATTTCTTCTTGAAATATCTATGCACAACGTCTTGGTTCTAAGTCTAATTGTTCTTGTCAGGTGGTTCTACCCACAGACTGTATGCAGACGGCTTTGTTTTCTGATGGTTCGTCTTTCTATCACGCTTCCGTTACCTCACAATCTACGCTTCACGTGGGTTTTCGAAGCTTTTGTCGCTGTATCTTCTTCGTTTTTTTTGAAACATAGGTGCTATGTGGTTTTTAGTTAATACTTCTTAATGATTCATTTGTACCGGTCGCTGACCCGCGTTCTCGACAATCTGTGCGCCTTACTGATGTCTCTTTTTGTTCTATGGGTGACAGAAAATCGATTTCACAACAGCTTTTAACAACTATTCCGAAGTATTTGCACAGTAAGTTGACGGTTTTTAGCTACTGTTATTGAAGGAATTTGTTTTGTTTTACCTGACCCGACATCATATCATGTGCGCATCTCAGCATTTTTTGCCTTCGGTTCGTTTCCACGCATCCATTGCTTACGAAATTCTTCGAACATTGACGAACGGATTCGGTTTCTTCCTTTCCTTTACTTTTTTCCATTCGTCATGAATGTCGTTGAATGATTCTTGAGTCGATTCTCCTTGGATTTCTGCGATAAACGTGCTGTAGTGTTCACTCAAGGATTGGAGGCAGTGAACTAATCCTTGTCAGGTGTGGTACGAACTCCCCAACCCTGAAGGGATGGGAGTTTTGTGACACCGGCTGGAGACCAACCAGTGCCTTGCTGGTAATGAATGACATGGCTGCGAATGTGCTACCGCGTCACCATTTGAAGAAATATTGAACAAAAGTCTTTCAGTCAGCTTCTATCAATGTCAGTATTAATTTTAAACCACTTGTAGATTATACTGTACAAATGCTATTAAGGATGCATTAGGAATTGGCTATTAGAAATGTGATAATCTAATATATTCATATGCGTTCAGATCAAACGGCCGACTTTCACATCGGAAGGGATATATCTTTTTTACAGTCAAAATCGGGAAAAATTTACTACGCTGGGAATGGGATTAATTATGGCTTGCAAGTAAGTTGGTTCGAAATATTTTCTATGAAAAGCTTTTGCTTTCATAAATCATGCTGCTAGGAAATAGATCGAAATTTTTGCCTGAGACTAGTCATATTTATTAAGGAAACCGGTACGACGTGGATGGAGCTGGTATTACCCGAAAACATTGTTGAAATGTCAGTGGGTGCGGAGTATGCTTTGTTTCGTGCTGGAAGTGGACACGCATGGATCGCTTGTGGTGATGATGGCAGACGTGCTGGAAAACTGAGAAGGTTGTTAACAATGAATAGGTTTGTTTCATATTTTCATGAGACTGATTTCCAAGTTAAATTTCATTGGGTATATTTTGCATGGCCTCTCAGCGGTTTATCGCCACATCGTGGCTGCGAAATATTCCCGGGTGTCGGGCTGCGATGCACAGCGGGAGATTCATCCCTCCAACAGGTTCTCCCATGCTGAGGAGTTCGGCGTCTGCATCAGGAAGCGCAGCTAGGAGTAAACCAATACCAGGATTCACCACTGTCCTGGTATCAAACTAGTCGCATGGTAGCAAATCACTCTCTGATCCACAAGGACGACTACTGTCTAAGGTGGTAACAATCTGGCGCAGACTTTGGCCCGGCTGACCTCGGAACGCCAGGACACCACAATGGCTAAACCGGCAAAACTCCTAAGAAATAGAAATTATGCTGTTGCCAGCACAACCAGTGAAGACGGGCCAACCGAGTATCCAGGTATATTTTGGATTGAGTTTTACTTTGGTACAAGAAATACTACGGATGCATAGCACCTATTTCATGTGTTAGATAGATATATATTCCTTCAAAACTATCTCTTGAATTTTACTGAGTTTTACCTTCATCCTTCATGTTTTCTTCATAGAAGCATATTACCCAAACTTTTTACAAAGTAGTTCTCTTTGGTTTTAAGATGTCTGTACTAAATTTACTCTTGCATCTGGTTAAGGAGAAAGACTCAGTCCATTAGCTGCGCTGCTGGTAGTTACGGCTATGTTACCGATAATGGGCGAGTCTATGTTGGCGGTCGACATGGTATGAGTGTTTATCCTGAAACTGGTCAAATCCTTGGATTGGATGGCACGCATATAGTAGGTTTTATCTTGAAAATACTAGTAAAACAAGTTCATTGTGATAGTTCATTGAGACAGCACCGACGCAGCCTTCCTGAATTCAAAGTATCATTATCGATTCCTCTGTAATCGCATCGATTTCGTATCTTTTGCTCCTAAATCGACTTTTTTTATAGTCATCAATCGTACTAGGAAAGACACACGCTGTGGCCGTGTCGAAGCAGGGCTATGTTTACACTTGGGGACTGAATAATCTGAACCAGTGCGGAAGAGTTGAGGTATTTCCTTTGGTGTGAAAACATCAATTTTTGTGGTGTAGTATCTTCAATCCCATTTCCAATTTCTTGCCATCTTTCGTGTTTGCAATCGCACTGTGGTTCACCACACATTCTCAATACTGAGTTTGTCCGTGTTGTATTTTGTTCTTAAATTATTTCGTTCGAGAAGACTAGGCACCATGTGAGCAACTTTCCAACGGCTTTGTTTCTGTAACCGCTGCTTTACTTTTATCATAAACGAACTCCGATAATACGATAGTGATCCTTTCCTGAAACTGTGAAGTCTTTTAATCAAGCAAGTTGAGAAAGTGAATAAAGCAACCTTGAATCTACTCCAGGTATTTGCGCTCCCATATTCCAATAGTAACGCTGAACGTTCATGAATAGAACAAAATATTGTTGACGAAGTCATTTTATTGCTTGGAAAGAGGGACAAGAGTTTGTAACAATGACAGTAAAAATTTGTATTAGTTATGTGAAGAAAATATTAGCTTACTGGATGAGAACATAAAGATATCCATTTTGTTTGAAGTCGTCCGATAGGAACCATTTAAAATCTTCATCTTTGTGAATCATGTGAACGTTTACCTTTGTTGATGTAGAGGAATGAGCTACCTGTAGCAGATCATTTTTGTTTATCAACGTAGATATTGCACTCTAATGCAGGACTGGGAATAAGAAACACTTGGTTATTGAGTACACATAACATTTCATGTGGTAAAGCATGATACGCCCGTGTTGCGCAGTGGTCGTAGGTGCCCTGCAACACGTACGTGGGATCGATCGCCGCGTCCGCGGCTCAACACGCCTTTCATCCCACTGGGATCGGTAATTTGGTACCAGACTTGTTTGGGAGAATACTAGCAATGGCTCACAATGACAGTAAAAATTTGTATTAGTTATGTGAAGAAAATATTAGCTTACTGGATGAGAACATAAAGATATCCATTTTGTTTGAAGTCGTCCGATAGGAACCATTTAAAATCTTCATCTTTGTGAATCATGTGAACGTTTACCTTTGTTGATGTAGAGGAATGAGCTACCTGTAGCAGATCATTTTTGTTTATCAACGTAGATATTGCTATGAGATATTGGTAGGCCACCGCGAGCCATTGTAAAGGCTAGATATGCATTCAATCACTTCAAATGATACTTAATGAAGTCGGATTCACGCCGCATCCCCGATGGATTGATCAACGCCGAGAGCTTTATCTTTATCCTTCAATGCAGATTGTGTATAACCTACCACAAGCTAAGCAGTGGGGGAATTTGCTTATTGCTGTACGCTACAGTGCCGCGTCTTAGAATATGTCCTTAAGGGTGAGGTAGCTCTGCGTCAAACGCCAGAGCTACGCCAAAATCAGCGTTCCCTCACTCAAACAGCGATAGATATTATCTTGAGTTGTAAAATTGACATAAAAAGAACTTTTATATGATTGAGGATGTCTTGCATATTTACTTTTTACATATTTACTAAGCGGTTTTTCTTTCACCCCGGTTTACGCAATACAAAATAGTTTATACGCTTACCACATTGCTGGTTTTACCAGTGTCTGGAATGCGGCAAGGATTCCTCATCGCAAAACCAACGGTTTTCTTTCGTGAGGTTTCAATTTCTGCAGGTAGAAAGTTGGTGGTTGAAGGTGGTACAAGAGGTTTCCATTGAAATTAAAAATAAGGCTAATAAACAGATAGGAAATCAATAACTTGATATGTATTCTTTCAGCTTACACAAGTTGATAATTTATCGCTCTTTATACCTGAATTAGATTGCAGTCAACGTGACCTTTCCAGGCTCTGAGGAAGGCGAAATCCGCCGAAACGTCAGCTTGTGCGTAAATAAAGAAATAAAATAACACCTCGTGTTTGCTAAACAGAAGTAAAAAGAATTATTCCATCAATGCCGAGGTTAATAGAAAGTCGGACGTGGGAGTTACTATCGCTCTTTAATTTATCAACCTGATGTGGGCTTATCAAAGAAAGAATACATATTGACTACTCATATCGAGACTCAAGGAAAGGTGATTTCGAAATACTAATAACTTATATTTAGTAAATATTATGTAATAGAGGTTAAAATTTAGTAAATACTAAGTAATTGAGGATGGAATAAATCATTAAATAGTAACAAATGCTGCTTTTAAAACGCTTGATTTTTCTTTCTTTGTAAGGCATGGTCTTTTTCGTACAGTTAATAATTCAGCAGGCACCGACCTCATCGTCAGTTTCGTGGCGACGGCGTTCTGTGATAGTTTGTGAACCCTCTGAACACCTATTTGTTAAGGTCTGAATTTTCTGCCAATTCTAGAATCGATTTTTTATTTAAAGAAGACTCCTGTGTTCAGGATCTTCCATCGTACTGTGCTCAATGCGGGCTTTGTTCAGCACGTGGTTCAGCTTGTCCATTGCAAGATTTTTCTGGGAAGACAGTGACATGCAGTTGTGGACCGGGCGAAACAACTTGTCTTAGGTGTCTTATGATCTTCTTTTCAGAACTTATCTTTTTTTATTCAGATTATTACCCACCTCCGTTCAATAATTAATGAATTACGGTGTCTTCGCGGAATTTATGCATTCTTGGCTGTCCCACTGGGTTGTTCAACAGTGATCCTGGTCCTCCCAACAGGGATACCGGCGAAAAGAAGTCGTTCGACCTCAACTAGGAGCAAACCCGTCTTGTTGCGTAACCCAGCAAATCAACCGTTGGTATTTTCCGTCTGAAGATTAGGAATACAAAGACACTCCTTTCACCCACAAAACAAACAGCATCCGATGGGTTTGAGAAGGAGCACAGATACGAAAAGAGTGCTGTATTCTCAAAGCCATTTTGAATTCCGCAAGTCTGGGAGGATTGTGATACTACCTGTGGTTGGAATGTAGCACCATAAGCTTTCGTGAATGATCTGATGATGCAGGCTGAGATCAGGGATGACGTTATCAAATCATTATAGGGGATAATCTGACCAGGAATAGTATGTCTTTCTAGATGGTATGGAATATGGCTCAGGATTGGTTGAATCAGTGTTTTGGCCTAATTTGATACTGGAAATCGTTCTTTTTAACAATTAAAGTTAAGTGTTGAATATTGTCTACGTGGTATATCTACATTTATAATTAGGAATCACGATGGTTCATGCGATCATAAGCGCAATCCTAATCTGAGTGGCAGTTTGCTAGTTGGAAAAGATTTTCCTTCAGTAGAGTCATGAAAGCCGTGCTAGGATTTTCCCAAGTCGTTGCCAGTTTCCAGCGGCTGAATATGGTCATGCGAGTAGGCCTTTTGCAAGTTAATCTTGAAAATGTTTTGTTCTTAACTCTGTTTTCAAATATAGGTTGCAAACTAATAGATTGTTCATAGATTGATTTTCATGATTTCCACAAAATCAACACTGAGATTGGACTCAGAAGAGAGTCTGAAAAATACATTGATGTCGTCGTTTTCTCTCCCGACAACCGCGAGATTGTTAAACAGCATACGTTTACTTCCATACAGTAACACATTCATAATCCAATGCCAAGGTTAATAGAAAGTCGATCCTGGATACTATTACACTGATATCATCGCTGGAAGTCTGCCTCTCACTGCATAGTGCTGTACTGAAATTGAACATTCTTTTTTAACAGAATAAATAGGTTGATCCACAGTTCAAATAACAGACTCTTAAATCCGTCGTAAGGACAGATTTCTTTCTAGTTTTTGGGAACATACGGTTACTAACAGCGTCGACAGGGAAGTTTTAGTAACGTCAAAACTAACTCATCGCAAAGGCAGTAAGAAACCTGGGACGTTAAAAACCAGTAACAGGGGTTTGTGTATTGTAACTCAGCTGCTGCAGCAATAGCTTTTCCACCGAATTAAAGCCTCCGATTTATGAGAAGTTCTAATGAATACTCCAGCAGTTTCTCCCTTCTCGGTTGTTGAATCTTATTCATGAGCAAAAGCGACTTCATGACCGGATCGTCGCCGTGGAAGATGTGAGCAAAAGAGTGTAACTCCCTAATCCACTTCCTCATTTTCAGCTTCGGGATTCATCTCCTACTTCTAGAGGTCGTAAACTTAGCACTGTGAGTGAACGACAGCATTGTTGGAGGCGCTTTAGAGAGGATGCTGCAGGGAGTACCCATACCACGGAACGGGGGATGGAAACTCCGGGGACACTGCGGTATACAAAAACGATGGGTTTTTTTTTTCGAGATTACAAGCACGAGACTGGAAAACCGCTGATCGATAACTGGATTTCCATACGAACTTCGTTGCAGAAGAACATAATGTTTTTTATGTACCTCAAACGAGTTGGGTGACTCTAGCACACGACAGAGGCAAATTGAGACCAGTGAGCACTCGCTCCAAATGCACAGGTGGTAGAGGTGGTTTGCACTGAGTAAGGTTTATTCTTGTTCCAGTTGATTGGCATTTAAGATGTGGTGTTTGCCGTACTTGTGGCGAATCTACTCAACCTCGACCGGATGGTGACCAGCCTGCTCGATCTTACCTAACCCCAGCTCGTGTGAACATCGTAAAAGCTCAACAGAACGTAAAGGTTTGAATTGCCAACTCTGCTTTTACATTCAGTCTCGTTACCTTAACCATTGTAGATTTAGCCTGTGTTCATGAAATTTCATGCGAATACAACATCACCAACCTAAATTCATTGAATTTTTGCTTTGTAGAGTAACAAAATCTAGTTCAAATCTAATTGGTAGACAATAATTTAGAGGTTTATTTGAAAATTTTACACAGTACCTCTCTTTGCTGCCAGGTATCGTCAGTGAGCTGTGGTAATTTCCATACGGTACTATTGGCCGCAGATGGCTCAGTGTTCTCATTTGGTTCTAACTGCCATGGTCAGCTAGGCACTGGGGATATCAACAGCAAAATAGAGCCACAATTGGTAAGCTCGATATCCATCTTTTTTAAAGTTGTTTCCTTCCATTTATTCTGTTTCGTTTCTAAGAACTTGTGTTAAATGGCTTCCATTGTTCTGAATAAAATTAACCATTGCTTACAGGTTGTTCTCCCGTCAGATGTTCAAGTGGCTCAGGTTGCTGCCGGTGCCAACCATACCGTTTTGCGAACTACCCTAGGAGCGGTTTACACTTTTGGCGCTCATAGGACGGGGCAATTAATTCGGTTCGACCTTGCTATTAAATGAAATTTCGGAACATTTCCAATTTATGGAGTAAATGTTTTTAGGCCGCCAAGTGAGGATCATTATTGGCATGCTGTGCCTGGTAGAGTTCCAGGATTTGGTCCTGGTTGTGAATCGTTTGCAACTTGGATTGGGGCCGTCGGTGATGTTACGCTGATACATAGTCACACTGTTCTTATACACCCAGAGGACGTTATTGGCTCACAGCTGGTGGCAAGTAAGGTGTGATCTCCTTCATTCATTTGTCGAATATCTTGGATCGTTTTTTCAAGTTATTGTACTGCTTTTTCATCACTTTCATTTGTGAGGATTTATTCCGTCGCAAGCTTCTTTACTTTTCTTTTTATGAATGGGGTGTAGTGAACTTCGGACGAGATCGAACTACTGCTACTATCAAACTACTCTACAGAATATTGGAAACTTCTCTGTTGTGGAAAAATGGGAACCCTATAGTGGAGCCATCTTAGAATTTACAGAAGATTGATACTGCCAGCGTTCCATGAAATTCATGAAGATTCACAATCTTCATTTGGCAGCCGAACTTACAGCAAGAAAAATCCAAAGACATTCGTGGATGACGGACGCGAGACGACGAGTGGAAAGAATGAAGTGGTGCTGGAATCTACACAACACAAAAAAATCACGACAATTTCGTAGGCTACCGCAAGGCAATGTGTGAGCCAAATATCCATTCAATTAAATCTACAGTGCTTAATGGAATCGAGTTTACGACGCGTCACTCAGAGACTGATTAACGTCAAAAGCATTGTTGTTTATTCCTTTTGTGTTAAAGAGTGCATTTATCTGCGTGGAAAAGTTTATTAGAATTTTGTCGTGTGCGGCCTTGTCCATAGTACCATTTTTATTGAGAAAATAATTAAGCCTAAAATCTTCGCACTAGGATAGCAAGCGCTTTTATTGGTCGTTTTTATAAGTGTTTTCCGATACTGGACGATTAAAAGCTTGACATGTTTGTGAAGTTTTTAACTGTCGAATACACGCACGCATTGTCTTCTCAGGGTCTCATCGAATCTGCTCGGTTGTTAATGAATTAGCAAAATCGCTGTTCATGCTTACTGTCTTCTGCCACCAGTGGAGATGGAACGGAATGCATATGTTTTTCATGCCTTTTTCAAGTACAACTGAATAATTTTCTCTGAAGCCTCTAACAATCGGCTCGTGTGGCGCAGTGGTAGCAGGCGCCCTGCAATACACGTGAGATTAATTCCCTCTCCCCTGGCCCACCAAGCCTTATCTCACGGAGGTCAGCAAATTGTTACCTGTTTTGTTTGGGAGGATAGCATCACTGGCTCGATACATCGGTAGGCCACCGCGCGTCATTGTAAAGGCCAGACATGCATTCAATCACCTTGAAACGATGATTGATAAAATCGAATGCATGGCGCATCTCTCAGGGATTGATTAACGCCGTGATCTTTATCCTTTACCGTTTTAAAGCCTCTAACTAGATCAGGAAATAAACATAATGAACGACTCAACTACAGCGTAGAGTTGGAGGAAGCGAGCGACTTGAGAAGTTCTCAAGTTTTTTCGATAAACACCATGTATATATTGCTGTACGCCACAAACCATTACGCAAAGAGAGCTCTCACAACTTCGTGGTGTACTATTACATATATTATTATGTGTTAAATTTCAGCGTGATCTATTCATTTTTCCACGACAAGTTGGCAAAGAATATTTGGCAATCCACAGGAAACACGGTAATTTTTCGCATCATAGTTTGGGACCATGCGGATTATATACCAGGTGGGAGAGTTCTTTTTCCGGCTCATAATTCCTCTTTTTATTTCCAATCGGTCTAGTTGGTGCTTGGAGTCTCAGTACGATATTCTTTGGTCGTACAACGCAGCTGAGATGCGAGTACAAGCAAATTCTGTGCATTTGAATACACGAAAAGAAGTGAGCTTGCAATTCCTTGGAGCAAAATTCATCTGTTGCTTACGTCAAAGTTCGAAAGTGTAATACTTTCCTACTGTATTCCGTTATTACATTACATTTGGAAACATTTAGATGCATCCTGATGGTTTGAATTCCTTGGCATTCTTACATTCTCCCGAATGGGCAGTACCACTAGAGAACCCCTTAACTTGCTCATCTGTACAGTTAGGAATGTCGTTACTTAGCTGCACTTATTCGGCTATGATTATTACTAAAGGAGGACTTTGGAATGAGAAGGTAATACGCAAAAAGCTCTTTCAAAACGTAGTATTCTAGTTACTCATTGTACAATCCCAGCACCTTATACTGTTTGAATTTTGTGCTTGTCAGGACTGCATAACTTCTCCCGAACATGGTGAATCGAGAGCCATTGGTCGTTCAGTGGTTTGTCGATTTGATTCGACAGGAGGAGGTTTGTTTTCATTTTTAAGTGTTGTAAACCAAAAAGTCGAATCCTCAGCACTTCGAAGAAGTTCAATAGCCTCTTCGAGAACATGAGGTTATGTCGAGGAAACGATATTGTTCCTCATCCGAACGCTTTATCCCCTCGAATTTCTCTGCGTTTTCCTCGCATTTTTGCACTTTTTGTGGCGTCTGATCTAAAATGATATTTTTAGTTCAGTAATAGGTAGATTTTAGGGTAAACATGATCTATCAGTGAATCAACGACAAGAAAAATGTTACAACATTGATAAGGTTATTTATAAACTTCACATTCAGGTTGGGGATATTCTCCACATTCTATTGAGGCCATTCAAGTAAAAACGAACAAGGAAATACGCCTACTTGGTATTGGCTTGTATGGCGGTCGTGGAGAGTATATTGCAAAGTGGAGTGATAATTGGTTTTCTTATACTTGTATAGTGAAATTTAGTTCAGCTGCGTCATTCAGGATAAAGATTTTCCGTCTGCCAAGCGATGGATCGGATGAACAGTGTGCAGAGCTCTTATCCGAATCGGACGAAACACTCTATGATTGTGGACAACGAGAAGCAGCTGCGTTGATGCTTGCGCAACCAGTGTTCATGAGGGCCAATCACTGGCATGTCGTTAGTGCAAAAATCAGGTGGGTTTTGTTCATCATAAATATTTTGCGTATTTGTTGTTCCACTCCATTCTCTTTTTTGTTAGTTTTCCTTCCCGCCTTTGGTAAACCTTTATTTTGATACTTAGGGTTTTTGTAGAATAATATCTTCTTGCTGTATCATCTAATTGTCGCCTGTTTTTTCGCAGCACTTACTGTGGGTTGTCTCTTAATTTATGCTGGTAGATCTGCCAACGCAAAGGAAGACACTAATCTTTTCTTCGTCGTCTTATCTGGTCCATATTTCGATGTTTTTTGTTTTCTAAATATCCCCTAGGTTTTTTAATGT
>MQTX01000242.1:142355-166313 GCA_009735665.1 Angiostrongylus cantonensis | reverse complement strand
ATTGAAATTTTGGTTTAGCATTTTCTCTGTTTGGTTATGGAGGTGTTTGGCCATGTAGATTGCAGTCAACGTGACCTTTCCAGGCTCTGAGGAAGGCGAAATCCGCCGAAACGTCAGCTTGTGCGTAAATAAAGAAATAAAATAACACCTCGTGTTTGCTAAACAGAAGTAAAAAGAATTATTCCATCAATGCCGAGGTTAATAGAAAGTCGGACGTGGGAGTTACTATCGCTCTTTAATTTATCAACCTGATGTGGGCTTATCAAAGAAAGAATACATATTGACTACTCATATCGAGACTCAAGGAAAGTCGGTTTCGAAATACTAATAACTTATATTTAGTAAATATTATGTAATAGAGGTTAAAATTTAGTAAATACTAAGTAATTGAGGATGGAATAAATCATTAAATAGTAACAAATGCTGCTTTTAAAACGCTTGATTTTTCTTTCTTTGTAAGGCATGGTCTTTTTCGTACAGTTAATAATTCAGCAGGCACCGACCTCATCGTCAGTTTCGTGGCGACGGCGTTCTGTGATAGTTTGTGAACCCTCTGAACACCTATTTGTTAAGGTCTGAATTTTCTGCCAATTCTAGAATCGATTTTTTATTTAAAGAAGACTCCTGTGTTCAGGATCTTCCATCGTACTGTGCTCAATGCGGGCTTTGTTCAGCACGTGGTTCAGCTTGTCCATTGCAAGATTTTTCTGGGAAGACAGTGACATGCAGTTGTGGACCGGGCGAAACAACTTGTCTTAGGTGTCTTATGATCTTCTTTTCAGAACTTATCTTTTTTTATTCAGATTATTACCCACCTCCGTTCAATAATTAATGAATTACGGTGTCTTCGCGGAATTTATGCATTCTTGGCTGTCCCACTGGGTTGTTCAACAGTGATCCTGGTCCTCCCAACAGGGATACCGGCGAAAAGAAGTCGTTCGACCTCAACTAGGAGCAAACCCGTCTTGTTGCGTAACCCAGCAAATCAACCGTTGGTATTTTCCGTCTGAAGATTAGGAATACAAAGACACTCCTTTCACCCACAAAACAAACAGCATCCGATGGGTTTGAGAAGGAGCACAGATACGAAAAGAGTGCTGTATTCTCAAAGCCATTTTGAATTCCGCAAGTCTGGGAGGATTGTGATACTACCTGTGGTTGGAATGTAGCACCATAAGCTTTCGTGAATGATCTGATGATGCAGGCTGAGATCAGGGATGACGTTATCAAATCATTATAGGGGATAATCTGACCAGGAATAGTATGTCTTTCTAGATGGTATGGAATATGGCTCAGGATTGGTTGAATCAGTGTTTTGGCCTAATTTGATACTGGAAATCGTTCTTTTTAACAATTAAAGTTAAGTGTTGAATATTGTCTACGTGGTATATCTACATTTATAATTAGGAATCACGATGGTTCATGCGATCATAAGCGCAATCCTAATCTGAGTGGCAGTTTGCTAGTTGGAAAAGATTTTCCTTCAGTAGAGTCATGAAAGCCGTGCTAGGATTTTCCCAAGTCGTTGCCAGTTTCCAGCGGCTGAATATGGTCATGCGAGTAGGCCTTTTGCAAGTTAATCTTGAAAATGTTTTGTTCTTAACTCTGTTTTCAAATATAGGTTGCAAACTAATAGATTGTTCATAGATTGATTTTCATGATTTCCACAAAATCAACACTGAGATTGGACTCAGAAGAGAGTCTGAAAAATACATTGATGTCGTCGTTTTCTCTCCCGACAACCGCGAGATTGTTAAACAGCATACGTTTACTTCCATACAGTAACACATTCATAATCCAATGCCAAGGTTAATAGAAAGTCGATCCTGGATACTATTACACTGATATCATCGCTGGAAGTCTGCCTCTCACTGCATAGTGCTGTACTGAAATTGAACATTCTTTTTTAACAGAATAAATAGGTTGATCCACAGTTCAAATAACAGACTCTTAAATCCGTCGTAAGGACAGATTTCTTTCTAGTTTTTGGGAACATACGGTTACTAACAGCGTCGACAGGGAAGTTTTAGTAACGTCAAAACTAACTCATCGCAAAGGCAGTAAGAAACCTGGGACGTTAAAAACCAGTAACAGGGGTTTGTGTATTGTAACTCAGCTGCTGCAGCAATAGCTTTTCCACCGAATTAAAGCCTCCGATTTATGAGAAGTTCTAATGAATACTCCAGCAGTTTCTCCCTTCTCGGTTGTTGAATCTTATTCATGAGCAAAAGCGACTTCATGACCGGATCGTCGCCGTGGAAGATGTGAGCAAAAGAGTGTAACTCCCTAATCCACTTCCTCATTTTCAGCTTCGGGATTCATCTCCTACTTCTAGAGGTCGTAAACTTAGCACTGTGAGTGAACGACAGCATTGTTGGAGGCGCTTTAGAGAGGATGCTGCAGGGAGTACCCATACCACGGAACGGGGGATGGAAACTCCGGGGACACTGCGGTATACAAAAACGATGGGTTTTTTTTTTCGAGATTACAAGCACGAGACTGGAAAACCGCTGATCGATAACTGGATTTCCATACGAACTTCGTTGCAGAAGAACATAATGTTTTTTATGTACCTCAAACGAGTTGGGTGACTCTAGCACACGACAGAGGCAAATTGAGACCAGTGAGCACTCGCTCCAAATGCACAGGTGGTAGAGGTGGTTTGCACTGAGTAAGGTTTATTCTTGTTCCAGTTGATTGGCATTTAAGATGTGGTGTTTGCCGTACTTGTGGCGAATCTACTCAACCTCGACCGGATGGTGACCAGCCTGCTCGATCTTACCTAACCCCAGCTCGTGTGAACATCGTAAAAGCTCAACAGAACGTAAAGGTTTGAATTGCCAACTCTGCTTTTACATTCAGTCTCGTTACCTTAACCATTGTAGATTTAGCCTGTGTTCATGAAATTTCATGCGAATACAACATCACCAACCTAAATTCATTGAATTTTTGCTTTGTAGAGTAACAAAATCTAGTTCAAATCTAATTGGTAGACAATAATTTAGAGGTTTATTTGAAAATTTTACACAGTACCTCTCTTTGCTGCCAGGTATCGTCAGTGAGCTGTGGTAATTTCCATACGGTACTATTGGCCGCAGATGGCTCAGTGTTCTCATTTGGTTCTAACTGCCATGGTCAGCTAGGCACTGGGGATATCAACAGCAAAATAGAGCCACAATTGGTAAGCTCGATATCCATCTTTTTTAAAGTTGTTTCCTTCCATTTATTCTGTTTCGTTTCTAAGAACTTGTGTTAAATGGCTTCCATTGTTCTGAATAAAATTAACCATTGCTTACAGGTTGTTCTCCCGTCAGATGTTCAAGTGGCTCAGGTTGCTGCCGGTGCCAACCATACCGTTTTGCGAACTACCCTAGGAGCGGTTTACACTTTTGGCGCTCATAGGACGGGGCAATTAATTCGGTTCGACCTTGCTATTAAATGAAATTTCGGAACATTTCCAATTTATGGAGTAAATGTTTTTAGGCCGCCAAGTGAGGATCATTATTGGCATGCTGTGCCTGGTAGAGTTCCAGGATTTGGTCCTGGTTGTGAATCGTTTGCAACTTGGATTGGGGCCGTCGGTGATGTTACGCTGATACATAGTCACACTGTTCTTATACACCCAGAGGACGTTATTGGCTCACAGCTGGTGGCAAGTAAGGTGTGATCTCCTTCATTCATTTGTCGAATATCTTGGATCGTTTTTTCAAGTTATTGTACTGCTTTTTCATCACTTTCATTTGTGAGGATTTATTCCGTCGCAAGCTTCTTTACTTTTCTTTTTATGAATGGGGTGTAGTGAACTTCGGACGAGATCGAACTACTGCTACTATCAAACTACTCTACAGAATATTGGAAACTTCTCTGTTGTGGAAAAATGGGAACCCTATAGTGGAGCCATCTTAGAATTTACAGAAGATTGATACTGCCAGCGTTCCATGAAATTCATGAAGATTCACAATCTTCATTTGGCAGCCGAACTTACAGCAAGAAAAATCCAAAGACATTCGTGGATGACGGACGCGAGACGACGAGTGGAAAGAATGAAGTGGTGCTGGAATCTACACAACACAAAAAAATCACGACAATTTCGTAGGCTACCGCAAGGCAATGTGTGAGCCAAATATCCATTCAATTAAATCTACAGTGCTTAATGGAATCGAGTTTACGACGCGTCACTCAGAGACTGATTAACGTCAAAAGCATTGTTGTTTATTCCTTTTGTGTTAAAGAGTGCATTTATCTGCGTGGAAAAGTTTATTAGAATTTTGTCGTGTGCGGCCTTGTCCATAGTACCATTTTTATTGAGAAAATAATTAAGCCTAAAATCTTCGCACTAGGATAGCAAGCGCTTTTATTGGTCGTTTTTATAAGTGTTTTCCGATACTGGACGATTAAAAGCTTGACATGTTTGTGAAGTTTTTAACTGTCGAATACACGCACGCATTGTCTTCTCAGGGTCTCATCGAATCTGCTCGGTTGTTAATGAATTAGCAAAATCGCTGTTCATGCTTACTGTCTTCTGCCACCAGTGGAGATGGAACGGAATGCATATGTTTTTCATGCCTTTTTCAAGTACAACTGAATAATTTTCTCTGAAGCCTCTAACAATCGGCTCGTGTGGCGCAGTGGTAGCAGGCGCCCTGCAATACACGTGAGATTAATTCCCTCTCCCCTGGCCCACCAAGCCTTATCTCACGGAGGTCAGCAAATTGTTACCTGTTTTGTTTGGGAGGATAGCATCACTGGCTCGATACATCGGTAGGCCACCGCGCGTCATTGTAAAGGCCAGACATGCATTCAATCACCTTGAAACGATGATTGATAAAATCGAATGCATGGCGCATCTCTCAGGGATTGATTAACGCCGTGATCTTTATCCTTTACCGTTTTAAAGCCTCTAACTAGATCAGGAAATAAACATAATGAACGACTCAACTACAGCGTAGAGTTGGAGGAAGCGAGCGACTTGAGAAGTTCTCAAGTTTTTTCGATAAACACCATGTATATATTGCTGTACGCCACAAACCATTACGCAAAGAGAGCTCTCACAACTTCGTGGTGTACTATTACATATATTATTATGTGTTAAATTTCAGCGTGATCTATTCATTTTTCCACGACAAGTTGGCAAAGAATATTTGGCAATCCACAGGAAACACGGTAATTTTTCGCATCATAGTTTGGGACCATGCGGATTATATACCAGGTGGGAGAGTTCTTTTTCCGGCTCATAATTCCTCTTTTTATTTCCAATCGGTCTAGTTGGTGCTTGGAGTCTCAGTACGATATTCTTTGGTCGTACAACGCAGCTGAGATGCGAGTACAAGCAAATTCTGTGCATTTGAATACACGAAAAGAAGTGAGCTTGCAATTCCTTGGAGCAAAATTCATCTGTTGCTTACGTCAAAGTTCGAAAGTGTAATACTTTCCTACTGTATTCCGTTATTACATTACATTTGGAAACATTTAGATGCATCCTGATGGTTTGAATTCCTTGGCATTCTTACATTCTCCCGAATGGGCAGTACCACTAGAGAACCCCTTAACTTGCTCATCTGTACAGTTAGGAATGTCGTTACTTAGCTGCACTTATTCGGCTATGATTATTACTAAAGGAGGACTTTGGAATGAGAAGGTAATACGCAAAAAGCTCTTTCAAAACGTAGTATTCTAGTTACTCATTGTACAATCCCAGCACCTTATACTGTTTGAATTTTGTGCTTGTCAGGACTGCATAACTTCTCCCGAACATGGTGAATCGAGAGCCATTGGTCGTTCAGTGGTTTGTCGATTTGATTCGACAGGAGGAGGTTTGTTTTCATTTTTAAGTGTTGTAAACCAAAAAGTCGAATCCTCAGCACTTCGAAGAAGTTCAATAGCCTCTTCGAGAACATGAGGTTATGTCGAGGAAACGATATTGTTCCTCATCCGAACGCTTTATCCCCTCGAATTTCTCTGCGTTTTCCTCGCATTTTTGCACTTTTTGTGGCGTCTGATCTAAAATGATATTTTTAGTTCAGTAATAGGTAGATTTTAGGGTAAACATGATCTATCAGTGAATCAACGACAAGAAAAATGTTACAACATTGATAAGGTTATTTATAAACTTCACATTCAGGTTGGGGATATTCTCCACATTCTATTGAGGCCATTCAAGTAAAAACGAACAAGGAAATACGCCTACTTGGTATTGGCTTGTATGGCGGTCGTGGAGAGTATATTGCAAAGTGGAGTGATAATTGGTTTTCTTATACTTGTATAGTGAAATTTAGTTCAGCTGCGTCATTCAGGATAAAGATTTTCCGTCTGCCAAGCGATGGATCGGATGAACAGTGTGCAGAGCTCTTATCCGAATCGGACGAAACACTCTATGATTGTGGACAACGAGAAGCAGCTGCGTTGATGCTTGCGCAACCAGTGTTCATGAGGGCCAATCACTGGCATGTCGTTAGTGCAAAAATCAGGTGGGTTTTGTTCATCATAAATATTTTGCGTATTTGTTGTTCCACTCCATTCTCTTTTTTGTTAGTTTTCCTTCCCGCCTTTGGTAAACCTTTATTTTGATACTTAGGGTTTTTGTAGAATAATATCTTCTTGCTGTATCATCTAATTGTCGCCTGTTTTTTCGCAGCACTTACTGTGGGTTGTCTCTTAATTTATGCTGGTAGATCTGCCAACGCAAAGGAAGACACTAATCTTTTCTTCGTCGTCTTATCTGGTCCATATTTCGATGTTTTTTGTTTTCTAAATATCCCCTAGGTTTTTTAATGTATTGTCCCAATATTCTGGGACAGTTTGAACCGTTGTGTGATGATAAGTCACGCGTCCACCATCCAACCACGACGCTTTCGGCAGTTGATAGTAGTTCTGCGATGTGTATAGAGTATATGTCAGTACTTTTTTTCATATCCATTCATTCCACTCGATAATCATGATCCATCGTAGTTAATGGAAATAAAACAACAATCAGTTTTACGTCGAAATCGTTTTCTATGCATCAGACAGAGTGAATGATGCAATTTTTTCCATTATTAAAATACCTGAGAAGTTGAGAATATGATATATCCATAGAAATCCTTGGTTTCTTTTTTTTTCTAGAGGTTTCTTTTTCATAATGACTGACTGACTAATCATAATATCTGCTGTGTGAGTCTCATAATTTCTCACTTTTGATCCGTTTCTTCGCATCCATTGTTCACGGTGGCCTTCGAACATTTCACATATAGCTTCAGCTACCGCATAAGAACTTCCACCTTCGTTATGAATGTTGTTGAATGTCGGTCGAATCGATTATACATGTAATCTTGTGAATTGAAGTGAGTGTGTTGGCTCCAGTTAAATCTGACCTTGGGGTTTCAGGAAACCATAATGACTCAACCAGCAAGAGTCCAGTGTATAAATTCAGAAAGAGGAAGAACGGTGGAGGACGTCGCACACGATCATCTTACCCAAGAAAGGTGATCGTCGAGTGTACTCGGCAAACTGTTCAGGAAGATTATCGCTTTGCGCATATCGAAGACCTTGGCTGAGGCACAACTACTTGTGCAAGTAGGATTCTGACAGGGATTTTGCTGCATTGACCATATTCAAACTGGTCACACAAGTCTCGTGGGCACCATGCGCTCTTTCTCCTATTTATCAACTACATGAAAATATTTGACAGCTCCAAAAAGAAAACGATCCTATTAGCTGTCGTCGCACTTAAGGAGTGGGCCCTACATAAGAACACTATTTGACTGCCATCGGAACTTCACTACAAAAATACAGGTTTTACATCGACGTGTTCTCTTACTCGTAAGAAAAGACGTTCGAAAAGGCTGCTCCACATCGCGAAAGATGTTTAATGCCGCACTGCCGTAGATAATTCATTCGATTGGAAGAAGGACATACGTTTTGATGGAAAATACCTATCAAATCTTCGTTTTGCGCATGACATTGTCATCTTTTCTAGGAGTACCACTGATGTAGAGACGATGTTCAATGAGCTCAACGAAGAGTACAAAAAAGATTGGACTGCGCATTCATGGTTCTAAGGTGAACAAATCAAACTAGATCGTTCTCTGATTACAGAGACCACTTTCTGTGTGTACTTTGGATGACCATAGAATATTGAGAACAACAAAAGGGGCGTTTCAGGTAGAGGAAGAAAAACAGCATTGTCCGTTTACGGATGCCTCAAGAAGCTGTCGGCTTACTAATGGATTCGAAACTCTGCGCTTACTTCTTCGATTCAATAGCGCTTTAAAGGCTTTGTTATGCAGCAAAGATGTGGGATCATAGTTCAACTACATCAAGAACGCTGTGCACTATCAGAGCGCTTGAATGGTGTACGAGTGAGGACGGGCCGCCCAAGTTTCGAAGTAAGTTTAAAAGCCTAATTTTGGAAGGAAATGTAGGAGTTTCGTTACTATTGGGCTTCAAGCTATGGAAAGAGACAACATTTCAAGTTGTTGGATATTCTACACTTTGACGACAAGGAATACTGTGATAAGCATAACAAGCTCAAGAAAAAATCCCAGACCAGTCATTGAAATTGTCATTGGCAATCCCTAGGTAAGCTATTAATCTGGCGAGAACGTGCGTTGATGGTTCCCTGGTGCTGCTTAGAGTGAGAGTTACATTCCGACAATTGCATTGAAATGAAATGAACGAATTTGGGAACAAGACAACCAAGTAGTACGCACTAAGGAATAACACATACAGGATCATATTTTATGAGGGTAGAGGCATAACGTAACGAAATTTAGTACGATGAATAGTAACGGAGTTCCTGTACAATTTACTGGATCAAGGGCAACTATTGATCGATAAGTAGTATCGACTGTCTCATCGACTCAAAGCCTGGAGGGATTTCTACTAGAACCTGAGGAGAGGAGACGACGAATAGCGCAGCAAAGTCAAAAAGAAGTGTAATGGTGATGGAGTTGCAAAATGTCTGTGAAGTTTTTGTAATAGCCACGACAAATTACACAAACCAATCAACGAAGTCGTCAAACATATTGTTCAGTGATTAGAGGCACTCACAGTACACGCACACGTGTTCACTAGAATATTGCATCGTGTACGAACGAAGCCCTCCATCACTACTCCTGATTTGGAAAATTACTATTTCGCCTTTCCTTGTGGATAAAGGCACTGGCTCGATGCATGGATAAAACCCTGCAATTCATTGTTTAGGCGAACTGTGCATTCATTCTTTTCAGCCATGTCCAGTGGAATAGTTAAAAAAAATATGTAAAGTGTAAAGTGTTAACTTTGCCGGTTATAGTTATTTCAATTAGTGGGCTAAATTTTGAAATGTTTGAAAGAATTGCCGTTTATGCAGTAAGTCTATTTGAGTGCGGTATTTCTAAAATCAGCGTAATGTAATGAGAATAAGATTTCAAGGTAGGGAAAGTTCTTGAAAATACATTGATGGTCCTCTTGGCCTTCTGTAAGGAGTTTGTTTTCGCGACACTGAATGTTCAGCAGTAGTACAGTCAGTCACTTGTCTGAGAAACAGCTTTTTGGAAATTATTTAATGCAGATCGTCCGTTTCTCTATAAGCTGGTTTCTGCTAAGCATCAAGTTAATAGGAGCAAAAAACGCAGCAAAAAGACCTCTATGTTGCAAAAAAAGACGTCCGTAGAAGAAATAAATTGGTATGGATTAACGTCGGTCGATCTGCTGCACCACGTAGGGTGAAATTGCACTGACATCGGGCTCTAAATGTTAACGTGAAGCTTCTGTCGGTCACCTATTTGTTGTGTAATACATGAAAAGGGGGAAATGAGTCTTCTAGTTATTTTTTTAGTGGTCCATCGTCTGATTGCGGCGCAACTGGTCGTCGAGTAGTTGAGTCTAGTGACGACGTGATATTCACCTTTCGTAACTCAGCAATCTCCAATAATGGTACAGATGTAAACGTCGGGCAAATACCAGAGTTGTATTACCAGGTATATAAAAGTCGCTTCTAGCGTATGTAAAGAGGTAGAGGTTATGAATTCCCTTTTATTCGGTCTCCTAGGGATGCGCCATGCATTGCACTCTGCTAAGCATCGTAGAGGTGATTAGATGTATAGGTGGCCTCAACAATGGCTTTCATGGGCATACCAGTCTATCAAATCAGTGCTGATCTCTTCACACCCAATTCTCAATTTACCAGTCGAGAAGTAGGGGAGTACTTGATGTGCTGACAGAAGAGTTAGAATCATCGATCGTACGTATTTTGCATAACATCACTAGCCATTGCGCGGTAACCAATTTTTGTAACAAATCAGAGTAACACAATAGGAGCAAAAAGCTCGAATAAAGGGCCAAATAGCGTTTATTAGCTACAAAAATTAGCTGCTACGTATTGTGTTAGCTTCCGGTGAACAATAAGAACTTTTCGCTTAAATTATGGTTTTTAAATGGAGCACATGTAGTGTAGCAGTTCAATATGTCTTGCAATACACATCTGGTCCTTAGTTTAACCCGGCGCATGGCTCCTACCAAGCTTTCCATCAAATAATCACTCCTTGGTCGGCAAATTGCTGCCGCAATTGTCTGGAATAATAGCAGCACTGACACATTGGTAGGCCACCGCAACTCACTGTATAAGCCATATATGTATTCACTCACCTTCACGATACCTGATGAAGTCGAAAGCACGACGCATTCCTCAAGGACTGATCAACGCTGAACACATCGTTCTTCATCCTCGTCTAAATTCAAAAGCAAGATATTATTTTTATAATTGACAATTGAATATAACTGATCTTATTTGACACTAATATTGCTGTGTAGAAGTGTTCAAAAATCACAATAGCGCGAGAGCTAGTTTTCTATGAGATAAATTGGGTGAAGAAAGCCCTCACAACTCAACTGTATGCCAAAGATCTTGATTGCTTGTTTTGAAAATTAATAATCGAGCAGAATCTGTCTTATAAAATCCACTACATTGCAATCTAGGCTGTGGATCATCCTAAAGTTTTTAAAACATTTCCTTTTTTGACAAAACTATTGACAAATATTAGCTTGAGAGCTTATAGCTATAAAATATGAAATTTCATCAGTCGTTTTTGTGAAAGATTTTCTCTATATTCAATACAGATCTTATAAATACCACATTACTTGCTTGTATAATTGAATGGCCCGTCATCACTGGTTGTTCGTACTCCACCATAATTTCCATTCTCCGGAGATTTGCTGGTCTAGCCACTGTGGTTACCTGGAGTCCCAAGGACAGCCTGTGGCCAACGTCTGCCCCAGGTCGTCACCACAACAGGCAGTCGCAGCCTTTGTGAATCAGAGGAAGATTCGCCACCATGCGACTAGTTTGATATCGGGATGATGACGCATTCTGGTATTGGTTTACTCTTAGCTTGGATTCCTAATGGAAATGCCGTACTCCTTCTCACCTTGGGAAGCCTAGCTGGGGATGAATCCCGCCGCTGTACATCGCAGCCCGACACCAACGAACACCTCCCAGCCACGATTAGGCGGTAAACCGCTGGTAGAGATCCAACATTGACTTCACTAAAAATATCTCATATAGAACTAAGACGAACGAGAAGCTCTAATCGCCGTATAAGTATCGTTGCTTATTTCATGTATTTATCATATGTTACTTTTGGAGGTTGCTTCGTCTTCTGGTGAGGGACCATCTTTTGCGAACGAAAAACCGGATGAGTGGTGAGTTACTTTCGACAAAGCTTTTTTCTATAGCTTTGCATATTTACACTAAAGTGTACTGCAGTAATTCCCAAGACCGACGTTCTTTTAACCTCGGCATTGATTGATAATTCCATTTTTTTTTCAATAAGCAGACACAAGGTTGTTATTATAGAATTTATTTGAATACAATAGCTGTTTCCCCGGCTTCGCCTTCTTCAGAGCCTGGAAAGGTCAAATTGAGATGCGAACCCTCGGCTTATTGAAATAAAACATCTATTGCAGTAGTTCTTTCGCAAAAGTAGACTTCAGTGTAAATATGTATATAATCTTTTAATAACTCAAAAGACCGACTTTCTATAAACCTCGGCATATGTAGATAATATATTATTTATTTACAACAACGACAACGAAGACCTATACCAACCTCACAGCAGCTAAAGAAGATCAGTTTGTAAGATCATAAATAAACATATAATCTTTGTCTAGCACCAGTCTACGTTTGTTTTCGTCTACTTCTATGGATAGTGTATCACCAAGTACTCTCCTCGCACTCCTCCGCGTTTTGGACTGGTCATTTACTCGATTGTTTGAGTTCCAAAACAGAGCAGATCAACAGCTGTGGAATGTCGAACGAGCTGCAGCCATTGCACTGATTAATATGCGAATTTTGAGGTCAGGGAGCAATAAATTCACGCGATGCAGGAATTTATTCCTGTTCCTTTAGTCGTTATGTCCTCCTTATCTACCCTCCCACCAGCTACAACGAGGAGCCGCCGCTTGCATTTGCCGAAGCGGTATCCTTACTGCACTCAGCACTACTGTCAATGTTCGACCGGGCGAATGACTGCGTTTTGGAAGAGGTAGGACATTCACTGTCGTACATCCTTCCCGTTATGTCTAACGTACTTTACCTTTTGTTTTCTACAAATTCCTTGTAGTATTTGGTTAATCTTATTCAGAACTTTGCCCTTTCCACTGTTCTAAGCGAGGCGATGAGTTTTTTTGTCGTCATCTCATCATGCTTTATGTCTTCGTTTCAATTGTGTCTTTGGCATTTGGCGTTAGCTATTTCAAGTCCAGTAGGACATCCACTTATAGCAGCTGTAGTTGGAAGCATTGCTAAATGGGATCGAGTGGGTGGTACTTTAGCTCTCGTTTTTATCATTTTGATTAGTTGTGTTCAGACGTCCCACATTTCAGCTTGTCGATGTGTTTTTACACAGAATGGATTTCGTCAGATTCCCACTGTTATCAAAACATCTGGCCAGACATTTCACAATGAGTCGGCAACAGACTGAGGCTCTCACAGAGCTTCCTAATATTCTGCGATTTCTTTACGAAAAGTCGTTCAGCGAGTCAAAAGTGAGAAATTTGTTGTCAGCTACATGTTTTGAAGGGTGTTTTCTGTTACATGAATACTACTGTTCTGTTTTAGTGAAATCCTGGATTTGATAAATTACTTAAAACTGCCTTTTAAAATAATTTTTTCTTCCTAAATATTTGACTATTACCTTGCACACATATGTAAACAATAATTAATAGTGGAATAGTAATATGGTAACTAATGAAAAGCAATAATAGCAGTTAACGGTTTCAACCTACTAAGTTGTAGGATCCGTGGAACGTCTCAGTGACAGCTCAGGATGTCATGGTTAGGTTATCGAGGGAGCTAACAATTCCTGATGTGCACAAATCCCTAGTAAGCACTATTGTGCAGTCTCCCATGCGGTAGTTATCTCTTCCATCTTTTTTTTTTGCTTAATTATGTTTTGTTCTTTTAAACGAATAGTTGTTTATTATCTTACTGATTAAGTTTTCGTCGGCGTAGTGCAATGTGTGCTTGGGATATGTCGGATGGCGCAACGGATGCCATCTGTATTCGGGTTGATGGTGGACGAATTGCCCTTCGTGGGGTAGCGGTGTACTTGCATGCAGAACAAGTTAGGAGGACGTGGCATTGTGAGGTGAGCCTTGTGAGCGGCCACTATTGGATACTTTGCAGTCGTATGAAGTGAATGGTTTCATTATCCATAAAGCCTCTTTATTATCTCAACGTGTTTCCTAATAGGTGCATGTGTCTTTTAACAATTTTACCAGTTCTGTCCTGAAATAGGTTTCATAATACCTCATTTTAGATATATATGCTACGAGATCCTGATCAGTTTTCTCTTGTAACGAGAACATCCTGCGAATTGAGCAGTGGTGGAGCAGCGGATACCGGTGTTATACTTCTGCCGGACTCTATCTCTATAGAGGTAGGAGTGACTTATGCAATCAAGGTGTGGACATCAAAGAATGGAAGAACGTATTGTGGGGAAGGTAAAAAAGTTTTTTTTGTATCATAGCTACAGTTAACTTCAACATTAACTTTTTCTAGCATCTATCTAATTCACTAGTCGAATTTGACATCGTGTTGGTTGTAAACTCACGATGAGAGTTTTCGATTTTTTACACATAGACAACCACATAAAGCAAGCTCGAATAACGCAGTCTTTCCATGTTTTCTCTCAGCAGCCTTGGCTTTATTAAGGCGGAGTGAACTCTGTACGACTGAACAACGCCGCTCGTGTCACCTTCTCCTCATGTCCCTTCAGTGAGAATGGCACTTCTTTGCAACGTGGGCAAATACCGTACTTCCTGTACTCTGTGGTTGAAACGGAGAAGAAGGATCTGGACACAGTAGAGGAAGAGGTATGTATTTTCTGTCAAAGAATGCAAAAATTCATAATTCCTTCCTAGGCACAGAGAACTTTTTGTGAACTTTTTGTAACTTTTATCTTGTCTCTAGTTTTATGGCTATAAATTTTATTTCTTTCCTTTAAAATATTTTCAAACAACACTTATAGGTTCACAAATCATTTCTCATGCTGCTTCGTCTTCTGTCTAATAAAATTGGCGCGTATCTTGTAAACGGTCAAGTTCCGTCGTGTGCAAGGTTATTTTCAAGCCACATTTCAAAGTAGTTTTCTAATTCTTAAGGAAAAATTCTTTCTGATGTATTTTTTGATGTGTTCTTTCTGATGTGTTTTATTTTTTTATTGTTATTATATTTTTATTCAATGTATACTTATTATACACTTAGTGTTTAAGGTCACTAATCTCTCGAATTTCTGGTCATATTATGGTTTTTATGGAGCTCAACCCTCGTAAAGCGATGGAGGTTCGTTGTTACATTTGAAACCACTTTTTATTTAAACGATAAGATTGCTAGGGAATAAGTTAATTCGATGTTCATACATATGTAGATCCAGATATGCAAGAGTTAATATTAAACCTTACTAGTTCAGGTCACATGCGTACTTGAGCAGCTAATACCCATGGTGTCAACGGTAAATGGGACGACAAAGTCAAGTGCCTTTAACGAGTCATCGGACCAGCATTCTGAAATTTCTGAAGCGAAAAGCACTCAGATTACTGTTGAGAGCACACACCCCTACAAGACAAGCAGTGTGCATTCTGTGGTGAGTTTGTGCACTTTCGATCTTAATTTTCTGTCATACTACCACATTGGTTCCTATTTCTCTTTATCGTTAATTGCTTAAATCAAGAGCTCATTTAAGTGATTAGCAAATTTGTCTCCGTCCAACATATATTCGTACTGGGTGTAACCATTGGCCATGGATTCCCATGTAGCAGATGTAGATACGCTCGGGATGTTTGTAACCATTGGCCATGGATTCCCATGTAGCAGATGTAGATACGCTAGGGATGTTTTTTTTTCATGTAGCTGGTTGTACACAAAGTTGTTTAGATGGTTGCCTTCGACGAGTCGGTATACTTCCAATGTATACAGTTTTCCCCTTCCTGTGAAACAGCTCAGGCTGATGATCAACTCCATATTTATGTAGGTATAGATAAGGAGTGCTATGTTCCCATCGGGAGGTTTGTATATCAATTTCTTTTCCATATTACTATTATTATTCGATTGCCTTATTTGATTTGCAGTGTTTATCCACGTGTAATTGTTTCCGGTTCATTCTTATTTAATCGGAACAAGAACTACTTAGTACAAAACATTCTGTTAAAGGTATTTTGGTTCGAAAGATTGGCCATCAGTACCCTTACTTCTACCTGGGAACTCACTGTGGTTTGTACTCGAGACGACCGCTGAAGTCGAAGGGGCGACAACTGAACAGGTGGCATATTTAGCCTTCGTTATGACCATATAATTACAATGTATTACTAAGAGTGTGAAAAAGGTTTTGCATTAAACCGAACGATTCAGTATTTTGAATGCTTATGCACGTTTAGATGTATGGCTTTCACTGTACTGTTACTGGATATTCTGCTGTTTGCAAAGACTCTAATCTCCGATTGGAACAAGAACTTGCTTGGCTATCGGCAAGCGCTTGCAGAATTATGGTTCAAGTAAATATCTTTTATACAGTCTAAAATAATCAACTGTGCCATATGTGCTACCACGTACTCCTAGGTGACTCAAGCAACCGATTCATGATTTCCACCAATCTCGCTCAAAGAACACAATATTTTTTGTGTGCGAAATCTCTATAGAAAAGTCTTAGCGGAGAATCGGTAGCCTTCATGCTTAGCATTGATACACCAGTTATGTTTCTTAAACAACAGGTGTCACTAAGACAGTACATATCCGATTCATCCAGTTTTCTATATCTTGAAGGAATTTGATCTATTTTGGGGCAGATTACCAGTTTTCCTTCACTTGCATGATACGATATATTCCTAGCACCTTCGATCTACCATAATATGGTTTGCATTGAGATATTCAATGAAAATCGCTAACATTTATCGTCAAGGGGAGGCTTCGAAATTTCAATGTTGTAATGTAACTATAACGTTCTCGTAATAGACCTCCCAAAGTTTTATCTACTTATTGTGCTTAGGGTGGTGTTCCTGTGTCGGACTGTGATGTACAGCGATGGGTATCCCCACAGCAGAGTCTCCCATGCTAAGAAGGAGTACGACGTTCTCATCCGGAAGTCCACCTAAGAGTAAAGCAAAACAAAGAGTCACCGCTGTTCTGGTATTAGATTAGTCACATGGTGGCAAATCTTCCCGTGGTCTACAATGGCCATCGACTCTCCTGGAGGTGATGATCTGAGGAAGGCATCAGCCAGGCTAATCTATGGGCGCCGAGTCAAAGAAATGGCAAAACGACCACACTCACAACACTCCATTAAGGCTTCTTGCTTTGCACCTGAAACACCGAAATAGTCTCCTCAGACGCCGATCTCTACGCTCTTCTTGCGGCCAGTAGTCGCATCAAATTCTATGTGATCTCCAGACAAGAACCGAAGGGAAGGAAGATTGGCGTGCGTCCACTGGTTGACTCGACCTTTGTCATTCGTAGAAGGAAATTTTCGTTATGAAATATCCGACGCGTCGGCTTTGTTGTATATCTCTGTTGTCCACATAGTCACCTCGTACAAAATCATACCACCGCACTTGACAGTTCTTAATTTCCAACCTTCCCGTTAAAAGAATGTCAGGTCATCTACCTGGAAGCGTTTTGTATTAATTTGTTGTAAGTAGTCCGCAACGAAACCTACTTCTGTAGGTTCATTGTTGAAGAGTTCAGTGCCTTGTCATGAAAGACCAACGAAAAGGATTCCACGATAGGAATATTCGGAATTAGTTATCGGCGGTCGACATTAGAAGTCTGTTCCACCGTAATTCATTTTTCAAGAAGGGAGAAGTCGCCGGTGGATGTGGGAGTCTTCTAACGGCATGACTCTTTTGGGGATTGATAATATTCTCACGAACAGAAAGTAGTGCATCTGATATCTCACTGGTATCTGGACTTTGTATTGCACCCGATCACTGCTTTTTCGTGCGAAGATTCGATTCAGCCACAAGTTGGAGAAAAACTGTCGTCATTTAAGAAAAAAAAAAGATGGCTGGTGTATAAAGAGGATGCCGCCTTAAAAACCCTTTCTTCATGTGACTAGCTGAAAGGCATGACCCATCGGAGGAGTAGAAGGTCCTTGTGGAAGGATTTCTGGCGAACTCCTCTCTGTTCCTCAAACAAGAAATCCAAACAACATCTCTATTACCACTAAGGAGTCGCTAGAAACGAGAAGTAAACACGGCTGATAATAAATTCCAGCTGTAAAAGATCTTTGCAAGAGAATTTACGTCGGTATGACAAGAAAGAGCAATTTGAAACAGCTCAAAAATGATCTAGTCTGGCGAAGTGCCTTCGGGGTCTTTGCGACTGTAATGTTCAATCCCGCTGGTAAATGATTGCACTGGGTTCTAAACTCTGGTGTTCGAGTTGCGATGAAAGCCATGAAGGGAGGCGCAGACTCGATAATATCACCGCCGATTTCTTTAGAACTGGCGGCCACAAATCACAAGTGCTTCTTGTTACCCACATCACGTGTTACCTTTAAAAAGAGAAAACCACAGACCAGCGAACGACGTCGCGTATCGTCTTATCCAGGAAAGTGACCGTAGGCATGTTCGTAGGATTGGAGTGTGTTCTACAAACTGTTCACAAGGATTATCCTTTTGCGCATGTCGAAGACCTTGGATAAAGCACAACCAGTTGAGCATACAGGATTTCGACAGGGATTCTGCTACATGGACCACGTCCAAACTGTGTTCCTGGCCACAGAATTTTGTCGAGTCTACCACATGCTTCCCGTCCTTACTACCAGAAAGGCTTTATACAGCGTTGACCCTAATGCAATTCCATCACCGCTCTTCGGCCAAGGAGTGGGCCCTTCCTATGTACGAACACTACTAGCTGATTGTCATCGGAACAGCGGCACAACTACACAGCTTGTTCATCGAAGCCTTTCATTTTTCATCATTATCATACCCTTAAGAAAGCCTACAAAGGCCACTTTCCATGTTTATCTTAGATATTTAAAGAACATGGAGAACTTTGCCTTTAGCGTTAAATCAACGTGAAGAACAATGTGAAGGAGGGACTAGCTAGAAGAAGTAGAGCAGCATAGCTTGTCGAAGAAACCACGGTCCAACTAGGAGGCCTAAATTCCGCACCTACCTTTTCGACTCAGCGGTCCTCCTAGCGCTGTGCTATGCATGAGCTAGCACTTCACTTCAAGAACTCTCTGCACCATCCACAGAACGCTTGTATGACGTCTTCTGAAGTTTAACCAGCACTCACAAGTCTGGCCAAAATGCGTAGATCAGATTTTCGAGACATATCCCATTTTCAGAGTCCAGGAGAACTCACGTGGATAGCAAAACACAGGGAAAAGCCTGTCATATAATGAAAAGAACCTATGACGGATGGCTGAAAAGAACAGTGGAAAGGACTCCGAGAGGACGCAGGCGTGCTCTTAGACGACAACCCAAACGATGTGCAGACACGTTCATAGTTAACATCAACCATCTGCGCTGGCAGATGGGAAAAAAGTTTCAGGAATACGGAATGGGTCTCGAGAACATCTTCATGTTCGAAGCAGACCACCACCACCACGGGCGACGCTAACGCAAGAGAGGAACAAATGGAATATTTGATGTGGCCCGTGTCAGCAGTGAACACGACGGGCTATCCAATTATGCAAGCAAGTAATGGATGGTCTTGATTGTCGTGTTGAAGTTCAAGAGCTTCTCACCATGTTTGCCACGCTCCAGTTTATGAGCCCCATTGTAAAATTTCTCTGACGTTTTGCAGAAACTGGTATTAGAATCGAAAATGTCATTTGATCTTATGTTTGGTATGACTTTCTCTGTAGAACTTCCTCAAGCCCATGTGGAATGTTTGTCCTAGGCATAGCTTTATCTTGGAGTTCGCACAGCGAACATTCTTAGAGTGGGTAGTGGTCCAAACCTATTCAACCGTGAGCATCCTATTCAGGTTATTAATTATTAGAAGGAATTGATAACTTTGAACTAAGAAATTTGGAATATGGTCTTACTTGATATTATCTTCTCTGCAGCTTAATGTTAAGTGTTGCCTAGACTCAGTGTAATCCTCTGACGTTGTTCTTCATGCGTTCTGAGTTGGAATCGCGACCATAATTCATACATGTTTAGGTAGCCTAGACAGTAAATTAACTTCTCTTATGATACCTCACGGGAATTGTTTTCCTCACTACGCATACTCTTACTTGAATATCTAGATAACTCGCTTCTAGTATTCGTATTGGCTTGACTACATTTCTGCTCGCTCACTTCCTAGTGGTCGTCATAAGCATCATTCCATGATCCATAGATCGTTTGCAGCTACGAATGCTCTTTTCTTAACATCGCCAACTTATCGTTATTTCTCTTTCGATGTGTATTCGCTTTGTTCTCGAAGACAAGATAATTTCTTGACGTCAAAAGAGGTGTTAGGCAGGGCGATAAAATCTCGCTAAAATTATTTCCAGCCACCCTCCAGAACGTCATGCGAACATTGGAATGGGATAATGTGGGAGTGAAAATCGACGGTCGGCAGATACATCACCTTCGCTCTGTTGATGATATCGTTCTTATAACACCAGACATTAGCCAAGCGCAACGTATGCTTGTGAACTTTGATAAAGCGTGTAGAAAGATTGGTCTTCGTCTAAATTTCAAGAAAACGATGTTCATGAAGAACGGATTGGTTTCGTTTGCCACATTCACGCTCAACGGAACGAATATCTCCGATTGCTCCAGTTATGTATATCTTGGTCGGGAAATCAATATGATGAACGACTTAGCTCCAGAGCTAAGCAGAAGGAAACGAGCGGCTTGGGAAGCTTTCAAGAGCATCGAGGATATAGTGAAGAGAACAAAGAGCACCCGACTCCGTGCCCATCTTTTCAACTCAACGGTTCTTCCTGCCCTAACCTATGCGTCAGAAACCTGGTCGCTACGTAAGCAGGATGAAAGATCACTCAGCGTTATCGAATGCGCTGTCGAAAGGACGATGCTAGGAGTATCCCGTTTCACATAAGTAGGGGATGTGATCCGAAGCTCCGACCTACGTCGACGATCGAAAATCAAAGATGCCGTTCTACACTCCAAAAAGTCGAAGATAAGGTGGGCCGGACACGTAATGCTTTTGAATGATAACCGATGGACAAGAGCTGTTAGTGATTGGGTTCCTCGGGATGTCAAACGTACTGCAGGAAGACCACCGACCTGATGGTCAGAGTTTTTCACGAAAAGCCTAGAAGAAAGATATGATGCTCGACGAGTCCCTAAAGCGAGGAGAACCCACTGGGCTACTCTTGCAAATGGAGGATTTATGGCGCCCGCTCGCGTCACTCAACGATCAACGGGACTACAGGTGATACAGATGATTTACAAAATGGATGTGTTAATTTGTCATTATTGGCATGTTCCTTAGGTCTATAGAAGACCTTATCCTTCATGTTGTAAATGGATATTTGTGTAATTCTACAGCCGCTAATGGACTGATAGATTCTTTCTGTTTTCTCCTTCTGCCTCTTTTTGGTGGGACATGGCGAGCCTGTAAAATAGTTTTAAAGGTGGCCTTTCTGCCTAATTTTACCATCATCTCTATAAAATAATCACGATTTGTTGTAGTTATCGTCTGATTCACCGTCTATTGCACATTTGTCTCCTGTGGAAGATGATACAAGGGTTTTGTTGGGGAAGCATGGATCACTTCTAAAGAAAGGTCTAAGCCTAACACATCCACCTACATTGCACGAGCTTATTCAAAAAGGATTACCTCGACCTGCACAATCTTCAGGTACACTGCTTTCAAAGTTTTCAAAAAGACTCTTAATTCTGTAATTTTTCAAATCATTGATTATTTATATTGTCGGTAATTTTTCACTTCTCTAACTTCTCTGTCAATTATCTCTCCTACATCACCTATGATACCGACAAGCCGTTCTTAAAAGCATTTTCTTCATCAGTTTTTATTTTAGATCTGATATTTCTGCGAGAGTTCCTATCCGCTAGTTCGACATCAACGGCAGGTTTTCTAGCACGTTGGTTGCCTTATGGTCCAGCAGTAGATCCAGGTCGTTGTCAGCTGAGTATAGTCCAAACAGAAATGGTTGTGGGAAAGCCCGTTAAAGTTGGTCCTTATCATCTGAAATATTGATTACTAGCTTATTTCGGGAGTAATTGTTTGCAACAGATTCACCTCATAACCAAGGATCAATTTGATCATGAAGTGTCGTGCTCATCGATTTGCGTTGAAGTATCTGTAACTGCTGGAGACGCTTCTGTTTATGCATCAGCTCGATTTGCTTTTGCCGCTCTTCCTTCACTAGACATCATCAAAAAGGTTTGGAACTAGGTCCTTTCCTTTCTTGTATAATATCATTGATCTAGTTGAAGAATATTTGGCACTTTTTTCTAGTGCTTGTAATCGTTTACATGTCACTTTTAAGCCCTTCGTTCAAATGATTCACCACAACGATATTTACTGCAGCATTCCTTTCCAACTCCATGGAATTTTAGTTAGATAGAGAACGGGTTAAAATTTGTTTGCACGTCGGTATGATTGATGCACAATGTAGAGCACCCGTGTTTATTCTATTGAAGTCGTGGTACTAGTCGCTTTGTGTTAAATTGTACTTTGAATGACGTAAATCGTTAAATCCTTCCAACGGTTTACCGTCTCAGCATGGCTGGGAGGTGTGCCTTGTTGTCGTGCTACGATGTACAGCGTGAGGATTCATCCCGCCGGCAGGATCTGACAAGCTGAGAAAGAGTTCGGCGTTTCCATCAGGAAGGCTAGCTAAGAGTAAACCAATACCAGGATCCGCCACCGTTCTGGTATCAAAGTTGTATGGTGGCAAATATCCCTCTGATCCAAAAGGGCTGCGGCTGCCCGTGGTGGTGAAGACCGCGAGATCGATCTCCGTGCCCAAGGCTCACTAAGCCTTTGATCCTTCCTGGATCGGCAATTTGCTGCCAGACTTGTCTGGGAGTTTAGCAACACTTACTCGATACATCGATAGGCCGACAAGAGTTATTATAACGGGCAGATATGCATTCAGTCACCTCCAAACGGTGTTTTATGAAGTCGAATGCGTCGTGCATCCTTAGGGAATTGATCAACGTCGAGAGCCGATTCTGCCGAAACGTCAGCTACGATTGTGCTGTATGTTTGTTGTTGTATAGAAGTAAACGTATGCTGTTTAACAACCTCGCGATTGCTGAGAAAGAAAATGATGCATTTACAATCGAATGCCGAGGTTAATCGAAAGTCGATCTTGGGAACGTCGAGAGCCGTCTTCTTTTATTTTTTGTCATAAAAATTGTATCATTTCCACTTAGTGTTTCATATCTTCAATCTAAAAATGCTTCTATTTCAGAATCCTTTCCAACCGGTTCTATTAAATCGCTGTCGATATATGTCTATAGCAGCAATGCCAGTCTATGTGAATTATTCATATGAAGAAATTCGCCTTGGTTTTACAAAAGCGACGGTTATTCAAGAGAATATCAACTTGAAACATAAGAGTAACTGCACGTAAGATTTATTTTCGTACGTACTTTTATCCACGGATCTCCCTCATATGAGGGATCTCGAGCCAGTAAGTCTTGAGGCTACGTGGCGCGTCTCCAGGTGGCGGATAGGGGGTTAATCGCGGACCAAAAGCGACCTTTGCTTCCCTGAGACGCAAGTGGATCCAGGGGATGGACTCTCTGCTTCTGCTTCGCCGATTTGACACATACTTTCTGTATTTGCTAGGCGTATTCATGCATGTGTGTATAAGCGCGTTCCCGCTTTATGCGGATTGTATTATACGAGTCAATTCAGCCAAAAGCCTGCAATCAAGTGATAGGAAGTATATGGGAGACATGCGACAGTAGAGCAACGGGCGGTGTCGGCGTTATCGTTAACACGAGTTTGTCCATGAACATCGATTCATTCGAACAGCTTACAACTGGTATCGGACGTTTACGATTAAAGAGATGTGGATCAATACCGGCTTTGACAATCTTCGTCGTTTACGCGCCAACATCAAACTATAACGAAGAAGAAGTCGAAGCGTTCTACATGGACTTGGAGAGCTTCTACAGAGAAGACCATACATTCTTCAAGGTCATCATTGGAGATTTCAATGCCAAGATCGCACGAAGAAGATCGTCTGAGGAACGTTACATTGCGATCCACGAATTAGAATAGAACGAACAGGGTGAGCGGCTCTCTGAGTTTATCATGGGGATCAAGACCATCCATGGTACCTCGTAATTCCAGAAACCCCACCCTCAATGCTGGACGTGAGAGTCTCCCAGTGGAGACTACCATTACAAAATAGACCACATCATAGTAAATAGGAGGTTTTGCCTAGCCGATGTCGCTGTTGTCCCAAAACTTTACACGGGATCAGACCACCGTCTCCTTCTTGCAAGATTTTATTTCTTCGCGAAAAGGAGAAAAAAACCGCTTATTTCAAAAAACCGAAA
>MQTX01000242.1:95830-142187 GCA_009735665.1 Angiostrongylus cantonensis | reverse complement strand
GAACGAACAGGGTGAGCGGCTCTCTGAGTTTATCATGGCGACCAAAACCATCCATGGTAACTCGCAATTCCAGAAGCTTCACCGTCAACGGTGGACATGGGAATCTCAAAATGGAGAGTACCATAACGAAATAGACCACATCATAGTAAATAGGAGGTTTTGCCTAGCCGATGTCGCTGTTGTCCCAAAACTTTACACGGGATCAGACCACCGTCTCCTTCGTGCAAGATTTTATTTTTCACGGAAAGGAGAAAAAGCCGCTAAATTCAAAAACCGTAGTCCCAGAACCACCCCAAACTGGGACTTATTCAACCCATTAGTCGGCTGTTGGGAAGATGTTGTTGTCGACAACATCGACGAGGAATACTATCGGCTCATTCAACATCTTCACGTTAGCGCCATGAAAGCTGAGAGTTCGAAGGTCACCAAGAGACGTCTCTCCCCAGAAACTCTCGAGCTATTATGCCAGCGTGGAATCGCACGAGCTGCAGGCATCCGCGAACTAATGTCCGAGCTTACGAAACAGTGCAGACGGACGATAAAAGAAGATCTTAAAGAGAGTAGAGCAGCAGTAATAGTCGAAGATTCAGAGGCTGGGAAAAGCATTCGCAAAGCCCGCCGAAGCTTCGCCAATTACAAGACCAAGATGATTGCACTCCGAAGCCCAGACGGAACAATAATAGCGTCCAGAAAGGCAATGGGGAAAATCATCCACGATTACTACTCAGATCTCTTCGATAGCCACGTCCATCTCCCGTCTTATGAAATAAAAGAGGATGGATATACTGTTCCACCGGTTCTCCATTCCGAAATCCGACATGCCATTTCGTCGGTGAAAAATCGAACAGCACCAGTTGCGGACAGGATAAGATCAGAACATCTAGCATACATATCATATCAGAACATATCTAGAACACACTAGCTCGGCTCTTCGCACGTTGTCTTTCTACGTCAAAAGAGGAGTTACGCAAGGCGATACAATCTCGTATTTAAAATTATTTACAGCCACCCTCCAGAACGCCGTGCGAACATTAGAGTGGGATAATATGGGAGTGAAAATCGACGGTGTGCAGGTACATCACTTTCGCTTTGCTGATAATATCGTTCTTATAACACCAGACATTAGCCAAGCGGAACGTATGCTTTTGGACTTTGATGAAGCGTGTGTAAAGATTGGTCTTCTACTAAATCTCAAGAAAACGATGTTCATGGAGAACGGATTGGTTTCGTTTGCCACATTCACGCTCAACCAGAACGAATATCTCCGAATGTTCCAGTTATGTCTATCTATGTCCAGAAGTCAATATGACGGACGATTTAGCTCTAGAGCTGAGCGGAGGGAAACGAGCTTCTTGCGCAGCTTTCAAGAGCATCGAGGATGTAGTGAAGAGAACAAAGAGCACCCGACACCGTGCCCATCTTTTCAACTCAACGGTTCTTCCTGCCTTAACCTATGCGTCATAAACCTGGTCGTTACGTAAGCAGGATGAAAGATCACTCAGCGTTATCGAACGCGCTGTCGAAAGGACGATGCTAGGAGTATCCCGTTTCACCCAAGTAAGTGATGTGATCCGAAGCTCCGACCTTCGTCAACGATCGAAAATCTAAGATGCCGTTCTATACGCCAAACAGTCGAAGATGAGATGGGCCGGAAACGTAATGCGTATGAATGATAACCGATGGACCAGAGCTGTTAATGACTGGATTCCTCGGGATGTCAAACGTACTGCAGGAAGACCCCCGACCCGATGGTCAGAGTTTTTCACGAAGAGCCTAGAAGAAAGATATGATGCTCGACGAGTCTCTAAAAGGGGCAGAACCCGCTGAGCTACTCTTGCACACGACAGGGAAAAATGGAGGATTTACTGGCGCCCGCTCGAATCACTCGACGATCAATGTGGCTACAGGTGATGCGCGTGCTTTTATCGATCACCGCTAGCCCATTCCTTGTTAACAGTGGATTTGCTCTCCTGGACAAAATAAAGCTGTTCATGCTTCGCCATCACGTTTCCGTGTAGTCTACGAGGTTGTTTTCGCTAGGGGGCATGAAAAGCATGGAGCCCATGGATATGGTTCAATATGCATTTTGATTCGTTCAAAACCTCGAGCCATGTTGCTGAGCAACAAACCAGAGATGCTACCAAATCACCTCCGACATTGAGAGCCAGGTAACATTGATGAGCTTGAAAAATAAATCTTAAGTACACGAAGCATCATGATAGAAACTGCTAAGCTATCCATGTCTATCCTATTTTCCAAAAACGGTAAACCTACGAGGAGTCATACGGAAAGTGCGATGCTCTTGACGTCTCCTGGATAGTCGCTAGAGACTCGTCAGGGCGAAGTGAATACTTTACGTGGTTCGTCAAGGTTCTTGGATATTTTACGAGATTGCACAATTAGTACGGCCTATTATTAGTTATGCCTTTGTATAGCCTTTTGTTTTTTTGCTGTATTGCCTGTCGTCAAGCCGATCTTCGAGTGCCTCGAGCGGGCGCTGCCTTCCTTTTCTCACCTCCTGTACAACATTAACCGAATGTGCTCTGCTTGCTCTAGGGACTCGTTGAGCGTCATATCTTTTTAGGGTTTTCGTGAAGAACACTAGCCATCTGGTCGTAGGCGTTGCTTCAGCTAACTCGTTCATCATGTTGATATCCTGACCTAGATAAATATAGCTATAACTTTCGCAGATATTCCGTTGAGCGTGAGTAGGACATACGAAACCAATCCGTTCTTCATGAACATCGTTTTTGAGAGGTTTAGTCGAAGACCAATTTTTCCACACGCTTTATCAAAGTCGGCAAGCATACGTTCATCTCGGCTAATGTCTAGTGTTATGAGGACGATGTCACCAGTGAAGTGAAAGTGGTGTAATTGGTGGCCATCGGTTTTTACTTTCATGTTGTCCCATTCCAATGTTCACATGACGTTCTCGAGGGTGGCGGTGAATAATTTTGGTGGGGAGGCATCGCCTTGCCTAAGCCTTCTTTCGAAGTCTACGCTATTATCTTTGCACATAATGTTTTGGTTGAGAAAATTTTGTACATCTGCCGAAGAATATATACTGAATAGGGACGTCATGGCTGTCGGGAGCATCCATTTCTACTCCTATTTGAACTGGGTCAAAAGGTTTGTTTTAAATGATGAATATGAGGCAGATCGCGCTTGTATACTTTCGCGATGCTGCAATCAGTATTGTTATCGTATAAAAGTGGTCCATCGTACTGAGCCCTTTCCAATCCTGCTTGCCCACATAGTGTTTTTCCGTGCATTGTTCTGTCATTCCCGTTTTGGATGACTCGATTGAAGGCTTAGTGACAAGCAGAAGGCGAATGAATTGTGCGATAAAGCCAAGCCAGTGTGTTGATGAAGATTGGGGTAAGTCTATTCAGATATCTAATTCTTACGCAGTGCGGAGCAGGTTTTCTTTGATTCTCCACTGCAAAGAGAGCATGTCTGATTTTGGAAGGGAGAACCGTTGGTGCGACATATCCATCCTGCTTTATTTCATATGAGAGGAGGACGTGGCTATTGAAGAGGCCCGAGTAGTGTTCTTGAATGATTTCCTCGACTGCCTTTTTGGGCACTGTAACTGTTCTGTCTAAGCGTGGGAATGCAGTCATCTTGTTTTTGTATTTGGCGAAGTTTTGGCGGGATGTGCAAATGCTTTTCCTAGCTTTTGCAGCTTCGGCCATCACTGCTACTCTTCTCTCTTTGAAATTCCTCATGCATACTGTTTTGCAAATTAGGAAGTTAGTTCGCGATTGCCTGCAGCTCGTGCGATTCCACATTGGCGTATCGGCTCTAGTGTTTTTGGAGACCGACGTCTCTCGGTGGCTTTTGAACTCGTAGCTTTCATAGCGCTAACATGAAGATGTTGAATGAGCCGATCGTATTCTTCGTCGATGTTACGGACAGCGGTATCTTCCCAACAGCCGACTAATGAATTGAATAGATCCCAGTTTACGCTGGTTCTGGGACTTCGATTTTTGAATTTAGTTCTTTTCCCTTTCTTTCCGCGAAAAGCGAAATTTTGCACGAGGGAGGTCGTGTTCTGGTCTCATGTGGAATTTTGGGACAACAATGATGTCAGTTAGGCAGCTTCTTCAATTGGTCTGTTTCGTTACGGTGCTTTCCATTAAGAGATTTCTATGTCTGTCGTTGATAGTGGGGCTTCAGGAATTCCGAGATACCATGAGCGCTCTTGGTCGTCGTGATCGAAACTCAAACAACAGTTTACCGTGCTCATTCTATTTTAATAGATAGGTCCAATGTGATGTTCTCGCCGGTCGAGTCTTAGAGCTAAACAAACAGACACTGTCATGATCACCGTGAACAATCTATGGTTGTCTCTTTAGAACTTCTCGAGGTCCATGTAGAACACTTCAATTTTTTTTCGACAATCTACATCTCTTCAACAGTAGACGTTATTCAGGTTGTTAGTTGCTCAAATGAATCGATATTCAAGGCGAAGCGTGTGTTGAAAGGAACGTCGATGCCTCCAACTCATCTGTAGTCGCATATTCTAAGGTCAATTCTTCTCCGGTGTCATAGATGGCGTTGAATAGATGGCGTGTTCTCGTCTGTGCTAGTCCGATGACGTCGTATCCTGTCCTTTTCGCTTGCATGATCAAGTCTTCTATCCTCTTACTCTTATGCTAGGGTGCGTGCATTGAGAGTATAGATCGCCATTTTAGTCCCTTTTGATTTAGGAAGCCTAGAATGGCCTTGAGATTTTAACAGCCTCTTCGTAATCGTCTTCTCCAACGCTGCTGTACTAGAGGCTCTTTCAGGGAGAAGTGAATGAGGCCCACATGTTATACTATTTGGCATTTGATACACTCATATAGCTTGCCGAGATCTGAACGTGGCTGCTTAGTATACTTACGAGTAGCTTGACACTTTCTCCCATAGTAGAGGAATTTATTTGTTGTAGGCGACTTTTAACCGTCTTCCGTATACCTTCCTGTCGCTTGATTGCAAGTTTTTGGGCAAGTTGACTCGTATAATACATTTAGCATAAACAAGAATGCATCCACGTAGGTACACGTAAATGCATGAGATATGTGTCATATCGTCGCAACTGAAACATGCAATACACCTCCATAGAGGAATCCAACTGCGTCTCAGAGAAACAAAAGTTCGCTTTTGTTCCTCGATTAAACCCCTCTCTACCACTTTAGGGACGCGCCACGTTGCCTCTTGACTAACCGGCTTACAATACCTCATTGCGGAAGGCCGGTGCTTCTTTGCCGTGTCGCTTATTTTTTTTTACCTTTTTTTTTCCAGATTTGAAGGTGAATGGATCCCAGTAGCTCCAGGTAGCTACAGAGTTGTCTGTCGAGTAGACGGTTGCGAACTGACACACAATTATTTAATCGAAGTAGTTACTGCTACGTTTATTCTTTGTTCTTCGTTTAAAATGGATTAAGAATTGTGTTGCAGATATCTGAAAAGGAAGAGAATGTGAAGCGCCGTGAGCACCGTGCTGCGCACTTAAGCAGGTACATTTTAATGCTATTCAAACGTTAAGGGTTAGTGGACTAATGGTTATGGATTCTTAGAGCTAGAAAAGTGACGATACCAGCAACACTGCCATTTCAAGCAATTCGGATGCGCCTCGGCACATCGTTGACGGCTCAGTGTGTGGGCACAATTCCAAGGTGAAACGCATTCTATTTAGATGCTGAATGTCTCTTTTTATGCTTAAATTTTGTTTTGTACATTTGTGCTGCGCAGCACTCGGGGGCGCCCTGCATTATACATGGGATTGATTTCCGTACCCCTGGCCCACCCAACCTTTCATCCGTCTGCGGTCGGCAATTTGGTACCAGAATTGCTTGAAGGATAGCAGCCCAGTGACCTCCAATGATGATTAGTGAAGTCGAAGGTAAGGCGCATCCTAAGGGATTGATCAACGCCGGGAGCTTTCATTATCGTTTATATTTGTGGTGTTCTCTTTCAATATTATAACTGGATGGTTGGTTTTCCTCTGTGAGAACTCTGAGAGTGCAGGAAAAAAGGTCCACTTTTTTCTGCAATAGTTTTATGGCATTCTTTAAAAAAATTTATGGCATGTTGTTTAGGGGTGGTACTTTATCTTATATCGAGGAGATTGAAAACGAGGATGGTAAATGGTTGCGATTGACTGATGAATCGGCGGTGCTTTATGGATACGCGATTGTTTCTGGACAGGTACAGAAGAACTCGAAAATTTTTTAAAACTCTCTCCCTTTACAATTGGAGGTAGTTCTTTGTTTTTTAAAATGTTGATGGTGCAAAGTTTTAGGTTTGGTGTCTGGCATACCATCAACATTTACGACGTGAGCTCATTCCACTCTCCTGTGATATTGTCGACAGACCACTCGTTAGACGACATGAGGATCCACCTACCCTTCATACGTCGCCTAACCATCACAGTGTAATAATTAATGCGAATGAGGTAATCCGCTTTCCGAGTATGACCTTTGTTCTCACATTGTAAGTAAGTGAAACATTTTCATTCGGTTCGTTGTCTTGTATCCGTATCCACGATGATGTTTGGACATCCGTGTAGTTCGCTTACTTTCTGAAGATTCTTGATGAACGTTGTGAACGTCATTGAATTCTGGTTGAGTTAATTCTCCTAGGAAGCTGACGATAACTTTGTTAGAGCGTTTCCACGTCCTCACTATAGGCGGTCGCCGGTCTTTGCGGTTCCCGAGGACCTTTCTTCTTCCAGAGAAATGTAACACCAATCTACCGACTTCAAAGAGATAGGGAACTGGAGGGTTCAAAGTAGGGTCTACCCAAGGGTCGCGTGTATGTTAGGGCTCATTTAAACACTGTTGTATGCGCTGTCACTGATAGCCCACGCTAATAAAAATGTTGCTTAATCGGATATTAGTTCAAAGAACCTATTAAATATCTTTTTATTTTTTCAATTATTGCTTAGTTATAGGTAAGATATTAATTTTAGACCTATGTTCTCAATACGTCTCAACGTATCCAGTTGTATAGTCGTCCTTCACCAGATGCCACCATCAATGGGGCATGGCTTGAAGGGCGAAGCGAGTTGGAGGGAAACGGCTGGGTATCGAATCAGCATGGTGTGTGGGTCCGGGTTGCGGACACCAACCAATTTATTCTTGCAGAGGTGGGTGGCACCTTCAGAGATATCTCAGTAGCATGGTTTCTGAAATAAGGGAGGTGTTTGAAACAGTGGATTTGTACAGTTATGAGCTAGAGTTCTTAAGAGTTTTGAATATAAAGGTAGAAAAGAACTTTGAAAAATCTTTAAAAAACTTGTCTTGCAATGTATGAAATTTTCACATATAGTTTTTTTAGTTTTTTCGTTTTTTTTAAATAATTCTTACTAGTACGTTCTTTAGAACTCAGGTGGTAATAGTTCAATACTTTCACAGTCGTTGTCGGTGAATGGTAATGAAGAAGATGAACGATCGCCCAAAGCCCGAAAACAGAGGTCAGGTGTTTAGTAGGGTTTTCCCTTAGAATTTAGAATTTGCCCTCTCCCATGTTTGTATTTTTTAAAATTTATTTACCTCAGAACAAACTTAAGACGTTCCTTATTTCTACTTCCCACCTGATGAATTAAGTTCTGCAATGTCTACTGCACTCCGACCTTCTGTTGTCGAATGCTGTCGAGCAGTGTTTGCTGCTTTTCTTTGGCATGAACACCTCGTGAAGGATGCAATGGCGGCAGCCGCGTATTTGAAGTTTCACCAGCATCTGCACAAGGTAGGACTTTATTTTTAGTAAGTAAAGTGGGACCTACAAATCTGACCTCATGGGATTAATGTCTTATAAGTTGGATGCTTGCAATATCGACTAAGCGAAAATGTGTTGGCAGTCACAAGAATTCCGTGTTATTAGTAGATTCCTTTTTGCTACTGATCTCATTAATTATGATGTAGATTATTTCTAGTTAGGAATTTATTGACCCACACACCTCTATGTAAGGTTGCAGGAATTTTGAACCTCGATTTAGTTGTGGAGTCACTCAGATGTTCACGAAGCAGCTGCTCCAGCTGCTCTACAACCCATAATTCGGCTTTGGATTGAAGTTTGCACTGCGGTTAAGGGCAGTGTCGATCAACATCTCATCGTTCCGCCAGCTGGAGGAAGAGCTTTCGGGTCTGTCACGCGAAAAATAGAGGTAAGAGGACATATCCTTGCTTTAATGATTGACATTTGTTTCATCTATCCGCCTATTCATCATTAAGTGACTTGATGGGGCGCCAGTAAGGTTTCCATTTGTTACGCTCGCGTGCAAGAGTAACCTAGCACGTTTTGCTTTCTATGAGGACTCGAGCTGCACCTTGTTTCTCTTCTAGAATCTGTGAAAAACTTTGAGCTTAGTTCGTTGGTCTTACTGCTATGCGCTTTACATTTGGTGGAACGTATTCGCCAAAATCCACTGCTCCACAGCTGCCGATGCAACGCATCACTTGATTCTCAACACCATTGCATGTACGGCGATGTATCTGTTACTTGCTTGTTGATGTAGGTCGAAGCTTCGGATTCTTTTCCTCACTTCGTAATGGGGAATACCTCAAGAATACTTTGCCAGATGCGCTTTCGACGACGCTGAGTGATCTTCCATCCTGCCAACACCGATTACTCTTTGTACTCTTCACTACATCTTGGGTTTTGTAAGCTTCCCAAGCAGCTGAATTCCTCTCGCTGTGCTATGAAACAAAGTTGCTTACTCTGTTGACTTTTTTATTTAAAAGAATCCGGAACATTTGAAGGTGTTCTTTTCTTGAAGCATTAAGAGCACGTCAAACTTTCTTTTTGAGCTTCAGAGACGAATTTCTCTACATCTGCTGTCAAAACTAGCCAGCATTGTTCATTCCGGTTAATGCTTTATCCTATAAGACCGATATAGTATGCAAAACGAGGCTTGTATAAGGAGTCGTGGATTTTTACCGACACGTTATATTGCATCTTTCATATAAAGTCTAAATAGGTATCAGGGTATCACAACTTGATCTAAATAATTTTGGCGTTATTATTTGGCCTAGTCAAACGCTTTTCTTTTCACTGATGACAGTATTATTATACAACGCATAAAAGGTCGTTCTTTACTGAGTAAGGACGTATTGGTTTATTCGCTTTCCATGAGCACTTCTGTCTCATCTCAATCAACGGCTATTTTTATATTTCAAAAGCGGCTCTCCTTTAACCTCGGTATCACTAATCAGTATGTATTCTTTCCTTGAAAGTTTACACTAGGTTGAAAAATAATGTTTATTTACGATGTGATTCAGGTCAACGGTCCACAGTTGTTCGTGTTCTCTAGAAAGCGTCTTTAATGAGGCGAACTCACTCGGCAATGACCTTTTGCATAGGACGGCTCTTGTCAATAGCACTGATTCTCCGGTTATAACCACTTGTTTATTCCGGACAATCCATCTTGTAGAACTCGCTGTCATTGTCAGCTAGTACAAAGCGTAGAAAGCCTAGCTGATTTTATGTTTGTGGAAATTAAGCATAGTAATCTCTTGTACTTCCTGAGTACCTCAATTATTGGTATTTTCACTTTTCTGGGATCTGATGACGTACTGGATTGAATCCTATTGGAAAGCTTGCTTGTTCTTATGACTCTGCTTCATCCAATTTTCTGTTGAGGATGACTCGATTGATGATCTTTTGGTCTATTGAAGGGGCAGATAGCACCATCGTTATTTTGCCGTGTGAGTCTCATTTCTCATGCAACGACACGGTTCTAGCGATCTTCAGTTCGCTAGAAACCTTGCGCGTAGCATGTGAAAACGTGGGTCAATGTGATGTGAAGATTGGCAGTAGTTCGTTCGGCTTTACGATAACAATGTTGTCCTGGTCGCATGTTATGCTGTCTTTATAGATGTAATCTTACTCTTGTCTACTTAAAAAATTCTTTCATTCCTTCTTTATGGAATTTGGCACACCCGAAGGTAAGTTGTTGTCTGGGATCGAGCTACTTCGAGGTGGCCTACCAACCGTGATGTGTCTAGGGACAAACGCTGTGCGATAGATTGCAAGCTGTCGGCTTTTTAAACACTTTTTTAAGGTTGTTGGGTAAGGGGTAAATTAATCGTGCTCTTCATCGACGTTGTCCATAACTGTATCTTCCGAAAATCTCGCTGATGTCCTAAAAAAAACTTCACTTTAAGTTAATTTTGGTTTTGATTTGTTTTGGATTCTGCAGCTCTCTCTTTACTGCAAAAAGAAAAAAAAAAGATTTCTGCGTGCTAAGGAAACGGGGATCCGATTCCGTTTAAAATTTGAGGGCAACAGCGATATCGGCTGGCTAAAATCTTCGATTTACGAAGTGGTCTGTCTCGGGAAGTCGACAAGCTCCCACTTTCAACGTTAAGAGGGAGGGGTGGATTTAAACTCATGGCATATTCTTGCTTCACCGCTCGAAAGTAGTATGTAGATAGTTCTGTTACCTCTATGTGGTTCTCCATCTGTTGATTCATCTGGTGATTGAACCGTTTGAAAATTTGATTAGAAAGTTTGCAGTTTGTTTTACAAAATTCTTTATGGTTGGATGATCTGTATCCATGTTACTTAGATGAATATTGTAATCTTGTGTTGAGAGCTTTTAGAGCTTAATTTGTTAAGACAAGCAGTCTTTGATAAATCACAAAGTTTAGATGCGTAACATTCGTTGTACTTTAGAAGTCTAGAGGAAGCTGTGAACTATGTGATTGTAGCTTCAAAGTGCCAGTGACAGTACATATGCGGACGGATCATCCTGGTTGCGGGCAGGACTCGCAGGGGTTGGTGATATTTTTGATTTCTCAATCTCGTTATTACAAGTCTTATAGTTGGATAAAGTTGGCTAGGCTAGTTTAGTTAGTCTTAATTGCCCGTAGTTGTAAAATAAAGGAACACTGGCGATATAGTCTTTTCATAAGTTTCTCATAAGTGTTTTTATGTTTTTTCTTTATCTCCAATACCATGTTTAAGCTGCATAGCATCAGGCAAACCTTCAACAAAGTTTTAAGTTTAGGTATGGGTACAACTCGTCTGGCAAATTCACATCTGGATGGTCCGGCGATTGTGGCAGCGGGGGGCGCGCTGCGTCAACTTGGTACGTTCATGCACTGTTATTAATATTACTTACTTGGTTACTTGGATGACCCGTCCTCACTGGTTGTGTGGACGCCAGCTTAATCTCTATTTTTTCGGAGTTTTGCTGGTTTAACCATTGTAGTTCCCTGGAGTTCCGAGATGAGTCATACCAGTCTGTGCGAGGTCGTTTGCCACCGTAAGACTAGTTTGGTACTAGGACGGTGACAAATCCAGGTGTTAGTTTAGTTTAGTTTACTCTTAACTGAGCTTCCTGATGGAAACGCGTCGGACTGCTTCTCGTCTTGGCAGACCCAGTCAGTTAGATGAATCTTCCTGCTGTACATCGCAACCCGACATCCAGGAACACCTCCCATCCACGATGAGACGGTAAACCATTGGGAGGGTTGTCAATATTTATACCCAGTTATTTGTGGTTTCTAGTTTTTAAGTAGTTCTATTATTTATCATTGCCAAAATGGACTGACTAGTAGGGCATTATATCATATCGTTCTCTCACTGTTACTACCATTGCTATTGTTGCTATAAATTTCTTTTCCCAAGGTACCTTCTTTGTCCTGCTTGTCGTGCACAGTATTTGAAAAGAACACCTGCAGGATATCGACAAGTGGGTTCAAAGTTGCCGAGTTTCTTAAGGACGTAGTGTGAATAAATTCGGTCTTTATTTCTCTGCCGCTCCTAGGAACGGGCACGTCTTTGGCGAGAATTCCGGCTGTCAACGAACGCATGTGACTTGCGTCCTGAAATCATCATGCGGCAAAATGCGCTGTTTCTTCTGGACTTGAACTCAAGTCTTGATTGCGACTCAAAGGTCTGAATTTGACCGCTTCACTAAAAATACTAACGACTAGTGATAGTTCCTATTATATTTATTTGCTGTTAGTCGTTCACTTTCTATTGATAAACTTTGAGATCCAGTTGTTTCTCTTCTTATTTCTTTTCTTATCATTTTAAAACTTGTGTATTTTGTCGTAAAATGGGCATAGCCTGTTGAGTAATTCAATAAACCCCACAGGCCTCATCAACAGCAACATCTGGCTGGACAATCAACCTTTTTCCAACACAAACACCCAGTCCATCAGTCATGGGTAGAAGTGGACCCAATGGAAAGAAAACAGTCAGTTGCATTAATATCTGGCTCGGTTTGCATCTCACGTTTATTCCCTTGTTTCTTTAGATCGACTCCGCTTTTTTCGCACGGTCATCGTTTTTGTCACAGTCATTAATTAGGACTGGTCATGCATCGGACCCCGGTCCGAAAGCATTGCCAACATCTCCACCGGCTGTGCCCATGCAGTCTTTTGCAATGGATGGAACCAAGAGTGATGAAGGTGATACGAGAGAGGTTGGGATCTTTTTGTGGTTTTAAAGAGTCGTTCTATGCTACTTCACTGAAATTTCTAAGCTTCAACTTTTACATAAATAGATTGACTACGTGTCTTAGTTCTTATCAATGCAACACCCAGGTTCTGCAGTCTCCTTCAGCTGCTTTACGCAGTCTCACCTCTCATCATGCTCCGAACACAGGTGAAATGCTTAGGCGGCCAGTACTATCTTTTGTAATGGAGCATCATGATTTAAAGAGGTGAAGAAGTTGTTAATATCGTATTTGGCTTTTACCGTTCTTATTAACATTAAAATAAAATGATTGTTCTTGAAAAATCCCAATTCGTTATTTCAGTTAGGCATCTGTTATTATTCAAGTTAGCTCAAGAACTCACTATTTTACTTGAATCGAGATTTGTTCCCAATGCGTAATATGGCTTATATGTTAATCGTACTAGCATGACCATCTTTATTACGGACATCAAGTATCATATTCATCGGTAATAGTCTGTATATCACTTGGCCAGTATAGAAAGCAAGGAGAGAAGAGGAACATGTGTTATATTTGACCCTTAAATCCGGAATGCTCTCATCTATGATTTATATATCTTCTGAATATGTCCTGTGTCATTCACGTACATGCTTAACGCTTCGAATTGATGCAGTTAGATTTCCAATGGTATACCAAGGGAGGAGCAGATGGCCATAAGTTGACATCAACTCGTTTTTTTGCGATCATTAATTTTGTCTCGCATAGGTTCTCCTGTTGTGATTTTATATTCAAACGATGTCTTATCCAACGTTGACCATCGTATTAGATCCTGGAACCTTAAAAACATTTCTGCGCACTTAATATCTTATGGAAAACTTTGGGCGCCTTGATCTCGTCTGTGATAAATGCGATACTGGTGAAGGGAGTACCCATTGCAGTCATACTATTCTTTCGAAACTATGCAGACATGTTTCCACTGTACCTGTACACTGACGCTCACCGCTGCATTTGGTGACATGTACAAGTGTCTATACTGACCTCATAGATTGTCCATGAGCTCGATCACTAGCGCTTTAGCCACACGTTTATTTCGGGATGTGCTTCTCCCGTATTGTGAGATCTAGTGCCTTACCGATTCATTGTGCCTGGGGCTGCTTCTAAACATTCAGAAATATTTCGGGCCTTAAGCTTTGAACAAACACATCTCAACTTGTGCCTAATTTTAACTAATAAATGATAGTTGAAATTAATCTCTGTTGTCTTTTTAAATTTCGACGTCTTATCGGAGATTTTCAAACAAGGTGCAGGCTCCATAATTCTGCTGCGATAAATTCTTTATTCAACGTAATGTTTTCGTCGTTATATGTCGTTAAACTGTGTACCAAATGCTAACAACACCGTGGTTGTGTGTGTTGAAGTGGAGTCCTCTTTTTAAATGTAGAATGTTCGTGACCTTTTAATTGCACCTATGGTGCTAATATTATTAGAAGTGGTTACATGAAGAAACAAGAATAGTTAATATGTATTAATAAAATATGTAATAAAATACTTTCACAAAACCTTGTAGGCTTCGTACGGCTTGTGAAGATTCAATAATAAGAGCTGTTGGATTCTCTCATGCGTTTCGAGTGTGGAATTGGTTGCTGAGGCTTGTATCATCTGAGACCAGGTGTGTGTTGAGAAATTTCCGAAGTCTGACATTGTAGATACACAAAATAGAGTGAAAGAAGGACCTACGCCGGTGGGCTAAATTTCAGTTAGATTTGTGTAAATGAAAATTTCTCCCATTTTTTTTTTTGAAATAGTATGATGGATATCTCCTTTTTTGTTGTTCTAATGTGATATTGAAGTGTTATAACTCAGTTAAAATACTCATTTATAAATCAAAATATGAGACGCTTATGATCTACACGCTCTCGCCTAATAGAATCCCAAATTTTCGTCGAGGATGAATTTGATAGCGGTTCAGCGATCCGTTTGTTGAAGGTTTTTTCTTGGAAGTAGTTATGTTGATTAAGGGATTTGTACTCCAGTCTGCTAAATTTGTGCGTGATTATTTGTGCATCGTTTACTCGGATGTTGTTGCATAAAAGGATCGGATTCTAACTTCTGGGCCATCGCAAACGATGATTGTTGTTCGATCAACCTTTACTTCATGTGGAACTTCTCGAACAATTTTCGGATGATCAACTTCGAAAACCGACTTCAAATGCTCGTCGTCAATTGCTGTTAGATGCACATAACCTTGTTTGCCATCATAATTTATATCTCTGATTCGAAGCTTTTCCAATCGCTGCAGCAGTGTTCGTTCAGAAATGTTCTCCCTACCATGGAATTTTAGCTGTTTCCGATGCAGTATTTCTTATTTTGAATTCGAGGATAGGAACGTCGCGGTTTTCTTGCATTAGGAAGCATCATTTCGACTGGCTTAGAACAAATGTAGATTGGGTTTAAAAAAAGCACCACGCACCAAGTACTTATGTACGTTTGTGCGGTTCAAAACGAGGAATGGTAATTGTCCTTGCTTTAACTTAGTAGTTAATTTCTACACGTTCTTGATAAGGTTTCTCTCATGGTAGTGCGTCTTCTTCAAAAATTTAGATAATTTCATGTTCAGGGTTGTTTCAGTGTTTCTGACATCATTCTGCAGTACTTGGAAGCCCTGTCGTCCTACAATTTGTATTCTGATGTAATCTCCACAAAATTTGTACGAATTCTGCCACATCCATGGAGATTATGCTATTTGGCTGGTCCCCTTGCAGGTGAGTTTGCGTCGAAGTTTCTTTCTACTACTTTAGCCTAACCATGACCAAATGATTCATGATGAATCTTAATGTTTGTCCTTCCTGTTCAATCGATTTGTCGTGATTTGATGTAAACCGATTGCCCTCAGCTAGTCTTGTCTTTGGAGTTGAGACCATTCAATTTTTGTCAAATATTGTTATAATTCTTTTAAGCGAAAATGGTGCAACACTTCCACGCCTTTTTATATACGATTGCGGTCATTCTACAGTCATCCGGTGTCGATACTCGTCTTCGTTCATTATGTTTTAAAGCTTGGACAATTCAACTCACGGCCCATGAACAGGTACGCTTCACCTAGTGTATTATTTTTCTATTTCAAACGATGTGTTATCTAAGACTTTTGCTCTTCGCTTTCGCAAAGGACGTTCTTTAAGCTGGTGATTAATTATTTAGGAGCTTCTTATTCTTACCTGTAATATCCTTGGAACTGTTGGTGGAGTATTGTCGGAACCATCAGTCTCGGAGAACTGGGTTACTGATTCTGCGGATCGATCTCATGTTCAACAACAGTTAAATGGCAGTGTCGACGTTAAGGTTCGTGTAATTTGTTTTTCATTTCTTCACTTACAATTCAGTTTTTCTGGTTGGACTCCTTCCATATTGTTATTTTTCTATGAAATTTGTGATATAATTTGCATTGTCATTTTGTTTGAGAATATATCAATGGAAATCGTCGGATTTTCACTTGCTTTAGTGAACGTCTATTTTAGGAAGTCCGAGATGTGACTTGCCACGCCCGTGTAGAAGCAAGTTCGCGGCAAGCGATGGTGGTCTGTCTAACAGACGGAAGCCCTGAGACGTTTTGGGAAAGCGGAGAGGAGGTAATACTTGTTTGTCATGCCCATTTCAACTTCTATCATATGCTTAATAGGCTAGGTTCGCGCATGTAGCGCAGTGGTTGGAGGCGCTCTGCAATGCATATGGGATCGATCCCCGATCCCCAGGCTCACCGAGCCATTCATTCCTTTGGGGTAGTAAAATTGGTGCCAGACTTGTCTGAGAAGATAAAGCAGCACTGCTCGGTACATCGGTAGGCCACCGCGAGTCATTATAAAGGTCAGATATAGAGATATACAGATACGCATCAACGATTCTTGATGAACTCGAATGCATGGCGCATCTCTCAGGGTTGAACAATGTCGAGAGCTTTTATTTTTTCCTTACCGTAATACACTATCTAAAAGCGTAATGGAGTGTGAACTTGAATGTTATTAGGTTGGTTTCTATCCACAAATTCTTGACAAGTTATGAAATCAAGATAGATTTATACGCTACAGCCACAAGAAATGAAATGTGTTAACCCTTATCGCTGTATTTTTACATTTTTGCTTTGAGCAATTTCGACCATTAACTAAATTTTTAGGACAAGAACCGTTCACGAACTCTGACCGTTACCTTCGATGGTTGTTCTCCGGTGCTGTTATGCCTTTACATTGACAACCTCCGTGATGAGGCTTGTCGCACGTCTCAAATAGCGTTTCGTGCTGCTATGTCTGATGGATCACGTCACGACTTGATGTCAAAAAATGTGGACCAAGTAAGAGGGATATCAATTCCAGCCCTTAATGGCCATTGAACATTAGGATTTTCAGAATTTTTCTGGTTGGGTGAAATGTTGCATTGCTAATGTCACGCATATCAGTGTTTCATTGAAAGGTCCACATAATGCGTCGCGTGTTCGACAGGTTCGCGTACAACTTTATTTCTCTTTTTTTATTGTTTCAATTTTGTGTTATTGTTAATGATTGTTACGTCGTGATTTTTACCAATTACTGTTCAACTGCACACTAATGTCCAACATATTTAACGATACTTGTTCATTGACAGCTGTCGTTAACTTTCCGATGACTAGGCTGTTTAATTACCTGAGGACTTGACGAGGTGATATAGGAGGGTTTGAGGCCTTAACGGTGTATACAGAAGAAATTTCTCCGCTTGTAAAGTTCCCCAGCATCAAACGTTTTTTTAAAGTGGGGAGAAAGGTTATATTTTAAAAATTCGTTTTAACGCAAGTGCATCATTCTTCAAACTATCAGGCGACATGGAATATTGACGAATGAAATCCATTTGTTTAATTATATCACACTAATCGAAGTACGAGCCAAAGCAAAAAGTGCGCAAGAAAAGTTTGTGTGCACCAAAGAACCTGGATTTTGACAATGGTTGAGAAATAAAATGTGCACTTTGTTGGTAAAGGTTTTAAGGTTCTACTCGAGTTTACTTCAATTGATAAAGTTTACTATGAGCTGGGATATGTTGGTTTTAAATTGAAAATGGCCACGTTCGCGCCACATACATTAAACTTAAACTACGTGAAAATGTTATGATACATCATGGTTATCTGGTATGTTTAGTTTATATAAAACTAGGCTTTGAAGTAGCGGGAGGCTTCATACATAGCTGATATCTCTGTGTAAAGAATGAATAGCTGGCTTATGTTGCAAAGAGTTTTCACGTTTACGATGAAGCTACTAGAAGGCATTGTAATCCATCATGTGTGACAAATTCCGTGAAATTATTTCCAGAACTAGGTGTACGTCGACGATCGTAGTTGGTTCTGCGTTTTCAGGTTTATCTTATAGAAAAAATACTTGCTAAGAGAGAAAACGACGAATTCAGAAAAAATACTCATGAATTTCAGTTACAAATGCTTGGATTCTTGCCTGAGGGAAATGCCGACGTGATACGGCCATCAGTGTCACATCAGCTGCTTTTCAACAACACTCAACATGATGCATTTGCATTATTTCAGGCGATTTCTGCTCAGGTTTGTAGAATTTTTAGTGGTCATCTGAAGCAACGTTTTTTAGTCTAAAACACAGAACCGATTTCACTACCTATTTTTTGAGCATCACCTGTATCACGTGTAGTCCCGTTGATCATCGAGTGACTCGTGCGGGCGCCAATAAATCTTCCATTTTTCCTGTCGCGTACGAGAGTAGCCCAATGGGTTCTGCTCGCTCTAGGGACTCCTTGAGCATCATACATATCTTTCTAATAAGCTTTTATTGAAGAACTCTGACCATCAGGTCAGTGTCTTCCCGCAGAGCGTTTGACATCCCGAGAAGTGCAGTCACTAACGGCACTTGTCCATCGGTTATCATTCATACGCATTAGGTGTCCGGCCCACCTGATCTTCGACTGTTTAGCGTATAGAACGGCATCTTCGATTTTTGATCGTTGACGAAGGTCGGAGCATCGGATTCCATCCCTTACTTGTGTGAAACGGGATACTCCTAGCATTGTCCTTTCGACTGCGTATCCGATAACGCTGAGTGATCTCTCATTCTGCATACGCAGATACCAGGTTTCTGACTCATACGTTAGAGCAGGAAGGACCGCTCAGTCGAAAAGGTGGGTGCTGAGTCGGGTGTTCTTTGTTCTCTTCACTATATCCTCAATGCTCTTGAAAGCTCCCCAAGCCGCTCGCTTCCTTCTGCTCAGCTCTAGAGCTAAGTCGTTCATCATATTTATTTCCCGACCTAAATAGGCATAATCGGAGCATTCGGAGATATTCGTTCCGTTGAGCGTGAATGGGGCATACGAAACCAATCCGTTCCTCAGGAACATCGTTTCCTTAAGATTTAGTCGAAGACCAATCTTTCCACACGGTTCATTGAAGTCGGCAAGCATACGTTTCGCTTGGATAATGTCTGGTTGTATAAGGACGATGTCATCAGCAAAGCGAAGGTGATGTAACTGCAGACCATCGATCTTCACTTCCATATTATTCCATTCCAGTGTTCGCATGACGTTCTGGAGAGTGGCGGTAAATAGCTTTAGCGAGATTGTATCGCATTGCCTAACTCCTGTTTTGACGTCAATGTTAATGTCGTTGTAGAATGGTGAAATCTTGGTTGTGAAATTTTTTGTACAGCTCACGACGAATCTTTTCGTACTGAGTAGGGACTCCTTGACTACCAAGGGCTTCCATGACTGCTTCTATCTAAATTGAATCAAAAGCCTTCTGTAAGTCGATGAAAGTGAGACAGAGCAGTCTTTTTTACTCTCGCGATACTTCAATGAGCCTTGTTATCATGTGAATGTGGTCCATCGTACTAAATTCTTTTCGAAACCCTGCTTGTTCACATGGCTGTCCTTCGTCCAGTGTTCTGCCAATCCTGTTTAGGATAACTCGAGTGAAAAGTTTGTGGACTACAAACAGCAAGCAGATTGAGCAATAGTTGCCTATATCGTGTAGGTCGCCCTTCTTGAACAACAACACGGTCTTGCTGGTCTTCCACTGAGTAGGGACCTTACATTCAGACAGGTAGCGTGTGAAGAGCCGAGCCAGTGTGCTTAGGAGGACTGGCGGAAGGTTCTTCAGATGTTCTGATCATATCCTGTCCGCAACTGGTGCTGTTCGATTTTTCACCGACGAAATGGCATGTCGGATTTCGGAGTGGAGAACCGGTGGAACAGCATATCCATCCTCATTTATTTCATATGACGGGTGGTGGACGTGCTTATCTAAGAGATCTGAGTAGTAGTCGTGAATGATTTTCTCCGTTGCCTTTCTTGATGCTGTTATTGTTCCGTCTGGGCATCGGAGTGTAATCATCTTGGTCTTGGAATTGGCGAAGCTTCGGTGGGCTTTACGAATGCTTTTCTCAGTCTCTGCAGCTTCGACCATTACTGTTGCTCTTCTCTGTTTGAGATCTTCTTTCATCACCTGTCTGCTTTGTTTCGCAAGTTCGGACGTTAGTTCGCGGTTGCTTGCAGATTGTGCGATTCCACGCTGGCGTATCAGCTGAGAGTTTCTGGAGACAGACGTCTCTTGGTGACTTTTTAGCTCCAGCTTCCATTGCGTTTGTGAAGGGGCTCAATAAGCTGACCATATCCCTCGTTGATGTTATCGGCAACTTCATCTTTCTAACAGAAGGCTAATGAGTTGAATAAGTCCCAGTTTGTGGTGGTTGCGGGGCTTCACTTTTTGAATTCAGCGGCTTTTTCCCTTTTCCTCGAAAAATAGAATCTAGCACGAAGGAGAAGGTGGTCTGATCCCATGTAAAATTTTGCGATAACAGCGACATCGGTTAGGCAAAACTTCCTGTTAACTATGATCTGGTATATTTCGTCATGATACTCTGCATTGGGAGATTCTCACGTCCATCGTTGACGGTGAGGCTTCTGGAATTGCCTTGACAAACCATGGTCTTGGTCACCATGATAAACTCAGAGAGCCGCTCACCCTGCTCGTTCCATTCTAATCCGTGAGTCCCAATATGACGTTCCTCAGACGATCTTCTTGGTCCGATCTTGGCATTGAAATCTTTAATGATGACCTTGAAGAATGTATGGTCTTCTCTGTAGAACTTCTCTAAGTCCATGTAGAGCGCTTCGACTTGTTCTTCGCCATAGTTTGATGTTGGCGCGTAAACGACGAAGATATTCAAAACCGGTATTGATCCATATCTTTTTAATTGTAAACGTCCGATTCGGGTTGTAAGCTGTTCGAATGAATTGATGTTCATGGGCAAAATCGTGTTGACGAGAACGCTGACACCGCCTACTCCTCTACTGTTGCATGTTCCGAGGAACAGTTTTGCTCCAGTGTCATAGACAGCGTTGAATGGGTGGCGTCGTCTGGTCTCGGCCAGGCCGATAACGTCGTACCTTATCATTCGTGCTTGCATGAGCAAGTCTTCTATCGAGGACTCGGATTCGAGAATTCGTGCGTTGTAGGTGCAGATCGTCACCATAGTTCTTCGTGATCCAGGCAGCTTCCATTGGCCTTGAGATTTTAGCATCCTCTCCGTACTTGTCCTACCCAAAGTTGCAAAATTGGAGGCTTTTTCTGGGTCAGGGGAATGAGGCCCGTTTTTTTTTTTTTTCTGTGTTTAGCATTTTTATACCCACGTATGCCTTGCTGGTCTCTCAACGTGGAGACTGAGTGTACTCACTGGTAGCTTGCCTAGCTCTCCCAGAGGGGGCATGGAGCTTGTTGGAGGCGATTCCTAACCGTCTCCCATATACTTCCCTGTCACTTGGTTGCAGGCTTTTGGCCGAATTGACTCGTAGAATACAATCCGCATAAAGCGAGAACGCACCCACACACGCATGCATGAATACGCCCAGCAAATACAGAAAGTATGTGCCAAATTGGCGCAGCAGAAACAGGGAGTCCATCCCCTGGATCCATCTGCGTCTCAGGGAAGCAAAGGTCGCTTTTGGTCCGCGATTAATCATCTGCCCGCCACCTTGGGAGGCCCCACGTAGCCTCACGACTTGCCGGCTCGATTTCCTCCGTATAAGCGAGATCCGTGGGGGATGAGGAGAATCTTTGAGTATATAGAGATTTATTTCCGGAAAGCACCATCGAACAGAAACGTGAACATTTGTTTATGAACATGTTCGCCAGCGAGTGAACTATGAAAGTTCACTGGTGTGAGACCGACAGATCGTGCGGCTCGTTAATGACTAATTTCCTTCCTGTTCGTTTATTTTGCTGTTAGGGAGTATATTCGTAATCTGTATTCAAAAATGACGTTGGTAGCAAACGTGTTCCAATCCGAAAAACGTTTACTGTGATGTAACTCATCATCATGGAGCAGGTAGCGCTGTGGTAGTGTTGCCAGTCATCGCGAGCACGGTTCTGGCTTGGTTCTCCGGTCCAGGCTCACCAAGCCTGACTTCTCCCCGGGATCGGGAAAGTGGGTAGAGGACTTGTCCGAGAGAAAATCACTCTTTGTAATCCAACTCGGAATAGGCTTAGCCCGAACATCTGAGGACTCTAGTGATAATGGACTTCACTAGAATTATACGACATTCAAAATGAAATGGAAGTCGTCAAGCAGCGGTCGAAACTACACGTAAAAGTTGAAAGACTTTAATGGATGATCGACATAAGGAAACGAATTGGATGTGAGAACTGGTAGGATCCGTACAGTAGACGTGAAGACGGGTCGTATAGAAAAAAGCTCATCGTTACATATTGTTTTGATCGCAGCACTTATTTCATTCGTTTTTCTCGCTTCCACTATCCACGAAAGCTTTCGGATTTGTATGTGGCTTCAGCTGCAGCTTGAGGAGTTTGGATTTATTTACGATTGTTGTTCTTTGCTAGGGAATTTCCAATCCCCATCAGAGACACCTACTAGCTTTGTGGATTGAAAGGGATGAGCTTGCTTCGCGACAAGTTTGGTACTCTTCCCAACCTCGATTGGAGCGAGATTAGAGGCTTGATTGACTTGAACCATGGTCGTGCAGTGCATTTTGCATATTGAACTGTTACTAACAGTGTACATTACTTTACTTGAAAATGTTTCAGGCATTCTCTGGCGACAGTTGTGAGCAACAAGATGCATTACGTGAGAGAGTTGTGGATCTCCTGTTTAGTCGGGTAACTCTACAGCCGCTACAAAACTATGTTTGCGCGCAGGTTGAAACAGCTTTAGAAAGGTATTAGCATTTTCGCCCTGTTTAGTTACAAAGTAGAGTTCATAAGTAGTTAATTATTTATGGACTCTTCTACTTCATCGTTTTTAACTTCAGTTGCTCTGTGTGCTGCTTGACACAGAATTAGTGCTATGCTTGGTTTTGTTCCAGAGAAGTTGAACGGTTGTGTAGCCAAGGAAAACGTAACTATTCATATGCGGTCGGACTGTTGGCAATGGCAAATCGTATGTGTGAATCACGTTGGAGCGGCAACAACGGTTGTGACATGGTTGTTCGCCATAAAGTACTTCACGCCGCAAGCAGGCTGTTGGTATTTGCACCAGAAGTATGTTACATGTCATACTAATTCTACGGTATTGTTACTTAAACAATAAGCAGTTGTAGGACGTTGTAAACACCCATTGTATTAAAATTTTAAATGTTAACAATGCTCACAACTGTAGGACTTGAGTTCTAATTAACAGCGGTTAATTTATGTAAATGTTGTTTCTTTGTGAAATGTATTCAGACCGTGCAGACTCAATGTTTATCGTCGTTGTACAGTCTGTTGCCTACAGCACGCGCTTCCACAGTGGACGTCAGTCGTTTGCTCAGGCATCTTTTAATTCCCGTTGCGAAAGCCCTAGTGCTTCAAGTTAGGGACAAAGCTGCTCATTCGGTGATGACAGCTACTATGAATGTACGTAATTTTTGAGGCCGAGAATATTTTAAAGATTCCACCAACTTTGATTCTTGAAAGTTTGGAATGGAACGAATTTCAAGTAATGGAGATTTTTAGTTAACTATGAAAATTGGACGTATTTGTTGTTTACGTAGGGGTGGGCAGCGCAGTAATGGTGATGACGCTCATTACAAGCATGGTGCTGGTATGAGCTCGCACCAAGCTCACCAATCTTCTCAACCTTCCGGAGTAGAGGGACTCTTACCGAACATGTCTGGGAGTTTACACTTCTGCAATTAGCGTGGGAACGTTCTATCCCGACTATCTCAGGATTGTGGAGAACGACTAAAAAATCATTCAACGAAAGGTAGATTTTAATCAGTAGGCGAACGCATGCACAAAATTTGAAAGACCTTCGAGAATGATTGGCGGGAAGGAACAAATCAGATGCTTCCAGTGCTAGTATCCGCAGAGTAGATGTAAACGACCGATCGTGTAAAATAAGTAGTGCAGTAAGTAATATTTTAAGTTTTCGGATGTAAATACCGAGATTTTGAACTTCGAAGAAGTTTCCATGGTGTCAATCGCTGTTGAGCACATTTTTAAAAGCCTGCAATCATCCAACATTCACGCTGAGGCGGTAAACCCGTGGAGGTAGTTATGTAATCATTTGACATCATTAAAATAGAATATTTGCAGCAAATAAGTTGATGAACTCGGTAGAATTTCTAACTCTTACTTTCGTCTTACAGTTACTACAAGTTTTATATCATTTAGCATTGAAGACTATATTAATGTCAGGAAAAATATTTTGACACATTTTAAGAGCTGTCTAACGAATGCACCACTGAGCTGGCGTACGGATCGTTCAGTATCACCTGAGATCGGTAAATTGACAGCGCAGTTCATCAGTGATATTTGGTTTGTTTCTAAAATCTGAAATAAAAAAGGTTTTCGTCTGATATACCTGAGTTTTTCTTTCTTAAGCTCTGGTGCTTTCAACAGTGAATGGTCTATCTGTTTTCGACGGGAGTTAGCGACAGCCTTGCTAGGTGTCATTCAGCTCACAACATCACTTTCAACCTCTGCGTTACGTGAGAGTAGGAATAAGGAGTCTGTACCGTCAATACTGAACTCGAAAAGGTGTGATTTTGTCCGTGTGACCCTATTCAATGGAATTATTTGGTGCTAAATTTGTACCGAAGGTTCCACTAAAATGATTAACGTGTCCTGCTGTTTATTTCATTTCACTTTAATCAACTGCTTTAGGAGTTATCATAGTCGTTGAACTATCGATGCTTTGGCAATTTTGGAACCATTCTCACTTATTAATATTTGGCTAAAATGGTTGCTCAGTGTTTAGAACAATGCTCAGTGTTAAGGTTCTGGTTGTCTCTTGCGGCGTTGGCACTTGTTCGTGATCGTTCATGGTTGGCGTTGAGTGAAAAGTGGAACGATATGCAAACTCCTGGCCAGGAACCAATTACGCTTTGTGAGAATCACGACGACGGCTCCACTCCAGCACAAGTATTGCAGTTGTTGTGTTTATTCACACTTTGCAACGTTTTAAAATGATACATGAAGAGGAATTTAATGGGCGACCTTAGTTTTAGAGGGTATTATATCAGTATCTTGTATTCATATTCATTTCTTCATTCATGTTACATGCAATATTTAGTGTAAAAGTACAATTTTATCATTTGTAAGTCGAAGGAAGGGCGAACAAGAATACTATATGGGATGGCTTTGTATATATATGGTAACAATATACGATAACATATAGAAATATTTGGGCTTAGAATGGCCCTGAGATATATGGGATAGTACAAGGTAAAATATAAATCATAGCTGAGTGCAGTGAAACGTTTTCTGTCAAAAATGTCGAGATGTTTTATATCGCATTGATATGTATCCTCCTATCGGTTTTTACGAATACGTTTAGTTAGGACTCAGAGTTTCTAACGTCTAACTATTTTAACACTTCTACGTCCGTGTGCATTCATTTGATTGGATAAGTTACGGTTAATAATCAAAACTCCAGCTTTGAATAGACATCCTATTTTAAAGTGAACTTTAGAATTAGAAACAGGAAATGTAGAAGTTAATATTTCTTTAGATATATAAAGTCTGAGTTTTCCTTTCATAAAGTTCTAATTTTCTGGGCGAATCATCTTTCTTTTCATTTTTTGTTGTCGGGGTTCGTAATAGGGAAAACAAAGCAATTCAATAATCGGAATTTCTTCCACTAGTGCACACTAATGCTCCGGTTTCTTCATGAATACGGGCAATCAACGCGCTTTCATTAAGCGTCAAAATTTGTTAGCTCACTTTGTTTTTAATTTTCGTGAAATCCACATTTGAGATTTTAGAAATAATACTTCGAAAGGGTTATTCTTATACACTCCTAATGCAGGAGCCCGATGTTTTCTCCACAAATTTCCGAGGTCCTCAAGTAATATAATGATTGGATGCCAAAATTGCCCTATTTTAAACGATAACTTTGACATAGAAATTAGTTCTTTTCAAGAATTTGGTTTTACCATTCCCAATGCAACCAAGCCTTCAATTCATGCAACCTGTGCAAATGAGTAGCAAACTTGTTTGGGAAGCTCTCTCCACTTCAAAAAACCTAGAACCGCTCTGGTATGGCTATCTCAATGTTGACTTTAAGATTAGAGAATTGATTTGAATTGTATTCAGTAACATTCATAAGGAAGTCTAGAATTCTCAACCAATAGTCGTGCTCACACGCTAATCCGAATATCTTCATTGATGATAGAAACCAAGGAGACGAACTGAATGCACATTGGTGCAGCATAAAGTAGCGAAGAACACAACTTAATTAGTCGAAATAGGAGCTCTTAGAATCGGTGCATGTTTGCAATAAAGAAGCAAAGTTACATGTTTTGCTACTCCACAGTTCTGAGGTCCAGGTAGTGACGATTGCTTCTAACCCGCTTTCAGACTAATGATATTGAGTATTGTTAAAAAGTCATACCCTCTAACGGCTCACAGCGCAAGAATATGGAAAGCGTTCGCAGGAGCAAAGAAGATTAAAGAATTGCTTGCTAGGACACTTAATACTTGGGTAATTAAGCCTTTATGCGTGTATACATACTATTTGTATGACAATGCAATGAAATTTGTAATGTATGTGCAATAACTTACAAGTGAGGTGGTTAGGTGGGTTTTTTACCTAATAAAATGCATTAACAATAGTGTGTGTACCAACGTAGCAGCTCACAGCTGAAGAATGTCAAAAGCGTTCGAGGGAGTGAATAAAAGTGAGGAATTGCTTGATGGAGTACCTGTGAGCAATGAAAGTACTTAACAAAATTGTTAAGCTAACAGCACAAATTAGTTACATGAGAATCGACGATAACATTAATGTATTAGTAATACATGAAATTTGTAATGTATGTGCAATAACTTACAAGTGAGGTGGTTAAGTGGGTTTTTTACCTAATAAAATGCATTAACAATAGTGTGTGTTAATGTATTAGTAATAAAAGTGCTAAGCATTTTAGTTCATATCACTACAACCTAAGCAAATGAATTTGTATAGGAAAATTAGACGAGATGGCAATCATGACGGAATGGCAACGGTGATCTACAATGCGTCGTCAGAAGTCAAGTGACGGTGTTAGTGGGCTTGGCTATGTCCAAGCAAGAGCCGTAGATCGTAGGATCATAGGGTCACGGGGTCTAGTCCCCAAGCAATGAGACGTACCCAATAGCATGCCTGGTGGTGTGACTGATGGATACAAGATGCTGTATCTAGTGGCGCTCTCGTTGGCTAGAATGGGATGTGGATGTAGGGCACGCACGCACACGGGTGTTGTGGCAAATACAGTCACTATCAACTTTTAGAATGTGTTTGTTAGGTAGATAGAGAATTCTCTATTTGATAGAGGAATTGTCTGTAGTCGCCTACCACTAAAAGAGGTGAGTTTAAGGCAACAGTTTTCTAATGGAATAGTGTTGATGCTTTGACGTCCGTATGTATGCTGTTCCGGGTTGTAACGGGCGTGTGTGGCGCAGTGTTTGGAGGTGCCACTGCGACGCGCACGTGGAATGCGCCCATGGCCCACCAAGCCTTCCATCCCTCTGAGGTCGGTAAATTGGTACCAGACTGTCTGGGAGGATAGCAGCGCTGGCTGGATACATCGGCAGGCCACCGCGAGTCATTATGAATGGATATGCATTCAGTCACCTCCAACGATACTTAATGAAGTCGAATGCATGGCGCATCCCTCAGGGATTGATCAACGCCGAGAGCTTTAACCTGTTAAAGCCCCGTGCTGTTAAAGTGTTTGACCTAGTAAGTTGCGTATTAGTGTACCCTTCCAGGCTTTGAAGAAGGCGATTCTGCCAAAACGTCAGATACGATTTTTTTATATTGGTATTATTGTATGGAAGTAAACGTATGCTGTTTAACAACCTCGCGATTGCTAAGAGAGAAAACGATGAAATTAGTAGATTAATTTGTCTCCTTATGATACGTCCGCTCGGTAATTCGAGTTGTGCTTCTCGGATTGCACCACTTTCTGACTGCTTTAAGTCGATGATGCGCGTCATTTTCCACGTGTTTCGTGGCGAAACTGGATCGTAATTTAGTACCACCGTACCTATGGTTGGAGTCAGTAGATGCCCGTAACCTAGAAATTGAGCGCCTTCTCGAAAGTATGGATTTTTGTGGCACCCATTTTCGACGTTTTTCACCTTTTTAGAGTTTTTCAAATGATGGCCGGTTCTTGATTGGTGAAGCCTGAGTTCTGTTTGGATCTCTCGAGTTGTTTTTAGAAGGTGAGGTACTACCAACCACTTAAAACGGGCGGGCGGGCGTTACTAACTGCTTACGGGGATCTATAACGTTTTTCGTCGTCATAGCTCACATCCCCGGTGGAAACTTTTCGAGCCATTTGTGCGCTGCTTGTTTGAAAACAGTTTTGCCAGACTTACGCTGTGTTGAAGCTTCCTGGTTGCATCTTCAAGGTTGAACTCATGAATTAGAGCGACATGATTTCTTTGTCTTGAGAATGTTATTTCAACCAGCCAAAAATCTTTGTGAAGTAAATATTAGAAAAGTACTGCGCGCTAAACTGTTGAAAAAAGAGGAAGCTCAAAGTACCCAGGATCGACTTTCTATTAACCTCGGCATTGGAATATGAATACGTTTTCTTGTTCAGCAATCGCGAGGTTGTTATACAGCAAGTATTTACTTCTATAGAAAAACAATACAATACAGCAGTAGCTGATGTTTCGGCAGTATCGCCTTTTTCAGAGTCGCTTTTTTACAAACAGCTGATTATAGTCGCATGTAGTTAATGACTCCTGCATATGGTTGGAGCTCAAAGTGGCATACGGCAACATTGCAAACAAAAGATGCTTGTGACAAGGTCTATTCTTGTAGTTCGTGAAGGCGAAACGATCATTGTTCCTGCACGAATCTAGTAAATCTCGAAAAATTGTGGCGGAATATAGGAAACCCACACAGTCAGAGTTGTTTTCATACAATTACTTGCGTGTTAGTTGTACATACATACATGTTTCTTATAGAAAACTAAACACATTACTGGTAACACTTTTAGTTAGAAAATTGGATGAAAGAAAGCATGCCCTCAGTGGTACTGTGCGCAACACATGAACACCATGACGGGGTGGTCGTGGTTCGATCTGAAATGGGGTCCAAATTTTGCAAATATCTCAGCATCATAGTGCTTGTATCAAACTATTTAGAAAACATGAAATCTCTTGGAGTTTTTTTTTTTATGACGACGTAACACATCATTTGATAGGTGTTCTGCTCTGATTGCGAATGTGCTCTGTGCCGTGAGTGTTTCTCGGTGATGCACTTGCACAAACGAAATCGCTCACATCATGTTGCCTCATTGCCTCCTCCACCAGCTCGATTGGAGGAAATCGACATCCACCAGGGATGTGCGCGGATGAGAATCGCGAATCTTCTAGTAAGTTACATTATATAAAACCATCATTTTATACCTCATGGTATTCCTTGCAAGCGAATACTTGTGAAACGGGGCTTCGCGTATATTTTTGTATATGGGAATTCAATGCGTCGTTTTCTTTCTCAGCATTCGCGAGGTTGTTAAACAACATACGTTTACTTCCATACAATAACAGACATACAATACAATCGTAGCTGACGTTTCGGCAGAATCGCCTTCTTCAGAGCCGTTTTTTCTACGTGCCTTCCACTGAGGAAGAGCCGCTGATCAACGTCGCATATGATTGACGACTATGGGGATTCACATTTTTTGTTTAGAAACTCAACGAAAGATGGCTTAACTTTAAAAGTTTGTCAGAATTAGGGTGCTAAGAGCTTTGCTAATATGTTATCTCGTAAATATGTTGGTTGCTGAGTATAATTTTCTTCTTACCAATAACGGTATAATTGGAGTAGAATAGAACTGCTGTGCAGATACTTTTCCATGGTGAATCGTTGAATGGCTTGGTCGAGTTGCCGAGTGATCCCTTCGCGGGAATAACAACTACTGCCAGTGTTATCGGTGGACATTCGACGCAGTCAGTGTGCCGGTTCTGTGGGAACGTTTTGGATGCGCACAATCAGGTTGGTACATCATAATTGTAACACTAGCAGCAACAGCATCTGAAAACTATATATGCAGTAACTCCCACGTCCGACTTTCTATTAATCTCGGCATTGATGGAATAATTCTTTTTACTTCTGTTTAGCAAACACGAGGTGTTATTTTATTTCTTTATTTACGTACAAGCTGACGTTTCGGCGTATTTCGCCTTCCTTAGAGCCTGGAAAGGTCACGTTGACTGAAATCTACATGGCCAAACACCTCCATAATGGGACAACGACTGGCACCAAGCCTTGCCACTGCATATATGCCTAAGGTGGAAAATCTGATCACTTGTAAAGTGTGCGGAGACGAATACGTTGGCGAAACGGGTAGACCACTCTGCATCCGTATAAAAGAACACCTAGCTGGCAAACGTAAACCAAATACCCCACTAGGCACGCATAGGATGCAAAGACATAACGGAGAAGATTTTGAAGTAGAGGTTACGATCCTCGCGCAAGAATCGAGAACACAAGCGCGTAAAATTCTCGAGGCATTCTGGATTAATTCCAAGAATCCGAAATTAACCCGCAGGGAGGAATGCCTCATTATCACGCGTGATATTGGGCAGTATATAAGACTGCTATTTTGATGGGACAGGCACATTACATTTCCATGTGAAAACTGCGCGGTTCGTCTCCACATAACATATTAAGTGGAAGGCTCATAGAAATCGGTGAGTGTGCAAAGACTCTGTGTTCAATGTGATTGAAATTTTGGTTTAGCATTTTCTCTGTTTGGTTATGGAGGTGTTTGGCCATGTAGATTGCAGTCAACGTGACCTTTCCAGGCTCTGAGGAAGGCGAAATCCGCCGAAACGTCAGCTTGTGCGTAAATAAAGAAATAAAATAACACCTCGTGTTTGCTGAACAGAAGTAAAAAGAATTATATATGCAGTGTTTATTCGAAAATATTGTTTAGGGAATTTGATTCCGACAATGGAAGAGTAAGAATTACTGCGAATTTTTTTGCTATTACGAAAAGGAAAAATGACTTCAAATTATGTGTTAGTACGATAGATACCTTTTTTACAGCTGGTCGGTTTTTGCTCTCATCCAGACTGTGTGCATTATTCAATAACAGCCTGTCGTCGTACTCTGTCGTGTGGTCATTTATGTGGAGGCATTGCTGGAGAGAAAGAGTGTCTTCCATGTCTTGTTTGTCACGTTGAAGGTAGATTCTTAGTATGTTCTGCGATATCTGAAAACTCTCCCAGCGGTTTCTTGCTTGATCGTGGCTGAGAGGGGTTCTCGAATGTCAGGCTGCAATGTACAACGGGCGGTTCATGTCCTGCCAGGGTCTCCCAAGGTCAGAAAGAGTCCAGCGTTTCCATCAGGAAACCCAGCCAAGAGTAAAGCAATGCGAAGATCAACCACTGTCCTGATATCAAGTTAGTGACATGTTAGCAAATCTCCCCCTGATCCAGAAGGGTGACGACTGTCTGTAGTGGTGACGACATAGGGCAGACTTTGGCTAGGCTGACCTCGAGACTCCTGGAAATTATTAACCAGCATATTTAATCCGCAGTAGTAACATCACACAGTGATCTACTAACAGGTCTTTTTTCGTCTTTTAATATTGGAAGTTCGTCATTTCTGGCATATAGGGACTGCTCAAGATGGTAACGACGTCTGTGTCATATGCTTTACGGACCGTCTTTGTGCTGCGCCATGCATTCGTCTTGAGTGCTGTCATCTGCTCCACTACCATTGCGTTCGTGCTGTACTTGAAAAGCGGTGGCCAGGACCAAGAATTCAATTTCGTTTCATGAATTGCCCTCTCTGTAACATTCAAGTAAGTCTTTTTCTGTGGGGTTTTATACTTCGCTATCCTAATGGTTTGCCAGGTACTAGTCTTCAATGGATCTTACACCGTATAGAACTACAGTGTACAATAAAAAATAATCTCCGTTTCTGAAAGTGGATATTGTAAATTTGAAATGCTTTTCGACGAAATAATCGAGCATGTGTTTGCTTTTCAAAGTGGAAAATTGATTACTTTTAAAAAGTTGTGGTCTTGTGATAATGGTATGTCGTCTGATAAAGCAAATGATGAAACAAAAAGCCGTTTTGAAGATACTCGCATGGTTGTGTTTTCATATAAGCAAGGAGTCCAGGCACAAAATGTTCATGTATAGTAGGTGACCATATTGGTTCTAATGGGTGGGGGACCTATACACAGACAGTATTTGGGTTTGCTGATCATAGGCATGTGTTGAGAAACTCATCATCGCTAGTTGTGGTCAATTTGCTTATCTGGGGTAACACCACTTGGATTGTTCTCCATGACCTTAGCTCTCAATGTTCAAAGAATGCGTAATCAGAGTTGTTACCTCCCACTGGATGTTTATGTATTCTGTCATCGTGAAAATTGTTCTCACCATAGTGTCTTCCATAACTTTTGTCCCTGCTGTCCTTAAAATTTTCGACGATTATTAATTTATCTGTCCTACGAAGAACTGCTAAACCATTAATATGGATGGTAATCTAATCTCCGGAAAGTCTTTAATAAGAGTAGTACTATGTATTCAGATGCTATTGAGAGTTTTTTCAACCCTCTTCAATCCGAGTATTCTAGATGTCTCATCCTGGCCTCATGGATTTGCTTGAGCCACTACTCTTGTTAAAAGCGGATGTTGCATCAAAAGCGAATATGCGTTTAAAATTCGATGGTCTCCTCAATTGTACGGCTCTCACTGATCAACAGAGGTATAGTATTGCATTTTTTTAAAATTTAGTCCTGTACTGAGTATGTTTTTATAATACTCTATTTAGCGTTATCGATTATTACAGACTGGAATGCTGACCGCAAAGTCGTTGTTTCGATAATCTATTTTCAGCGAATTTTTCAATCGTCCAGAAGAGTATGCCATGGATCGTTACATGTACGTACTTTGCAATATTTGCCAGAAAGCATATTTCGGTGGAGAGAGCCGCTGTCAAATGGTGAGGTTTCATGTTTTACTTCGGTGTTGTTGTAAGATGATATCGAAAAGGCAAGTTGGCGATGCTGTTGTCTCCTTTTCTGTTTTGTCTGTTTCTGTTTTCTGTTGTTTCGTCAAGAAGTATACTTTTAAAGGCTGTCTTATTCCATCTGCTCTAGTCGAGTCATTTTCCTTGCTAACAGAACAAAGTAGGCTTTTGAAAAAAAAACATGGCTTAGCAATATTTCCTTTTTCTCACACCAAAGTAGACTTAGGGGAGTCTTCCAGCTAGGCGTAGACCAGCAGTCGACGTGAACTGTTTTCGATTCAGAGAACGTGGAGGAAAGTTAGGGGTCATTTATGTGCGGTAACCACACAGAGCAAGGTTTTGGGATGTAGGCGTTAACAGTTAACCCATTTCACTCCGTATCGACTCTGCAGTCTCCGTAGCGGTTTCACCAAAAGACCGTATGGACAGTGTTGACAGTATGCATGTTCAGCTTAGTCCATTCCAGAGTTTTTCTATCGTATTATTTATGTTCATCCGATCGCTCTGTCCATGGGCCAGTGATCCCTGGGCCCATGGGCCCACCAAGCCTTCCATCCCTCCGGGGTCGGTAAATTGGTACCAGACTGGTCTGGGAGGATAGCAGCACTGGCTCGGTTCATCGGCCGGCCACCGCGAGTTATTGTAAAGGCCAGATATGCATTCAATCACCTCCAACGATGCTTAATGAAGTCGAATGCATGGCGCATCCCTCAGGGATTGATCAACGCCGAGAGCTTTATCCTTTATCCTTTATCCGATCGCTAGTTGAAAGCAGATCGTGATGGGAGAGGTAAAACCTGAAAAACCAATCTCTACACTTAGATTTACAAAAAAAACCCTTTTTTAAAAATGTTCATTGATCTGCAATTGAATCGAGGGTCCCTGTATAGAATTTTTGAATGCAAAAGTGCCGAAACATGTGTAACACAAACTATAATGTGCTTCCAAATGCCGCAAACAATGCCCTTGTAATAGAGATCGTAGTAACACGCAGTAAATAATACATACATATCATTCATGCTTATAAAACGGTAGAGCAACGTTTCTTCTACAGTCCTGTCATGTTGAAAACTTCTATAGTCCACTGTTCATTGAGGAAAGATTTTTTATTGTCAATAGACCAAAAATCGCAGCCGACGAAATAATGCTCATGTCCGATTGCTCGTACCCGATCAGGTCAGCAACGAAAATCTGCGCCAGGACGGAAAAGGTTAAAATTAAACTGCAGATTTATGTCAAGGAAAAATTTGGAATACTTGGAGTGCTAACTTAAATTCGGTCCTGGGATTTGGAACGGCCATCTCAGTCATGTGACGGAAAGCAATGCGAACGTCTTAGACAACTGAGGAACACAATCTTAGCCGTTTTATTTACTGTCTAGTGTTTTTGATGGTAGAGTATGTTGCGAAATATAACTTAAATGATGCTGAGATATTTGCAATACTCCCGTCCGTAGGTGTCTGCGGTGGGGAACGAATGCGCTATTGTCCTTTCGGGGATGTAACGCGCTCACTACCACACCATGAGGGTTCTTCGTTTCGCATTTCTCTCAGCTACTTCTATCGGCGCTCTAATCACACTGGCGTGATTGCTGAGGGCAGAGATCGATAGAACTAGCTGAGAGACTGGCGAAACAAAGGATCCCCATGGTGTGGTGGTGAACGCGTGATTCTCCGTAAAGGACAATAGCGCGTTTGTTCCCCACTGCAGACACCTGCTGTCCGGAGTTTTGCAATTCTGCAAATATCTCAGCATCATTTAAACTAAGGAGCGCACTTTGATTCGGATATAATATCGTTGTTGATTAATTTAGGCACTGCAGTCATTTCAATACAACGCAGCTGAATTGGTGTGCGGTGGATGTTCGGCACCACCAGGTACTGATGTTTGTGGACGGCATGGTGCTGAGTATTTGGAATACAAATGTCGATATTGCTGCTCAATAGCCGTCTATTTCTGGTATGTATGATCATAGTCCGTACTGCGTACCTTAAAATCTAGTGGTTGGCTTGAATAGGTTTTCACTCATAAGATGGGCGAAGTCGACCAAGTGAATTGATATTACCAACTTTCTTTCCGGTAATTTGTTTTATTGCATGGAGGTTTTTTGTTGTATTGCTTTTTGTATTCAGTAGATAGCTCATCCATCACAGACTAATGCCATATACATCGAGTCTGAAAAGCTGTACTAAATCCTCAATAATGTACAGAAACTGTTTCCGCACGAGTTTGCGAGCTTACAGCTTCAACATGAGTTTTGGACTGATGAATTGCTTTTTATATCAATAAATTATCACAAAGAGTGTTTTTAATTAGGAGAATATGTGAATCTCATTTGGTGCAAATTAACTGCCATGAATTGACTTCAATTCGCAACGCATTCATCAAACAGGTAACTATTGAGTAAAGGTCGCAGATACATGAAATTATCCTGTTTTAAGTGCAGTGCCATCTCTGGAGATTTGATTTTTGTCTAAAGAAAAACTTTCAAGTTTTTACTTACAGTCTTGTTAGTAAGGAACTGAAATATCTGTAAATATATTTAAAAGTTCATTTTTCACCACTCAACAAATCTGTCCATCATAGGCATGTATTGTAGTTTTCTTCTTGGGCAATGTTCTTGATTGGTACTATGCCTGGAAGGTTCTTTAGATTTTGTGATTTCACGATTTCAGCTTTGGCACCACTCATTTTTGTGCGCCTTGTCACGACGATTTCCAGCGCTTGGTATGTCTTCCTCGAAGTCAATTTCCACCCTGTCCAACTGGTCCTCGTGCTACTCCCAGTGAAGGTCCGTGTCCACTTCGGCGGCCGCATCCACCAGCTGGTGAGGAGTTCGCACTTGGTTGTGGTATATGCAGAAATATCAGTACATTTTAAAACATTTTCTATTTCTGTCATGTTTCTACTCATTCAAGATCTCATATTTTTACTTGTATGTGGCCATTTCCTTTTTAGTTAAAATAGCTCTATTTTATTGGGTGCAGTTGTCAGACGAGGCTTTCATTTACTTTTATTATCTTTCAAAGCTTTCTTGTTACGTTTTATGTTTGTACATCAGCATCGTTCTGTTAATGTTTCGTATTGACTCACTGCACACACAAGGCGTTGTTGACGGGTGATTCCATAATATATCTTTTGTTGTTTATAATTGCAGTTATGATGATTTTGCAATTGATTATTTCTTGAACAGATGACATATTTGTCTTGGAAGTAGACGATTGGCTGTTTTGTTGACACTAGCTGAAAGGTCGATGCACTGGCGCTTTTCTGAGTAGAAGGGCGATGAGTACAGGAGTCAACATCAATATTTCTAGTTTTTCTACACCATGGTAACCTTTCGAAAATAAACGCGTTACGTAAACAATAATACCAATTTCTACATTCAAGTTACCTTCTTCGCCGTAGATATTAGCTCTACCATAGATTTTGTGTTTAGTTAAATTAAGCATAAGGTGGGCATGAGTGTAAGGTGGGCATTTGATCATATCATATCGAAAACATCTCGTGAGATCCACTGCATAAAGTTTACTAACATGTCGGATACTTGGAAGCATCGTCTTCTCGAATTGCGTGGGCATAGCATATTTCTTGATCCTTTCTTCACCTTGCAGTCGTAGTGCATGGCGATAGTCTCTTTCTGGCTTGATGGTTTCGAGTTTCATTTCTTTATGAGTAGGCTGTTCCCAGCTACAATTACAGCGTGCTGAAGTGAGCAGATAGGTGAGCGGGGAGTTCTGGGTACGTCAGTTTGTAACGGTTTGTTGGCATGGCTTTGTTGAAGCCATGGTGCTCATTTTTCACATCTTCCACGTGGTTTTCCGTGGTGATTGAACTATCTGGATAAGGGACGAATGTTGTTTTATTGTCAAATGCCCATTAATCTCGGTTTGTTCCGTATCCCACATCCCACTACGGGTTTTCCCACTTGTTGTGCATTCTTTTCTATGATATGATGATGTGGTGAGCAAACAAGAATTTGGTAGCAATCGACATCGAACCGGACGACAAGAGCATCCATAGAAATCTAACGGCTTCGACCATTGACAGCTTGACTGTTTGGTCGACGAGCGCTAGTGGGACGGAATTTGTTTCGACGCTTTCGAACATTCTTCGTAGTCAGTGAAGTTGCCAAATAATAGATATTTTATAATTCTGACGGACTCCAATGCCTTTAATCTGGTGCATGCAGCAGAATCCCTCTTGAAGTCCTGTCCGCTCAACTGGTGAAATGTTAACAAGATTTCAAAATGTGCACCATAAGCCAATTCTCGTAAAGAGTCTGTAAAACCCACTAACGTAGCTGTGAGGTCAGGTGTCAAGGTGTGCTTTTGTTCATCAGTTTTTGGCTATTCGGTAAGTTATCCCTCAACCAGCATCTACGAAAGTCTTCGGATGATCTAGAGAGTAGGCGGAGGCTGCAGTCGAAACCACACTTTACAATTTTCTATTTATTATATATAGATGCCGAGCTCCCTGAAAGGGTAATAACGGGTTCGAATAGTGCCTGTGTCTCAGTTTTGCAGATATTTCAGCATAATTGTTGTAATGAGTCAATCATTTCCTGCACTTAGTACTACTGTGCATCCCTTGCCTCCATAATAACCATTCTTACGATGGTGGAAAGTGGTAGAGAATCATTTCAGAGTTTATTTAACAACGCTTTCGGTGGTAAAATATATGCAGGTTTGTTTCGACAGCAATTCGATTAGTTTTTTGCTTTAGCTGTTTCGAAAATCTTTTCTTCCAATTCTATTGCAAGATTTCTTCCGAAAGTCCTTCATAGCTATTGCTTATGAGAAGTCGGATATGTTAAGTGAATGTCAGATCTAGCTTATATCGTCTCTTCCCAAAAAAAATTAGTGATAGCAAAGATAGCAGTGAAACGTGGCTGATTAAATGTAGAGTATCCAGCACAATTTTGGAATCGTTTTAAATCGTTAGACGGCGAAGGTGATGTAGGGGTGCAGCGCAGAAAGATGGTACAGCTAAATTTCAAGTAAGCAGAACTTTCTGATCAAGAAGAATAGCGAATTTCCTAACGAACTGTTCAATTAGGCGACTACTCTGTCAAGATCCGATTATTCATTTCAAAACACATATCAGTGGACGAGATATATTACGCACAAAATTTCATCAATTTTCATTTCCATTTCGGTATTAAACTTTAAAGTTTCTGATCCTGTATTCAGTTTCTCTCCAAACGGTTTACCGTCGCATTGTGGCTGGGGGGTGTTCTTTGGTGTCGGATTGCGATTTACAGCGAAGGGATTCACGCAATCGGCAGGAATTCCCAAGCTGATGAGTCCGGCGTTTCCACCAGGAAACCCAACTAAGAGTGAACTGTTGCAAGGATCTGTCATCGTCCTGGTACCAACTCGCCCTGATCCCCAAGGGCGGCGGCTGCCTGTGGTGGTGACGACCTGGGGCAGACTTCGGCCTGACTGACCTCGGGACTCCAAGGAACCACAATGACTAAAGCAGCAAAACCCGAAAAAATGGGCATTATGCTGCGACTCGCACAACCAGTGAGGACGTGCCATCCAAGTATCCAAGCATCCATGTAGGTATCTACTTTTACTGGGCTCTGCTATTTATGCGCTGAAGGCTTCGGGAAATCTACGTTGACGATTTCGTACCATGTCACTTTTTTCGTCTAATCGTGGAGCTTGTCTAATTTGATCTTATCAGCTACACATTGTCGTTGTTAGCAATTGATGGCACTAAACCTTTAATGTAGATGTTGAAGATAGAGACCTAGTGGAGATGACCGGATCTTGCTTGGGCTGATGTGATGGCTAGTGAAGCTGCCTTAGGAAGAGCATGAACATTCGCCTTTGATCCGGTTCTGGTTTTATAGGTGCCGAATAAGCTACGCTTAGCAAGGAGCGCCATAAGCTTATAGTGTTGACGACGCGACACAGGGCATTTCACTCTAGTCAGTATTCTTTTCCATAATTACCCTTCTTTGCCCGGACCTAACAGGCACCGCTGCTGGAAGGGCAAAGAGGACCAGCAACTAATTGCACCTTGGTCTCTTTGACGATCATCTCCACTTCCGTTTCAAAGACGTTGTGGAGGATAGGCTATCTTCAAAGTCCGACATGCTTTACCGCCAGTCAATAGTAGTACAGTGCCATCAACATGCAGATTTTCGCATTCGCATATCACAAAGTCGTTTTCTCGTGCGTTTTAAAAGTATGTTTTGTGGTGATTATATGAAGCTTTACTTTTAATGTGTGTCACTTTGAAGTTAATTTGCCGTTTAACCATTTCTTTTTTAATTCTCCTCCAGTAACCTGGTTTCTAGTTATTTCAAACTGGTTAAAAATAATTGGTCGAAATAATGCCCTCATGGAAGAAATTTGTCTCGTTCTGATTCATGAACCCAAACATAGAAGTGTTGTCGCGGATACAGCTCGGATTGTCATCCAAATATACGGCGAATTGCCCGTTTGCGAACAAGCAGTGCACACACAGTTCGGAAAGTTTCACCCAGGGAATACAACTCCCGACAAATGAAATGATTATGTATGCCCATGAGTGCTTTACACAATAACAATCTACAAACGATAATAGATTTTCATCCTCTAAAGGCTACTCAAGGTGAGAAAAGTGAAATTCGAAAGTTGAAGCTTGTTTGGAAAATGGATCTAATACAACGTCGATTATCGAATGGAGGGAGTTTGAAATGGGATGCGGCTCATAAGCATTTTTCAAAGACAAATTTGGAAGTTATGCTGCCTAATAGGCTTCTGTTTTCTTGATGTGCCGACACGATGTTGTTATTGCATTCATGTGCTAAAATTTCCATTTCGCAAAGTTCGCCTTATTCAGAATTTGGAAAAGTTATGTAGCCTAGTTGGCAGAATTCTTTCATAGTACCAAATGAGAAACCCGAAACCTGGGTTTCATTTGCATTGCAAGCAATTTTTTCAAACCGTATAACGCTGATCGTCTCTTGTTTAATTATTGAAAATGAAACAATACAAAACCCATTATTTCTTCACGGCAAAGTATTGCCTGAAAGACTATGGTAATGGTGCTGAGATATTTGCAAAGCATCGAACTCAGTCCGGATGCGAATCCACGATTACCCTTTCCAGTTGCTCACGTGTTAGCCGCTGCACCACGTATGAACTTGCCCTGCCATTCTCTCGGCCAGTTCTTGACCTGAACGGTTGCGTTAGCTAACGCTGTCAATTTTGAAGGGGAATGGATACAATTTGTAAGTTGGTGTAATGCATTGCGTGGTCAAGAAGAAACCACGATGCAATAAATACCGTGGTGAAAAAGTCATTGCCGCGTCCGAATCCGTAGATCGCTGTTTATAGCTTTTGTTTTGAAACGAGCATTAAATTATTACTGAGTGACGAGTCATCGCAAAGATGTGCTGGCCATGACGACTTCGGTTTGAGAGTGTTTGTCTCATTTTTGTACAAGAAACTCATGAGATTTTTCTGATAAAATGTTAGTTGCGATCAGACACATGGTATGGTCTACAAAGGCGCGAGATATGATGATCAGGGTCAAGAGGACGTCTTTGACGTCTCACTGCTAACCGTTCCCGAAATTTCTCTATGAAGCTATTTTTTGTTGTCCTAACCGTTGTGTTCGGTATGTCTTTTTATTTTAACAAGGTTTCCTTAATTGAGTTGTAACTAAATAAAAAGCGAATAAAATTTTCCGCAAACTCCATTCGGTGTCGGATTACTTTCTTTGGTGAATAATTCGCATGGTTGCAATATGGGATAGTTTTTGTTCGACTATGATGGCTCCTTCGCTAATGACCTCGTCGATACAGATTTCCAAGCTGTTATGTGGAACGGAAGCACTCATTCCTATTGATGTATCCACGAAAGTTTTACAATTGTATTTTCGCATTTTATGCGCGGAAGTGGTGCGTGCAGCGCGGTGGCTATGGTGCCATACAGTACACACCCGATCACTAGTCTGGTCGTGCTCTTAGACCAAGCTTTCTATAACTGCGAGGGCCGCAAAATTGCTATCAGACCTGTACGCGAGTATAGAAAAACGCACTAGATACATCGGTAGGTCACCGTGCCGGATATGCACTTGTTTACACCTATCGATTGTTGATGAAGTCGAATTCACAGCAAATCCCCCAAGAATTGGTTAACCTCAAATGCTTTATCCCTTATATGCTAAATTGTCAGTGTAAAGCGTTGGACTGCCTAGGGAGGACGTTTCAGTAGCACTGTCATCGCTTTGGTTCGCAATGGCGAGTGTAACAAGAGCTAAATATTTTTGTACTTGACCTATAGTTAAATATTTTTTATACACCACCCACCTTTACATCCACTGAGCAGCTCTCAGCACACCTTTCATTCAGCTGGATCTCTAGCATCCATCGTCAACTAACGTCCTATGCTTTTTTGCATGTAGGTCTTGATGATGTTTGAGGATTCCCAGTTGTTCATTAATCTAGTAGTACCGCTTGGGCTGATTCTGTAAAGAGAAACAGATCGCTTTAAAAGATGCTCTCTTTTTGGATTGCAAAGGTAGCACTCTCCTTAAGCAAGAAAGCAAGACAGGCGCCAATTTCCCGTCTAGAAGGGAGGGAGGTTGGTGAATTAGTAGTGGCACCGAACCAGCTTCATGCCCGTGATGAACAGAATCACTACCACTGCGCAACCCACACGGTTAATGGAGTATTATGTAGGATAAATCGGTGTTTCATTTCAATAAGCAGACACGAGGTTGTTATTATAGAAATTATTGGAATACAATAGCTGACGTTTCGGCGGTTTCGCCTTCTTCAGAGCCTGGAAAGGTCAAATTGAGATGCGATCTACTCAGCCAAACACTTTCATAACCCTACCAGATAGAACTTAACAAATAAATTTGTATTCACATAAGAAACAGCTTCATTTAAACACCTATTTCTTGTAGAGTTAGTTGGTGGATAGCAGCCGCACAGAGTACTAAATGGGCGAGGACTGTGCCTGTGTCAGGTTATTGGCTTAGCCTGAGCTATTGCGCCAGGTCACGCCTGATGACAAGACACTCCTCCTTGCAGTTCACATTTTTGGATATTTGGAATTGATCCAAAACGCTTCAAGAGTTTTACGCGCTGATGTTTTTGATTCATGCGTGAGGAAGGTGACTCCTACTTCGAAATCTCCGTTATGTTCCTGCATCCTATGCGTTCCTAGTTGAGTGTTTGGTTTTAATTTAGATTTACCGACTAGGTGTTCTTTTATGGGGACGCAGAGCGGTCTACCCCTTTCGCCAACGTATTCGCCTCCGCATGCTTTACATGAGATCATGTAGACTGTACCCGAGGTCATGCAATCACCTTCTCTACCGTTAGGGCAAATTATGCAGTTTTTCGTTAAACATAGACGGTCGGTCATATTGGCGGTTGCGAACTAGCTGGCGTTGTAGAGTGTAATGTGGGATAAATATTTTGTCCATTTCATCTTCTATCTATGCCTGTAAACATTTTGCACTTTTTCTATATCTACATTTAGAAAATGAAGTCAGATCATTTAAAAAATTGGTCTCTGGCTCAGTTTTCTGGGTGATAAAACTTTGTGCTACAACCAATTTCGTATCCTGCAAAAGATTTACGCTATTTCCTTTTTTCGTAAAGCTGCACACACCTGCATAGTGAGAACGTTCCGGCATTGTTATCTTTCGACTCCAAGATTAAAAAAGTCCCCAATCAGGCAGAAGTCTATGAATGATGAATTATGACTTCGTTATTGAGCACGGCCTAAATTCGGTGGGAATAAAAACACGGCGACGCGATTTCAAGAGATTGATAACGGTTTGAGGATAAGAGTGAGAGATAATAAAAGGATAAGAAGGAACATAAACACTTAGCGTTGATCAATCCCTCAGGGTGCGCCGTGAATTCGACTTCATTAGGCATCGTTTAGAAGTGATAGAATGCATATCTGGCCTTCACAATGACTCACGGTACCCAGCGATGTATCGAGCCAGTGCTGCTATCCTCCCAAACAAGTCTGGCACCAATTTGCCGTTCCCAGAGGGATGGAAGGCTTGGTGAGCCATGGGAAGGTCTTGATGGCAAAAGACAATAAGGATAATGGAAAGTCGATCTTGGGTAATAGACAATAAATTGTACCGATGCCAGGTGTCCCTGCGTTACCAGAGATGTCGATCATATATTTCATTGTAAGCGTCGAAATTACATACTTTAATTGATCCCCTGAAAATATTTGAAGTCATCAATTTTATTGTTAACGAAACTACCATAACACTAAAGAATGTTAACTCTATGTTCTTCAGATTTGAACGAGATTAAAGGCACTACTGTACTCACTGCCTCAAGTGTCGACGAGGCCATTGCTACTCTACAGAGAGTTTTAACACTGAAATCTTCAGAATCCTACGAAATTGATGATGAAGTACTCAAATCGATAAAAGTTTTGTTCGGGATATCCCCGACCACTTTTGGGTTACTAGTTAGCTTCTTTGCTTTCCAGAAGGACAAAACCTGCACAGCAATGGACCAATGCTATTCGGACGATGATTGCCGTGGTGGCCATTGTTTCGGCATGTTCGTCGGCCGGTGCAATTGTAACGGTTGCGTCAACTTTTTAAGGTAATTGAACAGATAATTGGTGAAAGAGTAACTGATAATTAAAAGCTTTCACATTCAGATGTGAGACCGATCTAAACTGTGGAGGACTTAGAAATGCATGTAATATGCTGCTCAAGATGTGTGATTGTAGTATGGTAAGTGTTTTAGTTCTGTCTTCAAATATCCTAATAACTCACTTTGCTAGTAATTTTTGAGATCCCATGTTCGAATGGACTTTTGAGAGTTCAAATCTTACAATTTCAAAACTTTGGTTTCACTTTAAGATATCTTTGGATATAAAGGATAAAGCTCTTGGCATTGATCAATCCCTGAGGGATGCGCCATGCCCTCGATTTTATCAAGCATCATTTCAAGGTGATTGAGTTTTCTATGATGCTTCCACTAAGTATGTCGCATGGAGATTAACCGCATAGAATTCAAATGGAGGTGTGATGTGTCCCTTTCATCAGAATGACAGGCGTATATGGTGCCCAATGTCAGACCTGATAATGAGGCATTCTTTCGTGCGGTTCATTTTCGGATTTCTGGAATTAATCCGGAACGCCTCTAGAGTTTTGAGCGCTTGTGTTTGTTCTCGATTCCCGTGCGAGGATCGTGACACGTGCATCTAAGTCCTCCCCGTTATGTCTCTGGGTCTTATGCGTGTTTAGTTGTGTATTTGGTTTACATTTGCCGACTAGGTGTTCTTTTATGCGGAGACAGAGTGGTCTGTTCGTTTGGCCAATGTATTCGTCTCCGCACGGCTTATAGGAGATCAAATAAACTGTACCCGAGCTCATGCAATCACCGTCTCTACCATTAGGACAAATTATGCAATTTTGCTTTGCACATAGACGGTCACATATGCGGTTACGAAGCCTCATGGAAAGCGGTGAGCGTGCAAAGCTGTCTTTTGTGTGATTGAAATTCTGGTTTAGTGTTTTCTCTGTTTGGTTATGAAGGTGTTTGGCCAAATAGATTGCTGTCAACTTGACCTTTCTAGTTCCTGAGAAAGGCGAAGTCCTCGGAAACGTCAGCTTATTGGTGAATAAAGAGTGAAAATGACACCTCACGTTTGCTCAACAAGAATACGAAGATGTGCCTAAATTAGTTAGGAGGAACAACAAATACTTTTTGATGAAGAGAATTTTGTCATTTTTCGGATTCAGAGAAAATGCTGGTATAGTAATCATAACACCACTATTCTTTACTTTCCAGGGATACAGGAAGGCCGGCTTCCCACTGTTTCTTGACGCAATGATAGGTTTATGCAACCAGAAGACGTGTAATGGAAAAAATTCCGATGAGAAATGCTTCGGACTGGAGTGCCACTCAGGGCGATGCATTTGCTGACATTAGCTCATATCACCTTTTCATAATATTCTGTTGTATAGCCATCTCAGTTACGTTTAGATGTTCGCTAATACGCTTAATAATACAATTATCCCCAATCAGAAAGGAATCGAGAAAGAAACGTCTTCATCTTCCTGATTATGGATGTTTACAGTCGTCTGGATTGATAGATGAAGCTGCCCAGAGAACCCACACAGCATATTGATTTTTAGAGTGTACGAGAATACATGTGTATTCCTGACTACATGGTCGTAGAAATGGTGCGAAGCACAAGCATTCTCAAGCCAGTTATCGCGTGGAAGCTCTGCGGCAGTTGTAACTTGTTACAGTGAAATTTTTATTCAATGAGTGGATCAAATTTTTATTATTCCTGACTACATGGTCGTAGAAATGGTGCGAAGCACAAGCATTCTCAAGCCAGTTATCGCGTGGAAGCTCTGCGGCAGTTGTAACTTGTTACTGTGAAATTTTTATTCAATGAGTGGATCAAATTTTTATTGTGTTCTTCTCAGAAAGGAATCGAGAAAGAAACGTCTTCATCTTCCTGATTATGGATGTTTACAGTCGTCTGGATTGATAGATGAAGCTGCCCAGAGAACCCACACAGCATATTGATTTTTAGAGTGCACGAGAATACATGTGTATTCCTGACTACATGGTAAACAGCTAGTGCCCATGTCCAATTATGTGTTGGATACATTCGACGGTGCCCAATTACGTGTCGTTAAGGAGTTTTTGGTGTTTTAACAAAAGACGCGTCAGCTCCCGGAACAGGTGATCGGGGTTCAAAGGTTACCTGATTATTATCTGACTATCTGACTTTTGCTTGTAATTCGACATCCTTCTGGATTGTATTTCACATGATACAAACCGTGAAAAAAAAACGACCAGTAAATAATGGTTAAAATATTGTGACATCGGCTGCAGCTTCAGCTTAACTGAGTTCGAATCTGATTTTTGCTCTCTGGATCATTCCCGTTGAAATGCGATTGCCTGCAATATCGATAGAGTAAGAACATGGATAACAGGAAGACATACTAAAGCCCTTAATTGATAGGGTGGATAGTATGTGAGCACTCCGTAGGGGAGAGACCTGGGGATTGGAGTGTTTCTTATATTTCGGAATACTTGTGGTCATAGATGTCGTAATAGAGATTGACCCCGATGATGTGTTTTTTACACAGTAGAATTTCGTGAATAAGAGATTCCAAATTTGAAAAAATACCACGACAGTACAGCATGGTTTTTTTTACTGCACATTTGAAAATATGTTTTTGAAGGAATAAAAAGTGGCACCCTTAGCTGCCAGTTTGGGCGATTTTTCAAACAACGCCTAGCAATTGGTTTTGTAATAGCACGTGCCGAGTCTACGAGATGTTGACGCTGGTTTCTTTCGGATTTCACTTTTGACCAATCTGATATGTAACTCTTTACTCATAGTTAGAAGCCATACTGTGATGAAGTGACGTTTCGATCTCCAGTCTTAATGTGTCATGCCAAGCGGTTCCTGCTCCCTGCACTGAAATATTTTATTTCCATTCGTATACTTGGCTTCGCGTAAGCTTATGACAGTAACAACTGCGG
>MQTX01000242.1:78378-95744 GCA_009735665.1 Angiostrongylus cantonensis | reverse complement strand
CCCCCCCCCCTAACCACAGCGCTCAGAGGACGCCAGTGGCTATAGGGCTATAGCTAGGAAGCATGGCGTATCAGTCTTGCAACTTCGGAATAGGAAAGATGTTCAGCTAGAAAAATGTAGTCGTGATGAAGATTACAGAGCAGTACCGAAATTTCAGCAGGAAAGCTATCCAAGTAGCAAACTATCTTGAACAACATGGTTTTCTTGCAATGACGACATTTGCGTAAACCTAATCTCTACGTATGAGATTTGTCATTGATAGGTAGTGTCATAAGTCTAGATGGATGGTGTAAGTTAGAAGTGACAGTGATTACTCTAATTATAGCCCTCACACAATAGGTCATTTGTACAAATGCGGTAAAAAAACAACTAGAACGGAACGAGGAACCCTGTTTGTACTGGAATGTCGAAGAACGAACGACTACTGCAATTCTAAAGTCAGTTGCTTTATTACCTTCAGATACAATTTTTGAGAAGGCTTTTTTGATTTAGTATAAAAATTCGGATTTGTTCTTATCTTCCTCACCTACCAATGATCTGTCATGGCCAATAATTCAATATGATGCTGAGGTTGAATCCTATTTATATTTTTTATTTATTTTACGAAAGATAATTTTACGTCGCAGTTTCACAAAATAAATATAAAGAAAAAATACATGGCATACATTCTGCACATATATATATATATATTTTTTTTTTCTTGTATTTTATTTTTTCTATATATGTATATGAAAGGCGTGTGCTTGGTTGGAGGCGCCACTACGACGCGCACATGGAATCAATCCCCGCGCTTTCCAACGATTCCTAATGAAGTCGAATGTATGGCGCATCCCTCAGGGATTGATCAACGCGGAGAGCTTTATCCTTCATAAGCATATCTTTACATTTATCTCTCAGTACCCCAGTGGTTGTACTACGCATCACGTCCTGCAATGATAAGAATAGAGAGTTAGTAGGAAAAAAACAATATACGTACATAGTTTTCTTTGCTTCCTTTCTTTCTGGCTCTTTCATTCGTTTAAACATGTATATATATATATATATATATATATATATATCACCTGTATCACCTGACACCTGTAGTCCCATTCATCGTCGAGTGATTCGAGCGGGCGCCAGTAAATCCATCATTTTTCCCTGTCGCGTGCAAGAGTAGCCCAGTGGGTTCTGCTCGCTTTAGGGACTCGTCGAGACCAAAACTTCTATCAATTTTTTATTAAATAAGCTATCCAAAAAAAAAATTACGGCAGGAAATCCATTTCCGCAAAGCAAACAGTCATGCGAATGATTTAAATATAACTCACACGACCACGAACGTTTACTGAGAGAGATGTTTAAGACTGTATAGTTATCCGCGTAGATTCTTAAATTCTTGCATTTTTACTTTTCATAGAATCGCATGAGTAATTTGTACAAGTAAAGGCCGTTAATGTTAATGTTAATGTCGTTAAAAAAAATAGGTAGTGAATAAAAAAGGTTGAGATTGTGATTATAACTGTAGCCTCAGCGTAACTATGTTCAATGCCGATTTGGGCTCGCCGGATCAATCCCGTTGACGGTCCCTGTCGCGTGCAAGAGTAGCCCAGTGGGTTCCGCTCGCTCTACTGACGCGTCGAGCATGATGTCTTTCTTCTATGCACTTCGTGAAGAACTCTAACCATCGAGTCGGTGGTCTCTCTGCAGTACGTTTGACATCCCGAGGAATCCAGTCACTAACGGGTCTTGTCCATCGGTTATCATTCATACGCATTACGTGCCCAGCCTACATTATCTTCGACTGCTCGGAGTATAGAATAGCATCTTTGATTTTTGATCGTTAACGCAGGTCGGAGCATCGGATCTCATCCTTTACTTGTGTGAAACGGGATCCTCCTAGCATCGTCCTTTCGACTGCGCATTCGATAACGCTGAGTGATCCTTCATCTTGCTTTCGTAGCGACCAGGTTTCTGACGCATACGTTAGGGCAGGAAGAACCGTTGAGTCGAATCGTAGCGACCAGGTTTCTGACGCATACGTTAGGGCAGGAAGACCCGTTGAGTCGAAAAGGTGGGCACGGAGTCGGGTGTTCTTTGTTCTCTTCACTACATCCTCGATACTCTTGAAAGCTCCCTAAGCCGCTCGTTTCCTTCTGCTCGGCTCTGGAGCTAAGTCGTTCATCATATTGATTTTCCGACCAAGATAGGCATAACTGGAGCATTCGGAGATATTCGTTCCGTTGAGCGTGAATGTGGCATACGAAACCAATCCGTTCCTCATGAACATCGTTTTTTTTTTGAGATTTACTCCAAGATCAATCTTTCCACACGCTTTACTAAAGCCCGCAAGCATACGTTCCGCTTGGCTAGTGTCTGGTCTTATAAGGACGCTGTCATCAGCAAAGCGAAGATGATGTAACTGCCGACTATCGATTTTCACTCCCATATTATCCCATTCCAATGTTCGCATGACGTTCTGCAGAGTGCCTGTTAATAATTTTGCTGAGATTGTATCGCCTTGCCTAACTCCTCTTTTGACGTCAACGTTAATATCGTTCTCTACATCGTTGTCGTTATAGATAAAATGTTTTTGTTGTTTGGACGTCGCATCTTTGGCTCTTCTGGTTTCATTAAGAGAATCAGTTAGAAATGAGTGCTCAGAGCCGAATTGGTGTGGGCCGATAATAAATGTGACGGACAATATTTGTTCAACCACAATGATCTCTAGACATTTGCACAACTCATACTCCGAACCAGACTCGAACTCGCGGCTACCTTTTCAGGTGGCTCACGTATTATGTCCTGCACCATTGAGCTTTATTTCAGCCACTTTTTACATAACGATGTTACCAGAGATCACCCGTCAGTGGGAATAATCTGAGGAGCAAAAATCAGCATTGAATCCAGTTGGGATCAGGCTGCGGTAGAAATCATTATGTATAACTTTTTATTTCTGCCTGTTATTTTTTCCATAGCTGGCTAATATTAGATCAAGTTATATCTTCAGAAAGGTTGAAAAACATGATCATAACCTCTTGTATAGGCTGAACTGGTGGTGCGTGATGCTTAGATTTTGAAGTTTCTAGCTTCTTAATCCAATCAATAAACTATAGCACTACTTTCCTGTATGACGATTATTGTACAGCATTCTTACTTTTTTTCTTATGTCTTTTCCTGTTTTTTCGGAGCCTACACTTTGCCATTTTTTTAAAATCTAACAGACATTTATTTATTTTCTTAAGAACCATAACAATCAGGTTATAGTGGCCTCCGCGAAGCGTGAAGGTGAAAAGAAAGTCGTGGTGGTGGAACCACAAACTACTTTTGTGAAGAAAGAATTTGCCAATCTGAATAATACACTGACGACTGACATAAAGCGAGAGGATATCAACGAATCTGGTGAGTTGTGTGGTAGAGGGTCTTATAACAGTTCCAACATTTTCAAATTGTAGTAGGTTATTGATTAAGAGCATTTATCACTCGCGCGAAACTTTCGAGTAACTTTTGAGTCCACTATGTTAATTTCGTTATTATTGGTCAGATAAACATATTTTGGTAATTTCATTAGAACCGTTTCAGGAATGGGGAGAAATACCACCGGAGACTCGCTTGAACACGGCAGTAACAATGCGCGCAGAAGACTTAGCGTGAGTGGTATATTCGAAAGAATATTGAATTGTCTTTTATTGTCTCAACATTAACTTTTCATTGACTGCTTATCATAATTCCTCGTGACAGAGTATTACTTGTGAAACAACCACAATGATGCTGAGATATTTGCAAAACTTCAGACCGCAGGTGACTGCGGTGGAGAACGAACGCACTATTGTGCTTTCGAGGGAGTAACGCGTTCACCACCACACCATGCAGGAACTTCGTTTAGCCTGTCTCTCAGCTAATTTCTATCGATCAGTGTCATCAGCAATCATCCGTCAACGGGATTGATCTCCCGAGCCCAAATCGGCAGCGAACCGAGTTAAGCTGACGTTGTAGTCGAAATCACAATATTGACTTTTTATATGCTGATTGCTTTTTTAATGCGTGTTCCAATTGCGCTTCAATGGTTTGCTCCGACAAGCCCGATTACCAAAATTGACAGCGGCCGTGAACGGGATGAGCCGCCCAAAACAATTCGTCGAGCAAGAGTCCTGCTCTTTGCACCTACGAAAACGGTCAAGTAGTTCACATATTAGCTACTACGCCCAATTCTTTGCTTCCTGCAGAATGAGCCGTCTGCGATCCACATCTGCTACATCCCTTTCATAGGGTAAAAAGCGTAAATCGAAATGTATATGGCTTTTATCTGTTAATTTTTGATATGATTAGTTGTGGATAAGCAGACGACTTAATATAAAAGTTATTATGCTCCATCGTGTGGCTTATAATGACAGTGTGGCAACGTTGAAGTATTAGAAACCACTGAAAGCACTTATATCAGAGGGAAATGCGTAATCAAAAAGTTTGCAACAGCGAACGAGAAATCGAACCAGTCACACAGTGAACGTAATCTTTCCAAAGAAAGATCTTCGTAACTTTCGCTTGATATGCTTGTTATGTATACTAGTTCATAAGCTTTTTTACGAGGACTACACCATTTCAGGTACCTCGCATGGGGCTCATTAACTAGGAAGCAGGCTTTCAGTAGTTGCGCTCTGCACTATTGACCACACAGAAGTCATAGCCATGGTTATGAAAGTCCTTCGATAGCAGCACTTATTCTTGTCATCATTTTCGTTCACTGGGAGAAGAAAAATGTTCGATAGCGTCTGCACAAAAGTTATGGACTCGCTGCTTTGGATAATTAAGTGGTCTTACTGCGAACGAAGGGCTCTGTCATAAATAGTGGCAAGGAAAGAAGTATGAATGAAGTGCAGAAATCTGCTTAACGAAAAAAACCTAGTGCTGTGTAGAACGAAGAGAGATCATCGTTTTTCTTCTCATCTACTGAATTCAATTTATGTTTCACATACAACATCATGCTCAAGAGCTCCTACAAGACTGGGAACGTCTTTATATCCGCTAGTAACTCGCTATTCTAGAGCTATATTTCGAGTTATAGAAGGAATGGTGTCCATTGGAGGCCAGGTATTGTATAATGAAAGTAACTAAAAATTAATCAAACTTGAGCGATTCGTGAAGATGAGTCATCAAAGTACCTGGTGAAATAATGTTATGTTTGATCTGTTTTTCTTATTATCTCACATTGTTCAGTCTCTCCTTATGTTGACCTTTTTAGAGAGCGCTCAGATACGGTGTAAAACGTGTTTTACACGCAAAGCAATCCGTTTAAAAAGTCTATAAAATCAGTTCACGTGATGACGGAAGCCTTCATTTCTAATAAAAAATTAAAACGTTGATGAAAAGTAGACTGTAAAGGGATATTGACCAGGAAATTCTTCGATGGATTGAAAAGTGAGAATGGAGTGAAATTTTCTTCTTTCAGATTATGTGCAAACCTTTCGATATTTGCTATTCGGAAAGCGATTGCCATGGTGGTCATTGCTTGGGCTCTTTCGTCGGCACGTGCAATTGTAACGCCTGTATCGACCTTTGGCTGTGAGTTGATTTCAGATATATTTAGTTTTTACTCTAGTATTTTCTAACGTGTAATCCTTTGATAAGCTTTTGAGAGAAAGTGAATACAGTGCCAACTATTATAGAAGGCGTTAACGGGACTACCCACTGTGTTGCATCTGTTAAATCTGGGATTTCTCTATTTTTTGCGAAACAAAAAGTGATAGAAACACCCTTAACCTCTATTTACAGCCTACTTTTTTCGCGGTTGTGTACTAAATAAAATGAAACCTCAAGGATACTGAGATACAAGCAAAACTCGGAACTTCAGTTTACCTTCGTACCCGTGATTACCCTTACCTGGGCTCACGTGTTATGCACCACACCAACTGAGGCCCTTGATTTGCCTTTCTTTCCGTCGTATTCCTACTGTATTGCTTTTATTGGCAGTTATCCGTCAAAGAAAATGGTCTAAGAAGCACAAATCAGGGATGCACCTATTTTAGCCTAACCCACCGCTTAGTTTGCAACTTGCTACTTGAATGCTTGAATAGTGTGTAGCCCCTTTCACGAAGCAGAATAAAGAGTTAGATAAACTTATAATTGTCTGACAACTTGCTTGTTGGCAAGGATTTTTTTCCTTGCTGGTCGTCACTACTTAGCAGCTGGTAACTATATTCTTGCCAGGATGGCAGGGATTCTAAGAATAGTTTAAGTCAATTACAATGAAGAATCATTGGAGTTGAAAGTTCTTAGGTCTCGCAAATTTAAAACTCACATTTTTGATAAAAATCTGTAGTTGAGGCACTAAAAACTGATAAAAACAAGGCTTACATTTGAAGCAGAAATCGTTATAATTATTCCCATGAAATACGTCTCTCAGATGCAAAGACGACTCTGCCTGTGGTGGGTTGAAGGGAGCGTGTAACAGCGTTACGAAGACTTGTGATTGTAATGCGGTCAGTAATTGGTGTATGGGTTTCATTGTTTTTTTAATTGCATGTTATTAACATCATCTGCCCATAGGGGTTCAAAGCGGCCGGTTTCCGGTTCTTCTTCGATGCACTTCGTGCCTTATGTAATCGAAAGGCTTGCACAAAAGATGATCAGGATCAACGATGCTTCGGTCTACCATGCCACTTTGGACGCTGCACTTGCTAAAAAGCCTCTTCTAGTGTTTCTGATCTGTTGTTGGTTTCACAGTGTGATTTTGTTTTTTTTTGTAGCGGTTAATTACATGATTTCTTAAAATTTTTTAAAAATGCAATTTTATGTGAATTTATTAGTATCAATGAATTTGTGGCTTAACAGTGTGGCGTTGTTTTCTAAAGGTTACCTTTGGAATCTCACTGAGATCTTAGGCTATTGCCACCTTTATTTTATGCACGAACTTTGTCGAATTAAATAGATGGAAACATTCCAGTTCGAAAAGACTATCCCAAATCTGCTTTACCTGGAATCTAGTTGACTTTTTCTTAAAAGACATATAACTCTAATGTTTTGCCTGATTGTGGTTAGTGACGTTTAATGCTGGGTTCTATTTAGAACCGTTTTTACCGAAATTCCTTCTAACTTGTCTCCCTTTCTCATACTCACTGCTTTGTTTTAAGTACTGAAACTTTTAACCAAGTAGGCGGTAGTTGCTTGATAACGACTCATAATCCTTTATGAAAAACATGGGTGACTTCCACAAAGGTGGTTGCAACAGTGGCAAAGGTTAGTGGGAAATTAATGAAGTACTGTATGGATTAATCTAGTTGAACTGATGTGGTCTGTGCGATGTAGTTACCGTACACATTGTCCACTCAAATCTTCTCATATCGATACTGGGAGTGAGCTTCATTTTCTTTTCGAAGTTGGTAATAATGCTAGGTACCGTAAGCTGAGTTTTCCAGAACATGGGAAATCCCAATGAAAATGTGCACATCCTCAGTGTGCAAGTAGAAACATTTCCTCTTGCAGTATTTTAAACAGGTGAGGAATCAACAAATGTGCATTCCATGAAGAGTAATAGTGAATAAGATAGAGTCAAACACGTCCCGGTTGTTTTCGTACAAAATGCAGTCGGCTAAACAAACATTTGTGTGGGCGTTCATATAGTTCGACTCCCATGTAGCACAGCACTTTCTCCGAGTGTGATTTTGGCATCGGCTTGAATGACGACTATTTTCCGAACAAGGTTTAACTTTTATTTACCGTCTGTAATTTTTCATAGCAGGGCATGATGTGAAGTAAACAGAACTTGGGATACGACCAGAACTCGGATCCTGGGATAGGCTTCAAACCCGCGATTATCGCTCATTACAAGGGGTTCACGTATTTCTCACCGAACCAACCGGCCTTTGCTTTGTCTTCTTCCTATCATCTACGTCTTTATCAATACCATTATCAACGGTGATCCATTTGAGGCTCGCTTCACGCTACGGTCTTCGCTATACCCACGATGATCTTGGTCCTACTATCCACGATCTAAGCACACCGAATAGTTTCTTGTTCATGAATAGACAAATTGCTAACAGACTTTATGTTAAGATAAAAACATTAACGTCACACAATGCTAAAACACTGAAAGTCATTGTGTCGGCCAATGTCTGGCAAAATTTCATAGGTCAAAAAAGATTTGTAAGCAGTTGCTAATTCATTTATTTTCCTGTCACTATCAATCATACCTGGATCGTCTTCATCATGCAGAACGGAGTAGGACAATGTACGTGTGCATTCCAGCAAATACAACTTTCCGTATTAGATTTACACGTTACTGGATTTTTAGGTAGATCGCACATGACCTTTGAGTAGATCCGATCTGACCCTTCGCAATTTCCCGCGTCTTGTCTGAAAAAACAATGAGATTCCACCGAGTCCGCCTTATAACCACAACGTGTGTCTCGCTCTACGATGCGGTTCGCTCTTTTCACATCCCTATTTGTTACTGTTGGTATGTTTCCATGACAGGATAACCCTAGTTTAGCTGTTGTTCATTTCGAAATTTGCAGTTTATGGACATCTGTGCGACTCATCGCATAAATTCAACACTACTACAAACGACTCTGTTGCTGAAGATTCTAGTCCATTACGCCACCGACGAAGCGACGACGAAGGATCGGGAGATAACCCACAGGTTAGTTTTGCGCTCACATGTTTCGATTTTTAGTGTCTATGGTGTCCAAAGAATCAATCAGGTATTTGGCGAGACCGAACGAAAGGCTCCCATTCTTTGAAGAAAGATATGATGCTCGACGAGATCCTAGAGTGAGCAGGACCCACTGGGTTACTCTTGAGCGAGACAGGAAAAGATGGAGGATTTATTGGCGCCCGCTCGAATCACTCGACGATCAGCGGGACAACAGGTGATACGGGTGGTGTCCACTTCATACGCCGTGTAAGTTCACCATGTCGAATGTGTTCATGCACTAGCTTGAATATGGAGCCCATAAAGCGTTAGAGAAGTTTTCTTGATGCTATATGTCCCAAGATTTCGTTTTCAAAAATAGTCAGCAATGGCGAAATGTTGACTCGAAAAGAGGAGTATGACCTACCGTGGGCTTGTGTAGGCAGTGGTACGATGGGCACTGCAACAAACGCATAGTCTTTCGTACGATCTAGCTATTTGCTATAACCAAGCCTCTCATCTATCTGTGCAGAGCAAATAGGCTCCAAACAGCTGTCGAATATGGATTTAATCACCTCAACGATTATATCTGTTCAAGTGGAATGTGTGGCACATTTCTTCAAAAACCATCTCGTTCATCCCGTCATGATCTATCGCCACAGAACATCATCAGGCTCAAGTTTGACAATAGTGTAGGATTATCACCAGTATCACTTGTAGTCCCGTTGATCATCGAGTGGCTAGATCTGGCACCAGTAAATCTTCCATTTTTCTCGGTCACATGCAAGAGTAGCCCAGTGGATTCCGCTCGCTCTAGGGACTCGTCGAGCATCATATCCTTCTTCTAGGCTCTTCGTGAAAAACTCTGACCATCGGGTCGGTGGTCTCTCTGCAGTACGTTTGACATCCCGAGGAATCCAGTCACTAACGCGTCTTGTTCATCGGTTATCATTCATACGCATTACGGGACTGGCCCACCTTATCTTCGACTGCTTGGCGTATAGAACGGCATCTTTGATTTTCGATCGTTGACGCAGGTCGGAGCTTCGGAGCTTCGAAACCTTCGGATTCGGAGGTACTGAAATATCGAAAAGTTGGGTTAGCAAGTTTCATAGCAGCAATGCAGGAATAGCTTTTTAGACCTGGTCTTTAAGGTTCAAGGAATGTGAATAAGATTTGCTTGCGCTTTAAGATGTTCGACTTAATGGGCTTCATTTATAATATAGAGTTTTTCTTTTACTCTGTTCTTCTTTCGATTTTAGTGCAAACCACTCGGAACGTGTTACTCTAATGATGACTGCTTTGGTGGTCAGTGTATTGGTGCATTTGTCGGAAAGTGCAATTGCAATGGCTGCCTTGATCTCTTACGGTTGCTCTTCAATATATTGGCCTTTTTTAAAAATTTTCTTTTCCAAATGATGTTTTTCTGACTTCTTTAGATGCGAAAACGATACGATGTGTGGTGGATTGAAAGGTGCATGCAATCTCAATACGACCACCTGTGACTGCACTGCGGTAAGGAGTTCCTATTTATGTGGACCGTACCAAATTGGAGAATTGCCGTGATTGTCGATGGGTAAATATTTAGGGATATTCGAATGCTGGCTTCTCGTCCTTAGCCGACGCACTGTTGCATTTCTGCAATGTAAAGAACTGTACTAAACAAACAGAGGATAAGGACTGCTTCGGTCTACAATGTACTTCCGGACTATGTCTTTGCTTAAAAGACTAACGGTTTCAAAAATATGTATAGTATTTTATCACTGAAGATAATCCTAATAGCTGAACAGTTTTATTTCCACAATTTTAATCATTAACTGTGTATGCCGTCGAACAGCCAGACTTGGCCTAAGTATCTGTGATATTTAACGCAATTTTTTTTCTTGTCATGACATCATTGAAATAAATCTTACCATAAATCACAGTTGCTCATAATGAATCTTACGGTGATAAACAGTGATATTTTGATTACGACACAAACATTCAATGGTCACCGTCGACGTATTCCTTTCATCCGGTTGCTTCATACATGCCGTATCGGTTAAAGATTGCGTTAAAGGAGCTAAGAAGTTAGTACATGGTGATTCCGTTTTTCTATGCAAGGACAATGGTTTGGCCACTGGAGGAATTCGATGCGTACTAGTCACTTCAAAAGGACGGAGAATTTACCTCGGCACTATAGTATCTGCAATGAAACCAGTGGAACCGCACTTGGTTGGTTTTTCGAACCTTTAGGTACAAGAAGCGGATTAGTGCCTACGGTTTCTGCAATGGTGACGCAACTGTTGAAATTCACCTTCATTGTTACGATCGGCTCATCGAAGTTTGCTGAAATTTTAACAATGACAAGGTGCAAAAAAAGAAAATCTGATTAAGTTATCGAGATATCAATGCTCGTTGTAAAATAGTGCTAGGTTTAGATTTAAACCCACTACAATTGAGTTCTCACAAAATTGTGAATTTTTCATTTTTGTGACAAGTAGTAGTCTATGGTGAAAACAAATGTGCTTAGTATTGCTGTTCAAGACCACTTTGTCAACAGTGCTTACTAGACAAATAGATCCTAACAGTATTTGATTTAGCAGCTAACCATTCATGCAGTTTTCTAAATTGGCAGAAAAGAATGTCGTGCGGAGAGTAGCGACTGTGCCAAATCGTCTACTGCTACTCTCGATGACCATTTTTAATTGACCATTCATACATCTCAGTTATAACGAATTCTGGTGAAGAAGGGAGTGAGTTATTTTAGCTCTTATTTTTAAAAAAATGTTGCTTGGTTTTTTAAACATGGTTCTTAAAACAAGGTAATTTTTAAAAAGCATTCCTTCATTGATAAGCTAGAGGAGTTGGTGAACAATTTTATTCGGCAAACGTTTCGACGTCTTCGCGCTTTTCAGAGTCGATGGTCCACGATTTGATGCTCACATTCCCTCGTACTCTTGATGTGGGCTCTTCGTCGTCTTCTAGTGGGATCTTCTTCAGTGAACACCGTTCGGGCGAACCATTCTCACTCGGAACTGCACGGTTGTAAAGGACGATTGCTGACACCGGTGATCCGTTGATAACAAGTTGGTTTCATGGACAATCCATTCCGCAGAATTCAGTGTCATTATCAGCCAGCACAGTGCATAAAAATTTTTTAAAAATTGACCTTCTCTTAACCTTGGAATGACTAATCAACATGGATTTTTCGCATTTTGAAATATTTTGTAACATACGATCTGTCATTTACATTTGTGATATTCACCTTTGCGACAGTCATTGCTCACAGCCGTACAATGTACACTCTTTACAAAAAAATTACTTTATTACTACTCGAATAAAGGAAAAAGCTTTCGGTGTTGATCAACTACAGAGGGAGGCGCCATGCATTCGACTTCATTAAGCATCGTTTGGAGGTGAATGAATGCATATCTGGCTTGTACAATGAGTCTCGGCAGCCCACCGATTTATCGAGCCAGTGGAGCTAGCCTTCTACACAATTCAGGCACTAGTTTGCCGATCCTGGCAGAATGGAAGGAATAGTAAGTCCAAAGCACGTGATCGACACAAACGAGACGTGTATATTTCAAAGTATCTTTAATCACGGCCACGTGTAGCGCAGTGCTTAGAAGCAACCCGTAATACATATGAGATCGATCCCGAGATCTAGGACAACCAAGCATTCCATCCTTCCGTGGAACGGCAAATTGATACCGGACTTGTCTTGGCGAAAAGCAACATTGACTCGAAACTGGTAGACCACCGCGTAGAGGAAGATATGCATTCAGTCATCTCAGACGATGCTTGATAAAATCAAATTCAGAGCGCATCGCTCAGGAATTGATCAAGATTGATTGCTTTATTCCTTATTTATCCTTTTATCTCTAACGCATACGCAACACTTACCTTCATTAGTACGTGTAGTGTTAACAGCTCAGTTCTTGTGGCTGTCACTGAAACAATTTAAACGGTGATATTTGTTGGACTGGTTGCATCTAGTGTTAATGAGCTTAACACGCTTCCAAGAAGATGTGGAATCGTTTTTTCGTTACTATCCCTACTAGAACATGGAACGACTACTTCTTCGACACTCTATCGTGTTTTCAAGAATATGTCTAACGATATTTCGAAGAATACTCAAGTCATTTTTTGCTGCTTTCTTAACAGTCATATGACAGATCCTTCACCCATTCACCTTTCACCAAGAGGTTTGCATGTTTGTCTGTTTTCCTGGAAAATAAAAATGATAGGCCATTTAGCTGCTTGTGTCCACCTATCTTGTGTAGGTTTCGATCAGCTGTGGTCATCAACGAGTTGGCGCAAAAGCCACGGCTCTGGAAATAACTATGGAATATGTATTTATCTGGAGTAATCTCTAAGGAAAGAAAGCAGTTCTAAATCACAAATTGGGTAGCAGCGACAACGATTTTTCAAAACTTTTGATCTGCTCTGATCTGGTCTTTCTCGTTGTAGAGCACTCCATTGCAATTTTTTCCCGTCCAATGTTAATAGAAGTATTTCTGGATTTGCGAAGTTTGGTTCTCGTCATCAAGACAAACTTAAACAATTTTCCGCGCGTTCATTGCATTCTAGTTCAAGACTTCGACGTAAAATGTTTTCGATGTTCTCCAGTATTCAACATATTGTCGAAGTCGTCAGCATGGACCATCTTGGAACTGAAATATTGTTCGTAAAAAGCTTTCAAGTTTACATGGAATGTCTCGACCTCGTATTTGCTGTAGCTTTATGTTCGAGTTAAGACGATGAACCGCAACGCCAATTTTGGTTCACATCTTTCCAACCGCGAGCGCCTCATACCCCTGCTTTGTTGTAAATATGGATTGATGGGAATGGAGAAGCTTAAACCCTGCCGGCTTTCCCTCTTTAATACACCCCTTGGAGCTGATCTTTTTTGCACAATATATAGCGTTCACTGAAAGGTTTTGTTCCCATTCGTGCTTACCTAAGTAGCCTAAAATGCTCCTAATATTTTGGAAGCCTCTTCAGATTCATACCACTTAATGTGATCGTGGTGAAGGCCCTTTAGAGGGCTCTTCCTTGTCAAATGAATACACGCTTTTCGCCGGATTTCAAACTCAGAGAGCCGCTCACCCTTTTCGTTCCATTTTAATCCGTGGGCTCCAATAGTAGCAAATAAAATATCTAATTTTAAATGTAAATAACTTTTTTATAGCAATTTATTAGTAGAGATGAGTACGGTTAAAAGCAGCACATTTTTTCCAAGAAGAAATCAGCAAATTGATTTGAGTGTTATTGAATTCTGGAGTTCTGGAAGCGATAAATTCGTTGGGGGTAGTTTTTGCATCAATGTGGCTGGTGGAGCATTTCTTGCCTAGGAATTTGATAAGGTGCTTAAGGAAATGATAGCCGCTATGTGAGAGGTCTCACAAATATGGTAGATGTGGCAAAGTTTCTTACCCCAAGTCTGCCAACTTCTGTAGCGCTGGTTCCGCAATGTGACACTGAGAGTTGTGGTGAAAAAAGATTAGTCCTTTTCCGGTGACTAATGCCGGTCGTTGGTGACGAAGTTTGCGGTCCATTTCGTCCATTTGTTGGCAATACTTCTCTGCATTAATCGTTTTGGCTGGATTCAAAAAAACTGTGATGAATCAGTTTGACTGCAGACCACCAAACAATCATGATAACCTATTTTCGGTGAAATTTCGGCTTTGGGAAGTGCTATGGAGCCTGATTGCAATACTGCAATTGAGCTGAACCTCGCTGATTGTCGTACAGAATCTACTTCTCCTTGCATGTCAAAATTCGATCAGGAAAAGGGTAGGTTCTGCTGCGCAAAATAAGAGGTGACGGCACTTCAAAACGGCGTCTTCGACTTTTTTTTGACCATCGTTTAATTCGTGCGGCACTCATTAGTCGGGTTCTTTTATCCTTTCCTATGCGATTCAAGTTACTGGAAATTGCGCGTGTGCTTACACCAAGCTTTTATGCAAGCTGTCGAACAGTTTTTCACGTCTTTGCTTCCAATAGTGCTTTCAGTTTGCCGTCGTCAAGTTCATTGGCACGTCCACGGCCTTTCTCATTTTCAAGGTCGAAATCATCAAATGAATTTCCGGAACCATGTTCACATTTCTGATTCACCAACATTCCTTCATCCTAAACTTGATGATATACCGAGCTCTTACCGCGGCATTACGTCCACCCTTCCACTCGTACAAAAAAAGGACACGAACATGGCGTTGATTCAAACTAAAGTTAAAGCTGGGACATCTTTTAGTAACTCCCACGTCCGACTTTCTATTAACCTCGGCATTGGTGGATTAATTCTTTTTAGTTCTGTTTAGTAAACATGAGGTGTTATTTTATTTTTTTATTTATGTACAAGCTGACGTTTCCGCGGATTTCGCCTTCTTCAGAGCCTGGAAAGGTCACGTTGACTGCAATCTACATGGCCAAACACCTCCATAACCAAACAGAGAAAATGCTAAACCAAAATTTCAATCACATTGAACACAGAGTCCTTGCACACTCACCGCTTTCTACGAGCGTTCCACTTAATATGTTCTGTGGAGACCAACCGTGCAGTGTTCAAAGGCTCTGAAGAAGGCGAAATCCGCCGAAACGTCAGCTTGTACGTAAATAAAGAAATAAAATAACACCTCGTGTTTGCTAAACAGAAGTAAAAAGAATAAAGTTAAAGCCTATAAAAGTGCAAAAAAAAAACAAGTCTTGAAAGAAATCAATGTTAGGTGTAAAAAAGCAGACTTTCCGTATTAAAAACACGTATTAAGCATACATAAAAAATAAAATTTTTATTTAAAAAATTGCACTGAAAATTAAAAAACAGTGACATGGGGCAATTCATATTTACTAACCTAATATAGCGATTATACTCGTTTTTTTCAAAAAACTTTATTAAAGCTGGAACACTTACGAAAGTCACAGTCCGTTTTTATTTTTTGAATCAGCATATTCCTATTGTAAGGGAGTGCGTAACACAGTAGTAGTGATGCCGATCATCATTTGCAGGTAGTGGTTCGGTCCCGCTCTTGGCTAACCAATCTCTCATCCCTCTCGAATCGGAAATTCGATACCGCAGTTATCTAGGAAAATTTCACTCTCTTTACTCCAAGTGGATATGCTTTTTCACAGCTAACCCAAGCCACGAGGAAGAATGGATTCAACCACCAGCATTTAATGATATTCTTAACATTCTCGAAACGAGTGACACTTATACGTGCCAATAATTGTTTTGCGGGAGCGTCCGCTAAGACACCTATAGGTCTCTCTTTCCCAAAAGTTATTTTTAGTACACAAAACTACTTTTCTATGTTTTTTGTTACCAATTCATTGCTTGTAGAGCACACGTTATGTTCGACATAGTATGGAAAAGCCTCCAGTGGAAGAAATTTTGGAATCGACGCACCGTAGATGTGGCGTGTCGTGTAAAAAAGTATAAATAAATAAACGACTAAATAAACAAACAAGCATATAGTACACAGACATTATTTGGAGCGAAAAGAATGCTGCTGTGAGCTCGGCGGGCTTCACCTGTGTATCATCTTCACCTAGACTTGGAGATGTCGAGCTGCTGGGCAGTTTAGAGGATGACCAAGTGATGAGTCTCCGCTTGTATATCCGAGTACGACCCTATTATTTCAAAATAACAGTGACGTTTTCCAGGCTTCGTATTTAAAGGAGTGCATATCATCGAAGCACCATGGTAAAGTGAATGAAAAGGTGGCATTGTGGTTTTAAAAAAAAGACTAGCGTTAATGTATTTTTTGTTTTCTTTCCTGACATCACGCCTCATTGCGAACGAATGTACTGACTCATCTATAACCATCACCTTGTACAACCACATCAACAACCGGTTTTATTGTGTCAATCAATTCCTCTACTGATGCTGTCGATTTTTACATAACGATGAACTCGTACGATGCTTTAAGGTTACTATGAGAACACCTATTTAGGTTCTCTTTTGATAATAAGAAGTACTCCTAATGATAGCACTCATATTCGCCAATTGGCTCTCATTGTTAACTTTTTCTTTTTTAAAAATATTTCCATTAATCTAGCGATTATTGAACAATTGGACTGATCGTGGTCAAAACCGTAAACAACATGATATGATAGTCAGCTTTTCAAGTGAACTGGACAAAGAGAACAGAAAAGAAAATTCACAAGATGGGTCAATTCAGTTACAATCACACTTCTTCCTGGTTTGCTGATTCGCAAGGATAGTGCATATATGTTCTAAAGTCTATAGGCTATCCATAAACTTGGACGTTAAAATAGTCCACTTTTTTTTCTGGAAAAGGGTATAATTACTCATTGACTCCATGTGCTAGCCACAAAGTACAGGCCAAGATAAGCAAAATTATGTTTAAAAATAATTCGGAGTTATGGTATGCTTGTCGGAAGTCTTCGTTCACAAACCGTAGTTCAAGAGATGTGTTAGATTTCAATACTGTGTGTTTTATATAGTTAGGTCTTGCAGTGCGAGCAATCTTTACTATGAAAATATGACTGTGTGCTCATGCCAATGTTGAATGTTTTATCAAAAATTTCCCTTTCCCTATTTCTCTCTCTGTTTATCTTTTTTTTCATTCCCTCATTCTCCCCTCATCTCTCACCTCTTTCTCTCTGCCGCTCTACTGTCAAGAGCATTGTCTTCCGATTTTTTTTATATAAAAATTTATTTAGATTACTCCACTACGTGTTAACCAAAAGCGGCATAATTAAAACTTGATGTGTAAGAGTGAAATTTTTCATTGTTACTTTCCTGTGGTAAGACTCAGTGATT
>MQTX01000242.1:8009-78274 GCA_009735665.1 Angiostrongylus cantonensis | reverse complement strand
GGGGAGGGAAGGGTTTTCGAAGCATAACTAAAAATACAGAGAAGTTAGTGCTCGACATTTTTTCTTGCCAAGTTCTTTTCCATCTTTCGATCTTGTTCTTTTTTTTGTTTTTCAAAAATATCTCTTGCTCACATAAATCCACTATCCCATTCCTCTTCATCCAGAAAAACATTTTTATTACATCTAGATGTGTTGTGTTACACAAAAGTGGTCCAAAAAGAGACTTCATAAACAATAATGAAATTCTGTGCTGCTTCATAATTTCACGACAAGTCTGGTATCTTTTTTTGTTGCTGAATTTGTTAATCTTGAAATATGCATTTCAGAACAAAAGGGTGAAAATATTATGAGTCTTTTAAAATCCCTCACAACGGTTTATCGCCTCATCGTAGCTGGAATCTGTTCCTGAGAGTCGGACTGCGATCTACAGTGGCGGATTCGTCCCCCGGCAGGATGTTCCAAGCTGGGAAGGAGAACGGCGTTTCCATCAGGGAACTTAGCTAAGAGAATAAAGCTATAAAGCTCTCGGCGTTGATCAATCCCTGAGGAATTCGCCATGCATTCGACTTCATTGAGTATGGTTGGAGGTGATTGAATGCATATCTGGTCTTTACAATGACTCGCGGTTGCCTGCCGATGTATCGAACCAGTGCGTAGTTTTCTTGTTCAGCAATCGCGAGGTTGTTATACGGCATACATTTACTTCCATAGAAAAGCACACAATACAATACTACACAACAGTAGCTGACGTTTCGGCAGTATCGCCTTTTTCAGAGCCTGGAAGAGTATGCTGATATACAATTTATTAGGCCAAACACTTCAAAAACACTTACAGTAAGACGAAGAACTTCATGGCAATCACATGATCAACAGCTTCTCGAAAAACTCACCGCTTTTTTACATGACTTCCAATGAGGAAGGCTAGAACAGTTGATTATAGTCGCATATGGTTGATGACTGCGCCACTCCACATCAGAAATTGATATATAGATACGGGGCCAGGTCGCGTGTAACCTCTGGGCATTCCTCCCTTCTATTCATTGCCGGATTTTTGGCATTTATCCAAAACGCCTCTAAGAGTTTGCGCGTTGGTGTATTAGTTTCCTGTGCGAGAATATTGACTTTAACTTCAAAATCGTTCTCGCTATTCTTTTGTATCCTATGCGTACCTAGTGGGGTACTTTGTCTAACTTTTCGTTTGCCATCTAGGTGTTGTTTTATACGGATACACGGAGATGGCAAACGAAAAGTAAGACAAGATTCCTCCCTTCTATTCATTGCCGGATTTTTGGCATTTATCCAAAACGCCTCTAAGAGTTTGCGCGTTGGTGTATTAGTTTCCTGTGCGAGAATATTGACTTTAACTTCAAAATCGTTCTCGCTATTCTTTTGTATCCTATGCGTACCTAGTGGGGTACTTTGTCTAACTTTTCGTTTGCCATCTAGGTGTTGTTTTATACGGATACACGGAGATGGCAAACGAAAAGTAAGACAAGGTACCCCACTAGGCACGCATAAGATACAAAAGCATAGCGGAAACGATTTTGAAGTTAAAGTCAATATCCTCGCACAGGAAACTAATACACCAACGCGCAAACTCTTAGAGGCTTTTTGGATAAATGCCAAAAATCCGGCAATGAATAGAAGGGAGGAATGCCCAGAGGTTACACGTGACCTGGCCCCGTATCTATAAATCAATTTCTGATGTGGGGTGGCGCAGTCATCAACCATATGCGACTATAATCAGCTGTTCTAACCTTCCTCATTGGAAGTCATGTAAAAAAGCGGTGAGTTTTTCGAGAAGCTGTTGATCATATGATTGCCATGATGTTTTTCGTCTTACTGTAAGTGTTATTGAAGTGTTTGGCCTAATAAATTTTATATCAGTATACCCTTCCAGGCTTTGAAGAAGGCGATACTGCCGAAACATCAGCTACTGTTGTGTTGTATTGTATTGTGTGCTTTTCTATGGAAGTAAATGTATGCTGTATAACAACCTTGCGATTGCTGAACAAGAAAACTACGCATTCATACTCTAATGCCGAGGTTAATAGAAAGTCGAACCTGGGAACTGTTACAAGATGTACCATCGAGCCAGTGTTGCTATCCTCCCAGACAAGTCTGGTATCAATTTGCCGACCCCGGAGAGGTGAAAGGCCTGGTGGGTCATGGGCGCTGGAATCGACTCCACGTGCGTGTCGCGGTGGCGCCTCCAACCATTGCGCCACACGCGCTCCTCAGATATAGATCTGATCCTCTTGAGTCACAAGTAAAATGGGCAGGAGTTGTTCAAGATCAGTACACTTACCGGTTTTGAAAATAGAAAATGGACGAGACTTTATAGACCATGCAAAAAGTTAAGATTATCCGAAGAAGAGGTGGTTAGACATACAATATTATTGTGCATACTCGTAAAGAAGACTCAAGAAAAGGAAATGTGGGTGAATCGGTAGTGCCAAAGCTTGTGAACGATTTCTTGAGTAGAGAAATTCTTTACCCCAATAATTAGTGAATGAATGTTAGTTGAGGAACTGCTCACACGAAAAACCTATCTGACTGGCACACGTAGGAAAGATATGAAGTGACTTTCCGAGGAGATTATTGATCAGAATGTGAGGAGAGGGCAATTGAAAGTCTAACAGAATACTGGCGTTATAATGGAACTCACGTTTAAAGACACACATCATTGTATCCTAATGTCTATGACAATGACGCGACCTTCCTCGCCAATCTTTCAAAGTCAAAGAATATGCGGCTGAATTCCTGAGACAAACTGCACTATTTCGCCACTATAAGGAGGCAATAGAATATGACCACTCAAGATCTGTTTCAAAAAATGTCAGGCAGATCATTACTAGATGCAGTCATTGCAGAAAACATTTTTATATAGAATGCTCCACAGCAAAATGTGTAAGGGATAAAGGCTCTCGGCGTTGATCAATCCCTGTAGGATGCGTCATGCATTCGACTTCATTAAGTATCGTTGGAGGTGACTGAATGCATATCTGGCCTTTCCAATGACTCGCGGTGGCCTACAGATGTATCGAGCCAGTGCTGCTATCCTCCCAGACAAGTCTGGTAAAAAATTTCCGACCCGGAGGGATGAAAGGCTGGGTGAGTATTGGACGCTCGGATCAATTTCACGTTTGTGCCGCAGTGGCGCCTCTAAACACTGCGCCACACGCCGCACAAATTGTGTAACGATTATAAATTATAGAACTTGTAGAACGAAAACTGTTGTAGTTGTAAGTCTGACGTTTCCAAAGGAATGCACAATTACGAATATTGCCTCTGTGCATTCATCACTATATCTGCAAATTATACTTGGACACGTCGTTTTCTCTCTTAGCAATCGCGAGGTTGTTAAACAACACACGTTTACTTCCATACAATGATACACATACAACACAATCGTAGCTGACGTTTCGGCAGAATCGCCTTCTTCAGAGCCTGGAAGGGTACACTAATACGCAACTTACTAGGTCAAACACTTCAACAGCACAAACAGAAACAGAACAGCACAAACAAACAGAGACGACTTTGATATAAAAGTCGCTATCCTCGCACGGGATACTAAAACACCAACGCGCAAACTCCTCGAGGCTTTTTGGATAAACGCCAAAAATGCTACAGTGAGTAGCAGGGAGGAATGTCCCGAGATCACGCGTGATCTCGGGACATTCCTCCCTGCTACTCACTGTAGCATTTTTGGCGTTTATCCAAAAAGCCTCGAGGAGTTTGCGCGTTGGTGTTTTAGTATCCCGTGCGAGGATAGCGACTTTTATATCAAAGTCGTCTCTGTTTGTTTGTGCTGTTCTGTTTCTGTTTGTGCTGTTGAAGTGTTTGACCAAGTAAATTGCGTATTAGTGTACCCTTCCAAGCTCTGAAGAAGACGATTCTGCCGAAACGTCAGCTACGATTGTGTTGTATGTGTGTTATTGCATGGAAGTAAACGTATGCTGTTTAACAACCTCGCGATTGCTGAAAGATAAAACGACGAATTCATAATCCAATGTCGAGGTTAATAGAAAGTCGATCCTGGGTACTATTGCAGGAAAAAACTTTTCACCGTTCACGTCTGGGGTGGCCAGAACGACCAAGTTTGAAAATAAATGCCTTCGGTCATTCTGCTTCCTCATAACAGCCGGCAGGTTTTCTTTTATAGATGAATTACCTATGGAGTTGGAACTTTATGAGGTTGTGGAGGAGATTTTGATCTACCACGTAGAAGTATGCGTACTACTACTATGACTAGCAAGGAAATATCGGTGGATTTTCGGCTAAAGTTGTTTAAATGCTAGAACTCTTCTTGAAGAAAACTTCATTGATCAAATAATAGTGTCTAGCATCCAAAAATCTCTTTCATCAAGAAATAATTTCGTTTAATTCCGGCCTCGCTTATCTTGTTACGAGCGGTTTAATCCAGTGGTTGAGATGGTAGGAAAAGTTGTGGTAGAGTAGCAGAGATTCGTGAGTATGGTTAATGAGGGAGAGTTTTGAAATCTAAAACTGGTTCACTTCTACACCCTTAGCTTTGTAACATTTTGTGAAGCATCTCAAAGTCGTTGTGAATCTGCAAAAGCATACTGATGAGTGCATACACTGTGAGAACCAAGCCACTCTGATTTACATATTCACAATAAAACGTGTCTATACAAGTTTTCTCAGTGCTTCGCCAACTTCACATAGCGAGAAACGTGTTGTTGGACTGTTGTTGTTAGATGTTAGACTCAGGAATGCAAGTAAAACAGAGTCATATTTGTGGACTCCTGTCTGCAAGCGAGCACCGTTTTTCCAGTGACACTCTTACCGCGTGGGACAACGAATTCGAGCAATAATACAGTTTTCGGAAATTTTCTATTGACGTATACATGACTATTATAAAACGATGTTTATCGTCTTTCGCCTGAACATTCCAGCCTTTTTTTCTTTAGACCGCTAGCGCTCACTACCCGCCGTCGTAATTTCGCTTGAGAGCAATGCGATATTTTCGGAAAACTATTCCTTCTTATGTAATAGATTAAAGTCTTCTAGAAGATTATTTGTTTGAAAATGAGCCTCTATTGTTAGATCGTTGTTGCCTCAGTCAATTGCAATTTAGCGAATCCTTCTTTTAGGAGAAAACGTCAGATTCGTGAACAAATCAAATCAGTCATTGTCCGGCGACATATTGATCAACCGTGTTTTTACTTTTGGTGATGAAAAAGTAAATAGTATCTTCAACTTTTCTCTGACGCGCACGATGATCATTCATCAATTTGACTAGGAAGTGGCCTTTTCGTGTCACCTCATTGTTCCGTAATCGAGATGAATACTGTGGTTTACTTCTACCACTTTTCTGCTGCTAATGTCATGCTCCATCAGGATTTATGATGTTAATGATTAAAGCCAACGTAGTTTCAAGTTGAGCCGAATCCACATAAGAGCTAGACCACTTCAGTAGACGATGGTTACAAGGCAACTGAAAAAATGGAAGAGCTACGACCCGTACAATATACGAAAACGAGGCACTTTATTGCCTAATTACGTAACTAAGCTTACAAACGAGGTGACGCCTACAGGCCTGATTACCGTTTAAGGATTAACTTCAGTATATTGTTTGAAATCTTTAAAATATGCATTTTTGACACATTATGACATTGTAGGAACTGTTCGAAGAATTACAACCACAATGATGCTGAGATTTTTGTCAAACTCCGAACCGCAGGTGTCTGCGAGAGGGAAGGAACGCGTTATTATCCTTTCTGGAGGCTATCGCGTTCACCACAACATCACGCCTGTCTCTCAGCTAGTTCTATCGATCAGTGCTATCAACAATCACCCGTCAAAGGGATTGATCTGGTCAACCCGAGTCCGGCACTGAACCCAGTTAAGCGGAGGCTGTAGTTGAAACCACAATGGCAACTTTTTATTTCCTGCCTACTACAATTTTTCACGGGAAGGTGTTTTGCGAAAAGCAACCACAATGATGCTGAGATATGCCATGAAAAATGTACTAGGCAGCAAATAAAAAGTTAACGTTGTGACATTCGAGAGATTCATTGATGTACTCCCAAATTTGCGTGTCGGTTTGAAAAGAAAGAAAATTTTCTAAACCTTGTGTTTTTAAGCTCTCTAATTAGTTCACTAGCTTGACCATGACTTTCTGAAATTCTTGCCACAAGCAATCACTAGTCCACGGTATATATTTCTTATTTTGAGATTTTAGAGGAATGTTTATCAGCTCGGACAAAGGCTTCTCGGCTGCAATAAACGGCACAGACACGCATTTACCTGAGATTTCGTTCAAAAATTTCGAAGGTTATCCTAGGAGACCTTAAGGTTTGATAAACCACAGCGGTCACAATTTGATGCTTAATCATTGAAAATAACCATGTGCTAGAAAACAGGCTTTTGTCGACACCTGCTTATTCGAAACTTTTTTTTTAACTTTATGGAATAACCTCTGTGTTCTTTTGTTGTGCCGTGCAGCGTTTCATTATGACGGATCTAATGATATCGAGCCTCAGGCAGCATCCGTTCGCAGACAGAACAGCATTTATTCTATACCGACATGGAATCATGTAATAAAAGGTGTCGTTGGAAAGTTCATCTATTGCTTGTTGCCAATATATTATTTTTGACACATTGAACATTGCCTGACACACGTTTAGATTCCCCGTCTCATCTCCCATTTAGAAGTAAGGAAAAAAGGAATAAAGCTGTCGGCGTTGATCAATCTCTGAAGGATGCGGCATGCATTCGACTTCATTAAGTATCGCTGGAGGTGATTGAATGCACATCTGGCCTCGGCATGCATTCGACTTCATTAAGTATCGTTGGAGGTGACTGAATGCACATCTGGCCTTTACAATGACTCGCGACGGCCTACCGATGTATCGAGCCAGTGCTGCTCTCTTGGATACTTGGAGACTTGGACGGTCCGTCTTCATTAGATGTTCGAACCCCAGCACATATGCCATTCGTTCCTTTCTCTCGCAATTGTAGTCCATGGTGGTGGTCTTATTCGAGCATGGTAGCGCTTGCGAGTCTCATACCGCGATCTGTAAAACAACTGCAGCTGCGGGTACAGCTGGTTAACTTTGTTTACGAACACGCCCTCCAACGTGTAGGTGGTCGTCCTTGGGGACGTTTGCATTCTCTTGAAGTCCACTCTATTGTTCTTTCCGTCCATCTGTCATCTTTTCTACTCATTATGTGACCGGCCCATCAATGTCTCACTGTTGACCAGCAAGCTGCTCACGACCAGCAGTGCTGCTATCCTTCCAGACAAGTCCGGTACCAATTTGCCGACCCCAGAAGGATGTGAGGCTTGGTGGGCCATGGGCGCGGGGATCGATTCCATGTATGCGACGTTGTGGCGCCTCCAACCACTTCGCTGCACGTGCCCTACATTTAGAAGTAGAAGCTCAAATACGTTCTCTTTTTTGGCTGTGTGTATATGCTTTTTGGGGTGATCAAAGCATAGATTACCTAAAGCATGCATACCATTTACATAGTTGGTAGGTGGTTTCACAAATTATTTAAAGAAATTCATAATCACTAAGAGTTACAATGCGATTGAGGTTTGACTTCTTTCGTGACCTGCATACGAGTCATTTGTAGCAGATAGTGACACTGGAATGAACTCTATAAATTTCTTCAACCGTTTTTGTCTACTGCCTACTCTTTTTGATGGCAGGGTATATTGCGAAATATAACTTTAATGAAGCTGAGATATTTGCATTAGAACATTTAAACCACTTCTTTTAGAGGACGTAATCTCTTTCGATACGATAAACCAGTTGAAGTGATGGTGACTTTTTCTATACTGCTATACCATGTTGCTGACCTAACATGGCAATTACTGTCAGTTTTTGACTTTCTTTCTTTTGAAGCTCCCCACACGATTCGTCAGACGTTCCCTGATTTCTGAACATTGCTGTAATTCGGCAAAAATGGTCGCTCGAGGAGCGGTTTAGAAAAAATTGCAATCCAGTTTCGTTCAGTGTTTTCCGGCAACATTTGGTGCATTACTCATTCTTATTTACACTTTCTTCTTTCTAATTGTTGGTTTAGTCACAAATTCCTTAAAGCAGTTTTCTCAAAAATGTTTCCAAATCGTCCTTTTTGGTAAGAGTGGATTGATTGAATTGAATTCTGAGTACTTATCACCTGCGGTCCAGAGTTTTGTAAATATCTCAGCTTCATTAAAGTTCTATAAAGGTCATATTTTTTCGGTGGTTTCTTTTGGCGCAGAGATCCTTCTTTTTACACTTCTTCAGTAAGCGCAAAAAATAAAGGAAATGAATAGCACGGCAGCTTCCCAGGTTCGACTTTTTATTAACCTCGGCATTGGAATATGAATGAGTAGTTTTCTTGTTCAGCAATTGCGAGGCGGTTATACAGCATACATTTACTTCCATAGAAAAACACACAATACAATACAATACAACAGTAGCTGACGTTTCGGCAGCATCGCCTTCTTCAGGGCCGCTTTTTCACATGACTTCCAATGAGGAAGGTTAGAACAGCTGATGACTCATCAACCATATATGCGACTATAATCAGCTGTTCTAACCTTCCTCATTGGAAGTCATGTAAAAGAGCACGGCAGCTTATCAAAATGTGGAAATAAATATGATGGGCAGGATTGAATTGATCTAATAAGTTTAACGAATGTAATAAATATGTTGACGTAGACTTTCAAATCTTCAAACTTCATCACATCGAGTAATTTTAAATCTTCAAAGGCTTCCAACATGGTGCATTTTAGAACATTTAAACCACTTCTTTTAGAGGACGTAATCTCTTTCGATACGATAAACCAGTTGAAGTGATGGTGACTTTTTCTATACTGCTATACCATGTTGCTGACCTAACATGGCAATTACTGTCAGTTTTTGACTTTCTTTCTTTTGAAGCTCCCCACACGATTCGTCAGACGTTCCCTGATTTCTGAACATTGCTGTAATTCGGCAGAAATGGTCGCTCGAGGAGCGGTTTAAAAAAATTGCAATCCAGTTTCGTTCAGTGTTTTCCGGCAACATTTGGTGCATTACTCATTCTTATTTACACTTTCTTCTTTCTAATTGTTGGTTTAGTCACAAATTCCTTAAAGCAGTTTTCTCAAAAATGTTTCCAAATCGTCCTTTTTGGTAAGAGTGGATTGATTGAATTGAATTCTGAGTACTTATCTGGCCGCTGAGCTCGAATGAGACTTATCTGCGCGGCCTTTACGATTTGTAGAAGTGGGACGAGAAAAGCTATCACTTGCCCTACACCTTATGATTTACAAAACATCTCTTTTTGGAGAAGACAGTTGAACTGGTAATTGATTGTTATTTCAATGCTAAGCGACGTAATGGATCATATTTAATATATGGATTGTACATGTGTAAAAAAAATGGACGAAACTAAAAATCGACTGAACTGCAAAATCGTCCCAAATGCCGGCAAAAATGTGCCTGCATGATATACAATTGGCCAGAATACCACTCATAGCCATAGAACGATAGCATAGACTCTTTTACATCTCTCCATGTCCTCACCGCTCGTGTCGCCTAGGTATCGAGAAATTATTGCTTATTGCCCAAAAATCATCAAGGCTGTAACGGGAGTGAAATGAAGCGCTGTCGTAAATTATTTAAACGACATGAATGTATTCATCTACAGTAGTAAAAAAGTAATCTTTCAGTTCCATATAATCTGAACTCTAATCAAAAAGCTCCAAGCACTAGTGAGCAATTGAACTATATGAAATAACCGTTTAGAAGAGACTAATAATGTAGTAAATCCTTTCATGATGTACTGCTTTATGTCATGAGTGACTGCTATGGAAGGCATATCAAGGCATCACTTCCAATCGAGTTAAAAATAGATCATTGATTTCAGCACATGCGCATTTTACCATTTAAATTATCGGTGGTACTCTAATGGCAGAGGTTACAAAAAGTAAGCCAGGCTAATAAGAGGTCGTAAAATGGCACGAGTCCAAAATTCATCGTTTGCTGCGCTACGTTTTTACAAGAAGAAATTTTTCAACTCGCAAGCAAAGCATTTTGCTGAATTGAAATAGAAATATAAAAATTAATCAGATCGATTAGCCTGACCACCTAACAATGGATACCTGAGGTCTGAAACTGAAAAAAGGGATCTAATGAAAGTGTTTTATCCGCATAGTCAAACTTTTGAAATATGCTATTTGGCAATGTGCTTCTATGAAACCCTCATCTTCATAGCAGTCATTCTGGACTTCAATGTCAGGTTGCCCTCAAATGGAAAAATTTTCAGAAATATTTTAGATTAAGATGAAACAGCGACCGACAACATGGAAAAAGGAGTTTATTTGGCAATAGGGTACTGGAAAATGAGATAAACTCAGAACATTAGTAAAATAAAACCCTAGAAAACATTGTTCCACGATTTGTTACGTATGCTTCATTCAGGCTCATGGGATTGAATATCTCTGATTGCTCGATATGCCTCTATATAGTTCGGGAAATCAACATGGCGAACGACTTAGCTCCAGAGTTGAACAGAAGGAAGCGAATGGCTTGGGAGATCTTTCGAAAGCATGGAGGATGTATTGAAGAGAATAAAGGATACTGAATTTCGTGCCTGGCGTTAGAAACCAGGCAGCTGCCTTAGCAAGGGAACGGATCACTCACTGCTATTCAGCTCCTAGTCGAAAGGGCGATGATAAGATTATCCCGTGTCATGCAAGTGACGGAATGTTTTGAAAGCTCTGATCTATGTAAACGATCAAAAATCAAAGATGCCAAACTGTCGATGATAAGGTGGGCCAGACACGTAATGTGTATGAACGACGAATGGACAGGGATCGTTGGTGAGATCGCTCAGGATGTCAAACGGACTGCAAGAAGCCCACCGACCCCATGGACGGAGCTCTCCACTAAAACCATAGAAGGAAGATGTGATGCTCAACGAGTTTTTAGAGCGGGTTGAACTCACTGAGCTGCTCTTGCACACTACAGGGAGAAATGGAAGATTTACTGGCGCCCGATCGAATCACTCGCTGATCAACGAGAGGGCAGGTGATTCAAGTGATGCAGGTGCATGATATTGCCTCAAATGTCGAAGTGGTATACCTGGAAGCATTAGTTTAGATGGAAAATTCGAATTGCTCGATTCTGTTTATTGTTCTCAGTAGTAATCACACGGCGATCCGTATTGTTCGTTTAATTGTTTTTTTAGATGTCTTCCAGGTGAATTTGAATTGTTCATTATGTTTACCATCTACATCACCTATCGAACTATTGATTGTCGAGTAATTCGAGCACGTGCCAGTGAATTTTCCACATGTTCCCCTTGCGTGCAGGAGTACCACAGCCAGTTCGAGGCATTCTAAAGGCTTATTCTGTATCATGTCTCTTTTTTAGGGTATAAGAGCTCTGTCTAAGTTCTGGTTGTCATCCGCTATGCGCTAGCCATCCCGAGGATTCCATTTTCCAGGGGCTCTTGTACATCGGTTTCAGCTACACCACGTGTCCGCTCGCGGCTGATTTTCAGTATTTTGACATGCACAGCGGCCCCTCTGATCTTTAGTCGCTTACATATTTCGGAGCATCCCATACCCTCTCTCATTTGCGTAATGCGGGATATTTCCAGCATCGTCCTCTCAACTACGCCTTCAACATGGCGTGCAACTTTGTGGCCTTTGATTGTGCTTACGGAGTGACCAGGCTTCTGAAGGATGTGTTAAGGTAGAAAAGTCAAAAAGGTGGACACGGAGTCTGATGTTCTTAGTCCGTGCTACATCATCGATGCTCTTGAATTATCCAGACGAGCTCTCTTGATCCTGCTCAACTCTGGAGTTAAGTCGTTCGTCATATTGACTTTCCGACACATTTATGTATAGCTGAGACGCTCATGTATATTCATTCCGTTAGGTATAGATGGAAAATCAGCAAGATATCCTCTTCTCATAAACATTGTCTTTTGGAGAAGTGGTTGAAGACCAATCTTTTCACAAGCGTTGTCAAAATGGGCTATCATCCGTTCAGCAAGGCTAGTGCTAGTTGTTATACGAAGATCATCGGCAATGAGAAACAGTTCATAGGACGAACATCGATTTCAACTCCCATGTGTTCTTATCCCAATCTTTTACATTACATTCTTGAGGGTGAGAGTAAAATTTTGGTAGAGTGGTACCTTCTTGCCGATCCACTCTGTTTACTGTGATGTCAATACTGTTGTAGAATAGTAGTATTTCAGTTGTAAAGTCTTTTATATAGCCCGCAAAATCAAAATGTTTTTATGTACTGTGCAGAAACTTTCTGGCTGTTTAAAGCTTTCAGAGTCAGCTTAGTCAAAAGCTTTTTTTAAATCGAGAGTAACAAGAAAGAGCGCTCTCTTGCACACTCGCGGTACTTCAGCGAGTCTTGCTATCATATCATCTGGTTTATGGTATTAAATCCTCTTTAAAATCCTACTCGCTGTCAAGGCTATTGTTTATCTAGTGTTTTGTTAATTCTTCTAAGGAGTACTTGATTGAAGAGCTAATAGTGGACAGAAAGCAAACAAATTGAGCCATATGCCGTTATAGTAGCCTCTCTTTTTGTACACCAAGGACTGTTCAGCCGGTGTTCCATTGAATAGAAGCTTTCCGTTCTGACAGTTAAAGTGCGAAGTGAGGGAGCTTGCGTATTCATAAGGATTGGTGCAAAGTTTTTTAGGTGTCAAATGTTTTGCAATTTTTCACCAATGGAAAGCATGTAGGACTTCAAAAGGAAGAACAAAGGCCAACATATTCATTCTTCATAGTTTCACATGAGGATAGGATGATATGGCCATTGAAGTAGTTGTCGTCGTTGACTTTCTCCATGGACTTCTCGAATTAAAAACCGTAAATGCTTCCTCTGGGTGTCGGAGTTTTTACAAATGGCGAAGCTTTGGTGGACTTTGCGAATGCTTTTTCAACTCCAGGTTTTCTCTCCACGTTCGGCAGTTACTGCTACTCTTATCTCCTCAGGAATGTCTTTTAAATACCATCTGTGCAATATGTAAGCTCTCTAAATATGTAATGACTTAAGTAGCCTCGATGAAATCTGTATTGGTGATCTTAGACACGCATAGGTGTCGAGCATTATTTTTGCTCTTAATTACATTGCAATTATTGTATGAGGTCACATTATGCATTTTCTATCCAGATGCTCAGCTATAAGTAAGCCAGTGCTATTAACCGCTGCTGTTTTGACTGTTTTGAAAAATTCTAGGCTTCCTGGTCTATGAAAGCGACAACATTCTGTGATAAAGACGAAGGAATGTACTGGCACAAGTTTTTTAAAGTCTCTAGCTCGAAAACTTACCAAAGTAGCCATACACGAACTAAATGCATGGGAACAGACTATACTGTGAAAACTCATATTGAAGTAAACTCCAGATTCCCTCCATTCTTCTCGTTATCCTGCACCCATCATCAGTGAGGATATTTACTCCTGTAGCGCCGAGTGAACATGATTTTCTCCAAATTTTAAGTTTATTGGAGAGTAGATTTGCTTCTTTACAAAAACGATTCTTCCAGAACGGAAGAGACTTCTACTAGAACTAGGCCAACAGCTAGCTAGCTGAGGGCTATGCAACTTGGCGAACCTGCATCCAAGGATATGACAAAATTCAATGATAAGAACGATGACAGTTATCAAAAGCAGTGGTAAATGGTCATAATAATGAGTAATTATAGCGAGTTATGGGCGCGTGTGGCGCAGTGGCTGGAGGCGCCACTGCGGCGCGCACGTGAAATGCGCCCATGGCCGACCAAGCCTTCTATCCCTCCGAGGTCGGCAAATTGGTACCAGACTTCTCTGGGAGGATAGCAGCACTGGCTCGATACATCGGCCGGGCACAGCGAGTCATTGTAAAGGCGAGATATGCATTCAATCAACTCCAACGATACTTAGTGAAGTCGAATGCATGGCGCATCCTTTAGGGATTGATCAACGCCGAGAGCTTTGTCCTTTTTTTATAGCGAGTTATTAATGTACAGAGTGCAAATCAGGTCAAAAACAATAACTCAGGCAGCACGCAGGAATCACTTTTTACATTCACACGAAAACGAAAACATATCGAGAAGACTGCAATGTGTTTGAAAGGTTTGTCTTTCACATCGATTTTTTGTGATTTCATCTTGTTCCACTTATTAGTATCTTTTCAGCGTATTACATTGCCCAAAATCGCATATTGTGGTGTCTCAGCACCTATTTCATTTGGTTTGTTCTTGGCATTTCTCGTCTACGAAAGTCTTTGGATTAGTATGTGGGCTTGGAGGGTGATTTTGGGTTTTTTTAAATAAATATCGTGCAGCTCAGGTCGAGAAAACTGTTCGTGCAATCTTGGGATAGCTGTACTATGGTGTACAACGACTTTTCCACAGGCAGTCACCGGCCATTGTGGATCAGAGATTTCCTTCACATGTATGTCTGGTACTAATTTTCCGATCTCGGAGTGATAGGGAACCTTGTTGAGCGCGGTTCGAGTTCGAAACTGCGGCGTTGCGATTATTATTAAACGGCGCCTCTATCATTGTGCTTCTCGGCCCCCATTGATTAAATATAGCAAAAATCAGTCCGTGTAACAGCTAGAGATCTTGGTACTTGCAGCACTATTTGCATTGATGATTTCTGCTGTTGGAGCAATGTTTTACGATTCTGAGACTCCACCCGTTCTCTATCTAACTGGCCTCTGAAATAGTCGTGACTTTTTGCTCGTTGGCAGTAATTTAACAATTTCAGTGGCATCTTTTTTTCAAATTTTCGTTTGCTGTTAAAGTCAGATGATGAGCGTGTTGTTAAACTCTAAACTTGTTTTGTATCTTGTTAAGGGAGATCGTTTTACATGGTGGCTTCACGACAACCATTAAAACAATGCATTCAAAACGAAACAATAAACAACGAATCCAAACATTTTCCATCTTCTTAGACTCTGACTGTCTTCTCCTTAATTTCTACATAAATTTAAAAAGGTTACGATTCTGGGTCTTTTTTCAGCTTAGTTAAATAGCCAACGTTTAAGTTTGATCGATCGAAAGGAGATTTAGAAATGCGCATATTGCATTTTCAAAGACTAGCAGATTAAACTGCTTTGAATAAATGAGCCTCGGAAAAAAGTACAGTATTCGTCAACTAGTGATAAAAAATAGAAAGAAACGAATTTTCTTTGCTGAACAACAGTTGAAGACGCTCACGATTCCTTTTTTGAAACCAACCAGTACAACTCGTGACTGTCATCATCTCATTCTTCTTCCTAGTGAAATAACTGTTTGTTTCTGTTTGTAATTTTACATGAGGTTGTACCAAAAATTTATTCAACTAGCGTTACGACTTGTTCGCCTTTTTTAGAGTCGCGTTGAACCCTGTCGTTTGTCCCGCACCATCCATTCTTCTGATGTGGTCTTCGTGATCGCATTGAGTCGTCGAATCAGACGGGTGGCGCACCGCTCGAGTGAAAGAATTAACCTCACCCTGCCATGATATTCAGTAAAGGAAGGTTGTTGATTCATTACCATCCAATGTGACAAGTTTTCGTAATGACAATGCATTCACCAACAATCGACATTGTTTTGGCTGGCACAAAACGGAGCAATATTTTCCCGACCATTTGACCTGGAAAATGCTTGTGTAAGCTTGCAAATATGCACAATTGTTGTCTAATTATATCCTGATTAAATGAAATTTCGCTTTTGAAAAGTATCACTTGGTTATGTGTCATCTAAATAGTTGCAGCTAAAGTCAACCCTTGTTGCTTACTTGAACACTAATTTAAATTCTCAAGACCGACTTTCTATTAATTTTGGCATTAATCAATAATCCAGCACACTCTATGTTGTTGCTTTACCCTTTAATCACAAAAAGCTAAACTTTCAACGAATTCCATCTTGTTTAGTATCTGGAACAGTGAACTTCACCGCATCCTGTTGACTGCAGTCTACCCAGGCAAACACCTCAATAACCAAAACGGAGAAATACTAAACCATTATTTCAATTAAATTGAAAACAAACTATTATCTTCACACATTCGTCACTTTCTATAAGTGTTCCACTGAGCATGCCACATAGAGACCAAGCGCTCAGAGTTCAAGTGGAAGCGTAATATACCTCTCTCATACTAAAATATCATCTTGAAATAATGTGTAAGGTCACGTTGAATAAGAAGATTTCTTCTCTGCGGTTTATTTTTGAATTCGTAGGGTTTCCAGAATGCTTTGAGAGTTTTAAGCACTAAAGTTTCCGATTGCTGTACGTGGATGGTAACTTCCACTTCAAAATTATCGCCGTTATCTTTTTGTGTCCTATGTGCGTTTATTGGAGCATTTGTTTCAACTTTAAGCTTATTAGGTATACTTTTATACCGATGATCAATGCTCTATGTAGTGTTCACGGCTGCTCAAACTTTAGAAGTGATCAGATAAACAGTACCCGTACAACAGTACAACTCATTCAAGTACTGTGTCCTCCATTGAGGCATATTATGCAATTCTTCACTGTTCATCATTGGTCATAGAGACGGTTACGAACTACCTGGTGTCAGAGAGTATTCGGTTGCAATTCAATCACTGTTATCTAATTCGGCAGATAGGGCCTATTTAAGCAAAGCTTTGTACCTTCACTTATTTGGTTGGAAATGGCCAGGACAAAACCTCATCCTCGCTAGAACTGTCGTTTAGGAGCCTGGGTTTTCCCCTACACCTATCCTGCAGAGCTGAGTTTTCTAGCCATTCGATGTGGCTATTTGCCGCGCTAACTTCAAGGACTCTTCTTTCTGCTGTCTTCCTGTGCACACAGTGGTGGCTGTTTGAAATGTTTCTAACACGCATCCTTTTCGTGTTTGAGGTGTGAGAGGAGAGGTGGTTAAGCAGTACATTTTGTTATTTAGCTTTCGGTACTCCTTGGTGATGTTGCCATATTTAAATAGTCTCTTCATATGCAGAAGAGTTGGTAAAACAATCATTTATATGCCCCCAGTGGAGTTATGGCCCGAGATCAGCTATTGGTGCTCCCCCCTTAGAGCTAAAGTAATGGCAAAACTGCTGCCAGTCGCTGTCCTATTGCTAACTCTCGCATTTGTGCGAAACGCAGTTTTTTCCTGGTAAGCAAACATGAGATTGTCATGAAACTTTTATTCGGTTAATGTTTTGTCGTGTTCGCCTTCTACAGACTTGGAATGATCCAAGTCGATTGTCCACAGCGACATGAGACATCTTATAAACTGATCTTCCCACTCGTAACACCACGGCTCTGAGGAAGGCGAAATCGCCGAAACGTCAGCCATCGACCAACAACAACAACAACGACAACGAAGACATATACCAACCTCGCACTAGCTAAAGAAGATCAGTTTATAAGATCATAAATAAATATATTAACTATATATGCCGAGGTTTATAGAAATTCGGTCTTTTGAGTTATTAAGGCATGAGACATCGTGGTCGCACCGAATCGAGAGTAAAAGTAGGTAGAACAATAATCAATCATTAATTACTAATCAATCATTAGCGAGGTTATTGGAAAGTCTGTTTAGATAACTACGAACTGCTGAAGCGCTACCTATTTCAGTGATTTTCCAATCTTTAGCCTATGCGTGGGACCGACAATGGTGTTAGTCTTCGGCCTGTAATGACAAATGTGTGGTCGTGTATTTGCACTTACATAATGAATGGAGACCAATTCGACAGTGATCTAATATTTGCGCGTTTTAAACCAGTAAAACTTTGAAACTTTTTCAGTGTCATTTGACCGTCGAGAATTTTATGCGATGGTCGACGGAATATTATCGTATAGTGGAGCTATTTGCTTTACATTTTAAAAGAATACCGTAGAAGAAATAGCCAACACTGTTCTCTGCCTGTCTTAGAAAAGCGCACTTCGTACAATGTCCCTCCTCTGACGACTCATTGACATTTTCCTGGTCTTCCACCTATTTGGATGATACCACATGGATTCATCTAGAGAACTGAGTTTTGTTGTCATTAGCGAAGCGGATAGAAAAGCAGTTACGAAATTGTAAATGGCAAAGTAATTTTGCTCGTAGAACCACCGTTATGAATTGTTCAACTTCGAAAGTTTTTCTTGACTTAGGCTGGTCAAGAATAGAATGCGGTCAGAAATAGGAACTTCTCAATTCAAGTCAAAGATCATATAAACAGGTTTAAAATCGGAATAAATTAAAAACCAAAATCACTTATTACTCATATGTTGACTTTCGTAGCAAATATTGACGACAGAAGTATTGAAGGGTTCTCTTCGCAGAAGGGCAACTGCATGTTTTGTGTTCTTTGCAGACGATCCTCCACAACCGAGCAAACAACAAAGTGATTTAATGACTACGTGAAAGATTTTAAGGCTTTATTACGCATGTCTCAAGGTTGAATTGTTATTGCCTAGGCCTAAAGCATTACGTGGGATTCGTGAAATCATTATGGATGTAGATGCTCCTCGTGCAGGTGTTTTTTGTGTCCTATTTTTTCTTTCGGTTTTACTTATAGATTCTTATAGATTCAAGTGTGATACAGCGTACAGGTATATGTTTAGCTTACTAGAAGCGAATTAATCTCAAATACAATGAAGCTGAGATATTTGCAAAACTCTGAACAGTACGTGTCTGCGGTGGGATCCAACACGTTATTATTCTTTCTAGAGGCTAACGCGTTCACCACCACACCTTGCAAATCCTTCGTTTTGCTTTCCTCTCACCAGTTTTCCACCTGTTAGTGCCATCACAAACAGTTAACATTGTAATCTCAAACAGATTAAAAACTCTGGTGTCCGGACCTACGGTTCTGTTATGAAGTCATTGAACGATCTCAACTGGAAACTATTAGCAGGTTGCCAACTTTGATGTTCTTCAATGTACATGTTGTAAAGGTCATGGTAACAAGAACTGATTTCTATTTACTCAGTACAAAATTAATTGCCGCTTTCAAATTCGAGCAAACACATCTCAGCTCAAAGTGAACTACCAATTGAGAGAAAATTCCTTAGATTAGCATTCACAGATGTAAGCAACGATTTTCTTATAGAGCTCATAGAGCATATTTTCCTGCTCATTTTGTTTTGCTCGCTATTACGAACACAAAAGAAGTTGAGCGAGTGAGATTTTGTCAACAGAGCGCACGCGATGGCTATTCCTAAATGATTCTTAACCTTTGCGACGGCCAGGTGTTTGTTGCGAATTTTGCAAGCTTAACTCTTCAGACATTCCAGAAATTTTAATTATAAGCAACTTCAAAGCTGAAACACTTTCGGAAAGTCACTTACGTCTCAGCAGATAAAGGATAAAGGATAAAGCACTCGGCGTTGATCAATCCCTGAGCGATGCGCCATACATTCGACTTTATTAAGAATCGTTGGAGGTGACTGAACGCATGTGTGGCCTTACAATGACACGCCATGGCCTGCCGATGTATCTCGCCAGCACTGCTATCTGCCCAGAATGAAAGTAAATGTCTTACTGAGAAGGAGAGATAGTAAGAATACTACTATTGTTACAATAATGCTAGCTTGTTATTTAGTGCCTAATACTATTTTTCATTGCGGGTGTTATATGTGAATCAACCACAGTGTTGCTGAGACATTTGCAAAACTTCGGACCGCAGGTGACTGCGGTGGGGAACGAACGCGCTATTGTCCTTTCCCGGGCGTAACGCGTTCACCACCACACCATGCAGGTCTTTCGTTTCTAAAGCTGAAACACTTTCGGAAAGTCACTTACGTCTCAGCAGATAAAGGATAAAGGATAAAGCACTCGGCGTTGATCAATCCCTGAGCGATGCGCCATACATTCGACTTTATTAAGAATCGTTGGAGGTGACTGAACGCATGTGTGGCCTTACAATGACACGCCATGGCCTGCCGATGTATCTCGCCAGCACTGCTATCTGCCCAGAAAAGCCTGGATATTTAAATCATTCGCATGACTGTTTGCTTTGCGGAAATGGATTTCCTGCCGTAATTTTTTTTTTGGATAGCTTATTTAATAAAAAATTGATAGAAGTTTTGGTATTCAACTTTGTGAGACAGTTTTGAATGTAACCCTATCTCCCAAAAGAATTTTTTAAAGAAATACAGATAATGTGCGTATACCAATAAGATCAACCAATTCACAAATCTTCAATGTCCATTCTCTATGTTTGAAGACAAATTCCCACCTGGAGAGATGGTCAGAAGAAGGATTAATACAACTTTCATTCTGGTAGTGAGAAGTGTGAGACGGCCTATTAGTAGCAATGAAAATTTGGGAATGCCTTCACTCGGTCTCTGATATCAGATATTGAATTATTGGCCATGACAGATCATTGGTAGGTGAGGAAGATAAGAACAAATCCGAATTTTTACACTAAATCAAAAAAAGCCTTCTCAAAAATTAAATGTGAATTGTATCTGAAAGTAATGAAGCAACTGACTTTAGAATTGCAGTAGTCGTTCGTTCTTCGACATTCCAGTGCAAACAGGGTTCCTCGTTCCGCCCGAAGGGATGGAAGGCTTGGTGAGCCATGGGCGCGAAATCAATTCCACGCGTATGTCGCAGTGGCGCCTCCAACCACTACTCCACAGGCGTCCATTTAACGTTTAACCCAATACAAAAGGTTCTTACAAAGACTCTTTTCTAAGCCTCTTATATTCTCAACTCTTCACAGGCTCTAATTTGCATATAATTATCAGCAGTTATGTTAGTTAGTTGGCAAACCACCGCCAGACTCTAGTTGTTAATAGTGCACATTGTTTGTTGTATGTCATTTAACGATTGTGAGTTTTATATAAGGCATTATAACCCTTGCTTAAAATCATTAGTGCTCGTTTCCTTCATGTTTTATGATAATAATGATAGCAATTCTGGTAGAGGTAGAATAAATATTACTAATGCCTTAGTGGTGTTGATAGGTGTCTGATTAAATCTGACCTATCTGTATCCGAATAAAGTGAAGAAATGCTAAAATAATATCGTCCTTGATCGGTCTGTTATCCTACAAAAAGGTGTCGTCCTTCGAAATATAAGGCGTTAATGGTGGTAAGCATTATCGAAATTCCGTGTGAAGAAGAGTTTCGCTTTACTACAAATGAACAACTATCGACTTCTAAACGTTAATTCTTCAGAGGTGGGCAAGACTCCGCCCATCGATGGTGATCAGTCGTTCTGTTCCATGCGTTTCCTTTAGAGAGATGTATTTCGGGTGTCGCATCGTGAAAACTGCAATCTGCTCTATATGTCATCTTATGATTGTTTGTTAGAACTGTTCTCTCAATTTCCATACTTTTTTCACAATGATTTCCTGTCCAGGCTATAACCGTCCGGTTATGAGTTGCTCTATTTGTTAAGTTTGAACCATCTATCATAGGTTAAGTGAAGCGTAGACTTCATATCGATCTTCCATTCGTCCTGTATGCACATCTGCCTTTCAGTAGTTCGGTTTTTTCCGTTGTCTATTGATTATTTGTTGTCATGACTGTTTGAGTTCAGGATGGTAACTTTCAAACACGACCAATCATCGCACCTGCTGCGCGGGTCCCAGCAATTGTTGTGTTCGGTTCATTTCATTCGCATTCATCGTTCACAAAGGTCTTCGAACATTTCGCATGCCGTTTCGGCTGCTGTTTGAGGATTTCATCTTATTTATGAATGTCGTAGAATGCTAATTCAGTGCAATTTTCGAAATAGCCAAGCTGAGGCGTTCGCACGTGGAATGGATAAGAACGTTGGAGCAGAGGTTGGACCAGCACCTTGCTTCCTGATGGGCTGTATCACTAGCTACGTCGCGATTTCCATCTTTTATGCACGTTTTACCACTCATGGAAGTTTTCAATTACATATATAATATATATGTATATATAATTCGATGTTTTTTTTCAATAAGCAGCCACTACGTGGTTATTACAGAAATTATTAGGATACAATAGCTGACATTTCGGCGGCTTTGCCTTCTTCAGAGCCTAGAAAGGCCGAATTGAAATGCGATCTACTCAGGTTAAGTTTTATCTGCTAGGGTTATGAAAGTGATTGCCTGAGTAGATCGCATCTCAATTTGACCTTTCCACGCTCTGAAGAAGGCAAAGCCGCCGAAATGTCAGCTATTGTATCCTAATAATTTCTGTAATAACAACCTCGTGTCTGCTTATTGAAATAAAACATCGAATTATCAAATAATGCCGAGGTTAACAGAAAGTCGGTTTTGGTTACATTTCCAGTTTTCACAAAAACGAAGTGTTGTGCACTCTAGTAGCAGTCGTACATTGAAGGTTTTCATAACAACAATAATTTCTGCTAATTCTTCAAAGAGCGCGTATGGTGCAGTGGTCGGAGGCTCCCTGCAACAAACACGTGGAATTTACCCCTGCGCCCATGGCACATCAAGCCTTTCATTCCTCCGGGGTCGGCAAATTGCTACCAGACTTGTGTGAGAGGGGAGCAGCACTGGCTCGATACATAGGTAGGCCACCGGAAGTCATTGTAAAGACCAGATATGCGTCCAATTACCTCCAGCGATACCTAATTAAGTCGTACGCATGGCGCATTCTTCAGGGATTGGTCAAGAACGAGAGCTTTATGCTCTATCTTTTTATTGTTTCTTCAATACCTTCCTCATCCATGAAATTACGATGTGAAATCACGTCGGTGACTAGTAGTTATAACTTCAATGATGCTGAGATATTTTCAAAACTCCAGGCCGCAGGTGTCTGCGATGGGGAACGGACACGTTATTGTCCTTTTCGGAGAGTAACGCGTTCACCACCACACCATGTGGATCCCTCGTTTCGCCTGTCTCTCAGCTAGTTCTATCGATTTTTTGCCGTCAGCTATCAGCAAATCAATCCGCAGTGATGCAGTAACCATTGCCTATCTATGAATCAGGTAGTAACGCGTAAGTACGGGCTATGAAGAATACGAAGACATCGAAACATTGGCCGAATAAACACCTTTATCTGCCTCATGTTCATTAATGTTCTTCTATTTCAACAAAAATGAAGCACGTAATCGTCCGCTCCTTCATTTTCTTTCATGTTTTGCTAACCTCTATGTCACGCTCCAATGTTGCATTCTCTGTGGTTCACCGGATTAACGCTATGGAATATAATATTGTTACAATCGCTACTGTAATTGTAGAATGGTGAGAGTTGAAGACAGTAGTATGAACGGACGCCGTGGGTCGCCAAGTGAGGTGTTCTCCCAGGATATCAACGATGCTCATCGAAAAAGCCGAGATTCACCAGGGTGAGTGTTGAATAAATAGATTAGTACCGCGAATGCTTTTATAAATGTTTGCAGCCTCACAAGCTTTTACAAATACATTAGGAAGGAAAGCTGATTTAGGATGAGCGTAACTATTGACGAAAGAATTATATCTGATGGCCATACCGTATTTTTTCTGTATAACAATTTTTTCTCAGTTTCTTCCACATATCTCATCATGTTTCTATACCTTGTGTGCTTTTGAAAATGGTGAAGAGTTTGTTTTACAACAGAGACCTTTCTTGCCGTTTTTTAACCATTCGAGATGTTATTCAGCACAGATCAGGGCATCTGGTATCGCAGAAGAAAGCATATCTTCAGATTCAGTAATGGTTAGAAGTTTTGTTAAAGATGAATTTTTTTATGTGGCCACACTGCCACATTTGCGGCCAACCTCGTCAATTTTCTAGAAGTGCCAATGAAGCTGAGGTGGTGCTCAGCTCAATGAACGGCGAGCACGGATTGATTACTCGTAAACAATAACAAACCTAGTTTTTGGAACACCCTAGATTCCAAAGAGAGCGGTTCGAACTAGATGGGTCTCTGAATACATAGACCTCTTCGTGAATTTACTTTGTGCTTCTAATTAATATGCAGAACATGATGAGAATTATACAGAAGGAAGAGATAAGCGTTAGCCTCGCTCGCTCCTCTCAGGGAAACCACCAACAGATTAGCGTATTGGAATTTCCACATCTTTTTCGCCCAGCGGTGCTCTGACGCTAAAAGTGCTACATTCTACTCAAATACTTTAAAGGATTTTTGAATCCCAAAATTAGTACAAAATCATCTGTTGATTGGGACCATTTACAATAAAGATTTAAGCAAGTATGTACTAGAATACAGAAAGACCTAGATGGCCCGCAATCACGGGTGCTGCGAGCTGGATAACAATTTTTAGTCATTTCTTTGCTTCATGGTAGTGGTTTGCTTCGAATTTAGTGAGGTGTGTGAGAACCATAACAATGATGCGTTTGCAGCTTAGTAAACAGGTGTTTGATGTTTGCTACAAACACATTCACCCTTTGAATAGGTGGTCGTCCGAAATTGCATTTGCAGCCTCTTCGAGCTTGTTCTGCTGATCTTGTGTACTTTTTTCGATTCTGAAAGATATGTAAAGTTCCAAAAATCTTTTCTGCGAATTCTGAGAGTTAAAGTGTTGAGAGTGGATGTTAAATTTCGGAGGAAATCGCTCAGACACTGTGTGAGTGCTTGGTAGTTTTTCGTGTGGTTGAGCTAAACCGTATTCACAGTAGGTTGTTTACTCATCTTTTTTTGGTACAGAAATCTTCCGAAAAGTTTCTCTCTTTTTGTGGTTCTCTGTGTCTTCCTCTCACGTTCATCAGCCGTGACATGTAGTCCTTCGAGCACCTTGATCTTCATCGCCGTGTCTCCACCGTTTTTGTCCTTTTTCATCGACTGTCGCAAATTTTTCCAATTCATTCGTTTCATTCCCACGTAACATGAAGTGAAATTTTTTCGTAGAGACGACATTTTTATTTGTTTCATAAATGCTGCTTTGATTTCGACACACCACCATGCCACATACTTTTCACTTGTTTTTGCACTCTTTAGTGAGGGCTTGAATGCAGTTTTCAACCTGACCATCTCAAATATTTACAATAACTTTGCCAAGCGTTTAGCAAACTAATTAGCTTTTTTTTCCTCTGATGTTCTTCTGTTCGCATTTTGTTATGTTTCCCAATTTTGGCAGCATAACGGAGTAACTACATCGAATTAAAGGTTAGAGGATAAAGCATTCGTCGTTGATCATTTTATTGGAACAATCGCAAGGATATGACCTCTGGTGGAGTCATGTAAAGCTGAGATAATGATGGTTCTAAGCCTTAACGAAGTATTTCTGCAATCACCATAAACGTCATTGATTGAGATAGAAACTGCTAAAATATATCGCTTAAATTTTATATATCGTTTATCATTCTTCGCCTTAAAGGTACAAGTTTTCTATTTCACATATAAGTTTCTATAAGTCTGTAAAGTTCAAAACTCTCTACTCTATTAATGGGGTTGTAATAGTCCGCTTTAAACAAACTTGCTTTATTACGATTGTGTCAAGAATAATTTGTCAATAGTGCACTATGAATTCGACCTTGTCAAGCATCACGAAGATTATTGAATACATGTTTTTCTCTTGCAATAGCTTGTGGGTCTATCGATGTGCCAAGTCCGTTTCCCAAACAAATTTGATGCCAACTTGCTGACTCTGTATGGGGGGATAGAAAACTTGGTGAACCTGGGGCGCTCGATCGAACCAACCATCTGGATGCACCGCTAACCACAGAGCTCCGTTCACCCGACTGCAAGCAACACAGTTTACAATTACAATGATGCTGAGATATTTTCAAAACTTAGACCACAGAGTAGATCGAACCGCGATTACCGCTGCGGAGGTCACACGTGTTACGCACGGCACCACTGGCGCCTTCTTTCTGCTTTTCTCTCAACCAGACTTTTTATTGCTGATGGCATCGTTAGGTAATAAGACTGTCTGAGAAAAGGGCAGGACGAGGACCTCAGTGGTGCCGTTCGCAACACGTGAGCCTTGAAAAGAGTAATCGTTGTCCGATATGGTTTAAGGTCCAAGTTTTTCAAATATCTCAGAATAATTTTGTTGCGCTTAACATAATATCCTATAGTGAAAAGAAAGTAATGAGTAATGAGCAGTAGATAAAAGATGCACACAGTTGGTAATGTTATACATTTGCACTACTTGATCGTTACAAGAGTAGGATTAGGTGTGAAGTAAAAATATATTCATAAATGGCGCATTGTCATTCGAAGTAAAAGAATTCTTCTAGCAATTTACACAGAGAAAATTAAGTGGTGACAGTAACAACTGATAGCATTTGAGGGACAAAGAGATCGTACCCGCCCACAGATTTGTTGACGTGATAATGTCGTACTATTTTCAGCTTCGGAAGTGGAATGTTCTTTACAAAAGGAAAAGTTTTGTTGCGATACACATTATTGGCCGACTTCTGATCACCGGTATCACCTGTAGTTCCGTTGATCACCGAGTGAATCGAGCCGGCGTCAGTAAATCCTTCATTTTCCTGATCGCATGCAAAAGTGGCCCAGTGAGATCTGCTCGCTCTAGAGACTCATTGAGCATCACATTTTTCTTCCAGGGTTTTCTTGAAGAACTCTAACCATTGGATCGATGGTCCTCCTGCAGTACGTTTGACATCCCGAGGAATCCATTCACTAACGGCTCTTGTCCATCGGTTGTCGATAATACGCATTACGTGTCCAGCCCACCTCATCTTCGACTGTTTGGCGTACAGAACGGCATCATCGATTTTTGATCGTTGACGCAAGCAGGTCGGAGCTTCGGATCCCATCCCTTACTTGTGTGAAACGGGATACTCCTAGCATCAACCTTTCGACTGCGCATTCTATAACGCTGAATGGTCTTTCATTCTGCTTAAGTAACGACCAGGTTTCTGACGCATACGTTAGAGCAGGAAGAACCGTTGAGTCGAAAAGGTGGGCACGGAGTCGGGTGTTCTTTGTTCTCTTCACTACATCCTCGATGCTCTTGAAAGCTCCCTAAGCCGCTCGTTTCCTTCTGCTCAGCTCTGGAGCTATGTCGTTCATCATATCGATTTCCCGACCTAGATAGACATAACTGGTGCATTCGGAGATACTCGTTTCGTTGAGCGTGAATGGGGCATATGAAACCAATCCGTTCCTCAGAAAGATTTGTGAAATTTAGTCGAAAACGATTTTTACTCTCATATTAGCCCATTCCAATGTTCGCCTGATGTTGTAGAGGGTGGCAGTAAATAATTTGGACGAGATGGTATAGCCTTACCTAACTGCTTTTTTGACGTCAACCTTGATATCGTTGTAGAATGGTGAGATTTTGGTTGTGAATTTTTTGTACAGCTCACGAAAAATCTTTGTGTACTGAGTAGGGACTCCTTGACTATCAAGGGCTTCCATTACTGCTTCTATCTCAATCAATTGAATCAAAGGCCTATAAATCGATGAAAGTGAGACAGAGCGGAATTTTGTACTATCGCGATACTTCAGTGAGCCTTGTTATCGTGTGAATGTGGTCCATCGTACTAAATCCTTTTCGAAATCCTGTTCACATGGCTGTTCTTCGTCCAGTGTTCTGTCAGTCCTTTTTAAGATGTCTCGAGTGGAAAGTTTGTAGACGACAGAAAACAAGCAGATTGGACGATAGTTACCGATATCGTGTAGGTCCCCCTTCTTGAACAACAACACGGTCTTGTTGGTCTTCCACTGGTTAAAGATCTAGCATTCAGACAGGTAACGTGAGAACAGCCGAGCCAGTGTGCTTACGAGGACTGGCGGAAGGTTCTTCAAATGTTCTGATCTTATCCTCTCCGGACCTGGTGCTGTTCGATTTTTCACCGACGAAGTGGCATGTCGGTTTTCGGAAGGGAGAACCGGTGATACAACATATCCATCCTCTTTTATTTCATAAGACGGGAGGTGGACATGGCTATCGAAGAGATCTGAGTAGTAATCGTGGATGATTTTCTGCATTGCCTTTTTGGACGCTGTTATTGTTCCGTCTGGGCGTCAGAGTGCAATCATCTTGGTCTTGTAATTGGCGAAGCTTCGGCGGGCTTTGCAAATGCTTTTCCCAGCCTATGCAGCTTCGACCATTACTGCTGCTCTTCTCTTTTTAAGATCGTCTTTTATCGCCTATCTTCACTGTTTCGCAAGCTCGGACGTTAGTTCGCGGTTGCCCGCGGCTCGTACGATTCCACGCTGTCGTATTAGCTCGAGAGTTTCTGGAGACAGACGTCTCTTAGTGACCTTCGAACTCTCAGCTTTCATGGCGCTAACGTGAAGATGTTGATTGAGCCGAACCTATTCCCCGTCGATGTTAGTTTAGCGGATTTTTGTCCTTTCCACGAGAAATAGAATCTTGCACGAAGGAGACCGTGGTCTGATCCCATGTAGAATTTTAGGACAATAGCGGTATCGATAAAGCAAAACCTTCTATTTGCTATGATGTGGTTTATTTCGTTATGATACTCTCCATTGGGAGGAGACTCCCTCATTCAATTTTGAGGGTGGGCTTCTGGGATTGCGTGTTACCATGGATGGTCTTGGTCGCCGTGATAAACTCAGATAGCCATTCACAATGTTCGTTCCATTCTAATCCATGGGAAACGAATATGTTACATTCACGGTAAGATGTTCACGAAAAGGGAAAATATCGTATAGCTCATACTGAGACGCCACTGGATTCAGACGAGGAAGTTTCTGTTTCTGCTTCATTGATTTGACCTTTATTTTCGTATAACGTGCAACCATGACAGTACACACATGTATGGATGGCACTTCATTTATATAGCTTTTATCGTAACGGTAATGCTCATGAGAGGAGGCCCACAGTGTTTTCCAAAAAATTAGCCCTACTTTTAATTTTTGTAAACTCCATCCAAAATCTTTACTGGATGGACGCCTCAATATCTCGTATGCTCGAAAATACTCATAGCTGAGCGTAATTTCCCGTTATTAAAAATGCTTTTTTACTCAGTTCTGTGGGCGTTTCTCCTTGAAGATTTGTCGAGCTTATCTTTTTATGGATGCAGCTAAGCGCTGAGAAGCGTTGCTAAGGATTATCGGTAAAATAGCAAAGTAATCGAAGAAAACATTTGAAAGTTCGGCAGCTTCCAGAAAAAGTTACATTCTTTGTTCTTACACTCGGCAGAGGAATGAGGTTTTTGTGCGTTTTTTTCAATGATGATTTTTTTACAGCTTTCTTAATATGCAGTTCTATTGATAATGAGAGTAATAATAGCAATAATTTATTATAATCAATAATCACTTAGTAATAATAAAAATATTCCTAGCATCTATTATTTACATCCTTAGGGCCTCTATCGAAGTTTTTACAATGGTGCTACGCTATGAGGCTCATAGACTCTTAGTTCGATTCCTAATCTTACCCAAAATTCTTTCATTTCTCTTAAATCGTACAGTTTGGCACATTTTTCAACAAAAGATAGCATAGCGTACATTGTTCCCCATTTACTACGTATTGTGTCGTGTCATTTCAAGCATGGGTGCGCCTACAAGTTGAAAAATGGAGACAAAATGGTAACGGTTTATCTCTACTAGATTGTTAGTCGTTTTGTAGATTATGCTTTATTGTTGAGATTGATCTCGCCCATTGGCGGAGTGGGGGGAGGAAGGGTGGGTGGGTTTAATAATTTTTTTTTGCAGTTTAACTCTAAATCTTTTCGAAAATACTGTAGTTTTTCATATTGTGGATATTTTATAAATCAATAGTTCCATCCATAATATATTTGGATGCATGGATGCCCCCATCATCACTGGTTTTGCCGGTCCCAGAATAATTTCCACTCCGATTGTTTGCTGGCTTAGTCATCATAGCTCTGTGGAGTCCCGGGTTCAGTCTAGCCGAAGCCTTCCTCAGGTCATCGTCACTCCAGGCACTTGTCGCTCTTCTAGATCAGAGGGAGATTTGCAACAGTGCGACTAGTTTGATACCATGACGGTGGTGATTTCTGGTATTGATATTGGTTCACTCCTAGCGGGAACTCCAGACGGAAAAGTCAGACTCCATCATAGGATAGGAGGCTCTGCTGTGGTGATGAACCACTGCTGTACATAGCAAGAAGACACACAGGAACACCTTGCAGCCCCGATGGAGAGGTAAACCGTTGATGGGTCATCCATACCGAATAATGCGTTTTCGTAAGCAATTTTAGCAGCATTTATAGTTTACTATTGGTCGACTCTTATCACTTCAACATTTTGTTTTTAAATGCTAGCAACGGGTTTATGTAGAGCAGTGGTTCGAGACGCTCAGCATGACACATGAAACCGATCCCCACGCCCTTAGATCACCAAACTTTTCATCCCTCAGAGGTCGGCAAATTAGTAGCAGACTTGTGTGAGGGTATATCAACACTAGCTAGATACATCGATACGCCACCGCGAGTCATTGTAAAAGCCAGATAAGCATTCAATCACCTCCAAGGATGCTTAGTAAAGTCGAACGCATGACGCATCTCTCCGGGATTGATCAATGCCGAGAGCTTTATCCTTTTTATTTTTATATGATAGCACAAAATTGTTAAGGTACGCCTGTGCGGGCTGGTTTTTTATCGCTACGGGTAATTTCGCAAAAAGCAAAGTGCTTGCGGAGTTAAAGAACATAACATGGAGAAGCCAGCGATGTATTTGTATAAATTAAGGAAAGCCAAACTGTTTTCGTCTTTGTATGAGTCATACGAGGATAATTTGCTCGTATAAAACGCTTATAGTCTGATAGTCTGACCACTAGTTCATCGATATCGCCATCCGTGTTTAACGTGATATTCGATCTAATAGCTTCAATTCAAGTTTGGAGTGATGTCATGTTGTTTAAAATCTCTTCCATTTTAACTGAGTAGAAAATCGTACGGATGTAGTAATATATCTTCGCGGCACTCTTTTATTCAAGACCTCTGTTAGTTGACTATTGGCCTAGAGCGACCAATTTTTTTCCTCACAATTCTTTCTTCGTTTTTCAGTGCTTTTATTATGCCTATCGGGTAAGGTAAAAAAGGTACAGCTGTGTTGATCACTCCTTGAGAGATGCGCAATAGGTTCAACTTCAGTAAGCATCGTTAGGGGTGATTGAATGCACATCTGGCCTATACAATGATTGGCGGTGTCCTGCCGATGTTTCGAGCTAGCGATACTATCCTCCCAGACAAGTCTGGCACCAATTTGTCGACCCCAGAGGGATGGAGTGCTGACTGGGCCTATAGCGCTGAATCTATCTCCTGTGTATTGCAAGGCGCCATTAACAACTGCGCTACACGCTCCACCTGACCTACCAGATAGCGAACCTATTTATTTTACTATTCACTATATTTTCGGCTAAGTTTACCAATATATTACGCCTTTATAAGCCCCATTCCTTCATAATAGGGATAATCGAGATATATTACTTCATCCATGTCGAATTTCCACTCGAGTCGAGGTAATTCTGAAGATTTGAATGGTTCTGAAACACGCAACACAATCAATGTTTGGCAAACTCCTTTCAGGCAGTTAGAAACCGAAATAATAGGTTTGGATAAAAGAATGAAAACGTGTATTACCACAACGATTTATAATAGATATTTAGCAACCTACATGATGTATGAATCGCCTTTCCAGGCTTTGAAGAAGGCGAAATCGCCGAAACGTCTGCCATTGTGTGCTAACAAGTGTTAAAATAGCAATCTCGTGTTTGGTCATCGAAGAAAACAATGGTGCTTGAACAGTTCTTTTTTATAATCTAGAAGAGGACTCTGGGACCAGAGAAAATTCCATCGAATTGGTAATTTGGCAGTTTCGCAAGATTTCCATCTCGTCGAGTTTCGAACGTCGTGCGCTCTAGGACCTCCCATGTCGTCATCACATACCAAGTAGTAATGTTTTCACTAGTATGGCAGCGATTCCCCAGTGATAGTTTGGCTTTTGCTGATAATTACAATATGAAAGTGTTTAGACTTTGAGATCATGCTGTAAGATGAACCTTGGCCTGCGCTGAATCAGCTGTGGAAAAGTACAAGTCATGAAGCCGCGCGAAAAAAAACGACATTTTGAGCGAAGTGAAAACTTGAGATTAGAGTTAGAAAAATAAAAAAGTGAACCTAGGAAAAATGTTGATATCGTTCATGCTAATTTCTGTCACCATTTCTTCTGACTTTATGCTATGTTTTTCGTTAATTTAATCCATTTTATTTTCACATTAGTGGGTTTATTAGTGATGTGAAGGCTTTGTCTTTCGTATCTAGTGAGTGATTACTTCAGTGTTTTAGATGGAACCGAACAATGGCGATGCTTTGTTCAGTGTTAGCCATCGTATTCCTGTTCTCTACGATAGTTCTAGCTGTTATGGTTGGCAAGAAGTATACGAAGAATAACGAAACATTGGAGGACATGCATGGAAACGTGAGTGCTCTGGCAGCATGCATGCAACGATGGTCATATAAGTGAACCATCGCTTTACATTTAACATAGTTTATTGTGCTAGTGGGCCATTTTTTCATGTTTATAGAACGTATAAATCTCAAATAATTGAGTTTTTCCGTTAGAAACTCTGCTTTCGCTGCCTATATACTCAAGAGGACTGTAGCTGAGTCGAGCATTGTTTATTTGATCTTGTCTCTGGCACAGATCGAAATCTGTTGCAGAACCAGTAACAGGCCGGGTATCGCGGCCGCAAATTGCTGTAATAACAGCCGGGTGAACGATTTCCGACCTCGTGAGTTAATTTTTAGGGAAAGATCGGGGGTCTACATTTTCGATCTCGAAGATCACCGAGTTTGCTCAAAATTAGTTTGAGTGATGTGATTTAAGTCAACATTTTTCCCAATGAAAGCAAATGAAGCGAAACAAAATAACCTATTCCCAAAAATTGTGTATGCCTGAGGATAGCTCTGTAGCCCAAAGATAGGCAACATTCTCCACGAACGACGTTATTTTGTTACTTTGTAGAGAATGCTGACTATTCCTAAGAAGATCGTGTCAAGTCGTTCTCAGATTGTTACCATAGACTTGCCCGTTTCTTATAGAAGAAGGATCACGAGCTTGGAAGAACATTCGTACTTGACAGCTAGGATTTCTAACACTGATTTACCCATAGCTGGGCTTCCGGTTGGAAATATCGAACTCCTCGATTTAGGTGACTATAGTGGGTTATGAGCTTCTGCCTCATGCTACAGTTGAAATCCTTAAACACCTACTATTTATTGACGGCCGAGGAGTGTTTGAAAGTTTCAACACTTTGTTACTGTCCTAAAGAACTATCGCCCTTGCTAATAAGAAAAAAAACTACCCGTTGGGTGTTTTAAAGCAAGGATAGTGTTCCTGAAATTAGCTGATCTTCTAAGTCTAGTTCTTTGGAAATATTTTGGGTTGAATTTCCTTTCCATGTTGACTACCTACACGCGTCATTTTACTAAATGTACTTCTTCGTTTAGATCTCCTAAGTTGTTTTAGATTAACTGCCACAACTGGTTTGCTCAGGTTGTGAAGGTGTGCGACATTTCAGTTCTGAACCTCATGAACAGGAAGCCAATGCAAAAACCTGTTATTTTAGAAGGATAAAAAGATGAGATATGACGCATATTTTAATCCATGAAAATCCATTTTATCCATAATGCTGGTGACATCCATTGAGGACTACGGAACGTTATATCATGTACCTCACGAAATTTACGGAGAAAAAAACGACTGCTGTAAATTGAACAACAGTAAACCAACGCCACTATTCTACACATTGGGCAATTCCGAGAGAGGTATCAGGTAGTGGGACAACCGATGAGAGGCGATTAAATGTCAATATGAAGAGGACGTCGTTGGAAATCGATTAAAACGGTGCATCTACGACACGACATACATAGACAATGCTTTTCCTTCTGCACCTATAACACTGTAAGACCCTTTTTGGGCACCCGTTTTGACGTTTTCTTAAATGGCACCGAGTATTTCACGTTTATAAAATCCATTTTATCCATAATGCTGGTGACATCCATTGAGGACTACGGAACGTTATATCATGTACCTCACGAAATTTACGGAGAAAAAAACGACTGCTGTAAATTGAACAACAGTAAACCAACGCCACTATTCTACACATTGGGCAATTCCGAGAGAGGTATCAGGTAGTGGGACAACCGATGAGAGGCGATTAAATGTCAATATGAAGAGGACGTCGTTGGAAATCGATTAAAACGGTGCATCTACGACACGACATACATAGACAATGCTTTTCCTTCTGCACCTATAACACTGTAAGACCCTTTTTGGGCACCCGTTTTGACGTTTTCTTAAATGGCGCCGAGTATTTCACGTTTAACATAATAGGAGAGTTAGTTGATATCAAAAGGACCAGCATAATTCAATTCAATGATTGGATCCTTACTTCATGGAGAAGGGTCTCTTTCCAAATTATTGGCATAGACAAATGGCATATGGTACGAATATTTTGAACGGAAAAGGTCCACTATCTCATTGCTCGCTAAGGCTAAAAAGCTCTAGAAGCTGCTTATCAATGAATTTAAAACCTGTGCTAAACACGCTTCAGGCTCGCACTATATTCGCAGCATAACTAAGATATTGTTGGAGAAGGTAAGGAAACTATAGCTTGATCCTATTGCATCATATCTGACAGCCGAGAAGGTTCTTTGGTGGAGGACTTACATAGGCATAGGCAAAAGAAATTGTTATAAACGTGTCAAACATCACCATCCCAAAAAATGCTAGTTTGGCATGGAATTCACTGTTTTCCTAATGAGCAGACATGAGTCTGTTAACGACAAGATCTGTTGGGCTTGATACAATACTGGCTAATGTTTCGGCGCTTTAATCTTCTTCAGATCCTGGAAAACTCAAATTGATAGACAGTCTACAGATGCGCAACCCACATATGCATGAAAAGCTCTGTGCAATTTTAGCTAAGCTACAAAATTTTAAAAATGTAGAAGTGTTTTATTTTCACGCTTGACTTCGCGCCACACCTCAGACTGCGTTTTTACGATCTGAGCCCTGTGCATTCCTGACCCATGCAAGTCTCTGTGCGGGTGCTCTCTAGTAATTAACTGGAAGACTTAAGAAAAATAAAATGAAGAGATTTTAAGAGAAGCCGCTTACTTTAGGAATAACGATTCATATCTTAATTTTTTTCTATATTATGAAAATCTTTGACTGAGTATACTGCGTGTCAATTTGACCTTTTGCCTCCGAAGCAGGCGAAATCACCAAAGCATTAGCGAGTACCCAGGATCGGCTTTCTATTAACCTCGGCATTGAATTATGAATTCGTCGTTTTCTCTCTTAGCAATCGCGAGGTTGTTAAACAGCATACATTTACTTCCATACAATAACACACATACAACACAATCGTAGCTGACGTTTCGGCAGAATCGCCTTCTTCAAAGCATCTTTTTCCACCTGTCCTTCATCGATGAAGAACAGCCGCTCAGAGTCGCATATGGGTGACGACTCGTCAATAATAAACCAGTGAGGACCGCCCATTCAAGTATCAAGCAATTTGTACATATATATATATATATATATATATTTTAGTTGTTAAACAGTCGTCAACCACATGCAGCTCTGAGCCGCTGTTCTTCCTCGGTGGAGGACAGGTGAAAGAAGCGGCTCTGAAGAAGGCGATTCTGCCGAAGCGTCAGCTACGATTGTGTTGTATGTGTGTAATTGCATGGAAGGAAACGTGTGCTGTTTAACAACCTCGCTATTGCTGAGAGAGAAAACGACGAAGGCATTAGCCAGTATTGTATTAAAATATCCTGTTGTTAACAAGCTCGTCTATATCATCGAAAAAACAGCGAGTTGTTTGTTTAGTGCCGAGGTTAGGAGAAACTCGGCCTTGAGAAGAGAAAACTAGTAGCAACTCCAGTCATCATTTGGAACTGGTAAAGATGAAGCTCTGCACTAGCGTTTTCGGTCCGACAGTTCTCGCTTCAAGCGCGGAAATTATTACCGGGGAAAAAAGCGCTTTAAGTATAAATGGCCGTGGGTTAGTTGAGCACGTTGTGCACGAGTACACACCCTAAGAATGGTTACGGAAGGCATCTCCACAGCTGTCGTACCACCTTGTTATCGAGCAGGTCACACAGCCTTTCACCGGCAATTATGCCAGTTCCATGCCATCCTCGGAGACGGAATAGTGTTAAGCGCCAAATGTGTGAAAACACTACCACTTTCTTGCCGAAAATTTTCACTACCACGCCGTGCAGTCAATGTTGGTGTTTTTCGTCGTACTTTCGATTTTTGGACGGTAACTTTATCCTTTCGAAATGCATCGGTAAAACAGTGGTGATGCTCCGAGCGCTCGACAATAAGCAGGGTAGTTTAGGATTGTCATAAAGTCGCAACGAAACCTAATTTATGAAAATTCCATTTTAGGTGGAAATCTATGCTCTATTCCACCAAATAAAAATGGATATCACAATGTATATCCTTTTATTTGCCATCTATTATTTTTTAATGGAAAAGTTATTGTGTGAACAGCAACCGCAGTGATGCTGAGATAATTGCAAAACTCATTCCCAATTCCAGATTCGAATCCGCGATTATCCTGTGCGGAGACTCACGTGCTACCAAATGCATCACTGAGGTCCCTGCTTTGCCCTTCTTTGGGCCAGTTTTTTACCCTAACAGTGCTACCGGCAACCACCCATCAACAGGAATGATCTAAGAAGCATTAATATACACTGAATCCAGTTAAGCAGAGACTGCACTCGAAATCACAATGTGTAACTTTTTATTTACTGCTGGTTATTTTTTCACAGCAGGTTATCTTCTACATCATCCGCCGCCCTGCTGATCGTCCAGCGACTCCACCGAGATCGAGTTAATCTTCTATTTTTCCGTGTCGCACACACGAGTTTATTGGGTTCTGCTCCCAAGACTCGTTGAGCATCATATTTTCTTTTTAGGATTTCCGTGAAGGTCTCTAACCACCAGGCCAGTGGTCTTCCTACAATACGCTTGACATCTCGAAGAACCCAATCGAGGACGGCTTTTGTCCATCGGTTGTTGACCATATGTATTACATGGCCAGGCCATGTTGTCTTTGATAGTTTGGCTTATAGAATGGGGTTTTTGACTTTTGACTTAACGTAGATCAGAGCTATGAGTCTTCTTATTCACTTCTATGACACAACAGACTTGCTTCATCGTCTTTCCGACTACAACTGCGAGTCTAAAACGTTGAATTATCTCTAACCTTACTTACGTAACAGCCCGGTTTTTGACGCATATGTTAAGGCAAAAAGAATAGTGGAGTCAAATACGAGAGCACGAAGACAACTTTTCTTTGCTCTGTACACGATGTCATTGGCAAAGCAATACCGAAGATATCCCTTACAGAGGTCTCTCATGCCGAGTAGTCGCGAGGCAATGTGGCGCATCACCAGGTGGTAGATAGGGTCTAATCGCTGGCCAAAAGCGAACTTTGCTTTCTTCAGATGCAGTTGGAGCCAAGGATGGTTTTTTGCTGCGCCGATTTGGCACTTATCGTCTGTGTTTACCCAGAACGCACTTATGTATGCTTGCGTGGGTGTGTCCTCGTTTATGGGGATTGTATTGTTCGAGTCAGTTCGCCCAAAATTCCGCAATCAGGTGTTAGAAAGTATATAGGAGGTGGTTTGGAGTCTGCTCGAACAAACATATTCTTCGTTTACTCTGGAGTAGACCGGAAATGTACTCCTGAGTATACCTAGCTTCCACATTCAGTGCTCAGCATGGTAAATCAAATGTTAGACAAAGTAAAAAAGTAAAATAGGCGGCTCATTAACCCCGTTAACCCCGAAAGACCTCACCCCCGCTCCCCAATACGGCATGGCTAAGCATTGTGTGGAATATACAATCACAATAATACTTGTATATTATATATTAGTAAAACTGGAATCCCAGGTTAGATTTTCACATAACGTCCTTCCACGAGAAGGTACTAGGTAATATCTAGAAAGGTATACATTGCGATTTCGACGACAGCCCCAGCTTAACTGGATTCACTAGCTATTTGTGTTTCTCAGATTATTTTCGTTGACGATTGATTGCTGAGAACATCGTTAAGGTGGAAAAAACTGGCTGAGAAAAAGACAAAGCAATGACTTCACTGGTGCAGTGGGTAAAAGGTGATACCCGGAAAGAATAATTGCTGGTTCGAATAATCTAGTTCGGGCTGCGAGTTTTGCAGTTATTTCGGAAGCAAAATTTTGCTTTTTATTTTTTGCCTACTAAAATTTTTACGACAGGGTTTTATGCAAAATACAACCAAAAGAAGCTGAGACATTCGCAAAACTTTGGACCGTAGATGTCTGCGGCGGGGAGCGAACGCGCTATTACCTTTTCCGAGGGATAACGCGTTCACCACCACACCATGCGGGTCCTTCGTTTCGCCCGTATCTCATTTAGTTTCATTGATCTTTTGCCATCAGCAATCACCTGTCAACGAGATTGATCTAGGGAGCCCAAATCGGCATCGAACCCAGTTAAGCTGAGGCTTTAGTTGAAATCACAATGTTTTGCTTTTTATTTTCCGCCTACTACAATTTTTTCGGCAGAATATTGTGCGAAATATAACCACAAGAAGTTGATATATTTGCAAAACTCTGTACCGCAAGTGTTTGCGGTGGGGCGCTATTAGCCTTTCGGGGACTAACGCATTCACCATCACACAGGTCGTTGGTTTCTCTTGTCTGTGCTCCCAGAAAGGGTAATAGCGCGTTAGTTCCTAACCGCAGGGACCTGTTGTCTGGAATTTTGCAAGTATCTTGGCATCACTGCGGTTGTGTCTAATCGTAGTTAGCCGATATACTCTGTTGAAGTGACATTTGCATCTCGGTCTCAATGTCTCATAACAAACGATTCCCGCTCGCTGACACCTAAATATTTTATTTCCAACCGGAAAAGGGTCAGCGTATGCTTATGGCAGAAACAACTGCTGCGATAAAAACCAAGTCTAAAGAAGAAAATCGTCGTCCTAACCACAACACTCAGAGGACACTAGTGGTTATAGCTCATAGGGTTCCGCTCGCTCTTGGTGTGGCTCCCAATCGAACCCGTTTGTACTGCATGGCGCCTCTAACCACTGCGCTACACAAGCTTATTTGCTGTAGTATATTTTGCATTACGTACGTGTTTCTTTAGCTTTCTAAACCTTATTGGTTGGACGCGTGTGGCGCAGTGGTTGGAGGCTCCAATGCGACACGCATATGGAATCTATCCCTGCGCTCATAGCTCACCAAGCCATCCATCCCTCCGGGGTCGGCAAATTGGTACCAGACTTGTCTGGGAGGATAGCAGCACTGGCTCGATACATCGGTAGGCCACCGCGAGTCATTGTAAAGGCCAGATATGCATTCAGTCACCTCCAACAATACTTAATGAAGTCGAATGCAAGGCGCATCCCTCAGGGATTGATTAACGTCGAGAGCTTTATCCTTTTTAGCTTTATTGGTTGGATGTTCAGTGTTTAAAAAGCATCTGTTGTCTATATTTTGTCACGTTTCAAATGCTCGCTTAACTTGTCTTTCATTTTTTCATTCGAAATAGTTCGTTTCTACTAAAAGTATGTTACTTGAAACTAGTGTTTTGCAAAACATTGACTGGTTTAGTAAAAGAGCCCATGTGTAGAATATTTTGACAGGAATAAGTGGCTCGTGACGAAAAGAGAACTTACAATGCCTATTAATAAGTAATTACTGGCCAATTTTAAGCGCTCGCTCAGTCGTTTGCAGAGCCCAATTTTTCAATGGGCCGCCATGTCAACCTACATGTTAATGTTCAGTCACAAGACGACTCACCGCGAAGGATAGAATGGCCGTTACCGTCTGGTAGTCTATTCGCGCGCTTCAGGAAGGCTGCAGTGGCTTCGGATCATGGTCTATGCTCAGAAGTAGGACGGTAAGCGTTTGCCTCAAAATTTGCGCATGAATTTGCTACATGCCCTTTTCCGTTTACGAGTGTTTGATGTCTATGAAACTTTAAAAAGAGCTAAAAAATTTGTACTGTACGTTTTCTGATTTTCAGTTTATAGAGATGTGTTGATTAATGGAGGAAATGCGGTTGAATCAATGATCGCTACACTTCTTTGTATTGGGGTTGTAAACCCGCAATCGAGTGGCCTTGGAGGCGGATTCATTATGACTCTATTCAATGCGTAATCAGTTTTTAAAACGTTTTCTCTCAAGTCGACTGATTTCGAACATTAGACAGTAAATCGAAGATTATTTGCTGATTACGTTTTCTTTTCAGATCTACTGGACGTTGTCAGACTATCAACGCGCGAGAAACAGCGCCACTTGTAGCCACTAGTGATATGTTTGTGAATGACACGACGCTTTCTGTTTATGGTAGGAACATAGCTTTAAGAAAAATAATTTTCAAACCGTCTATCATTTAACATCGGTAGTAAAATAAAATGTTTGAAATTTTTGGGCTTACACGAGCTTGATAATAGTGTTTATCTCGGCTAACGTTCCGATGTCTTCATCAGAGCCGAAAATCCGAGATAATCTCGTAGGTGGAACACTGCATGAATGGCGCATACTGACCCGGCAGCGTTCTTTTATACAGCGCGGTTGTTGTTGATTTCACTGATCCCTCGTGTAAGCTCACCAATTTAAAACATTTTGATAGCTGCGTCGTTTTGTTTCTCAGCAATCGCGACGTTGTTAAGCAGCGCACGTTTAATTCCATATAATAACACGCATACAACACAATTGTAGCTGACGTTTCGGCAGAATCGCCTCCTTCAGACCCTGGAAAGGTACACTAATACGCAGCTCACTAGCTCAAACGCTGCAACAGCACAAACAAAGAGATAAAAATATAAATGGTAGTTACAAGGTCAACAGCTTCTCGAAAACCCCACCGTCTTTTCCACGTGTCTTCCACTGAGGAAGAGTCTCTGATCAGGGTCGCATATGGTTGACGACTAAACCTCCCACATGAACGATCGATACGAAGGTACAGGGCGAGATCACGTGTGATCTCAGGGTATTCCTCACTGCTGTTCATTTTAGAGTTTTTGCATTTATTCAAAGAGCCTCAAGAAGCTTGAATGTTAGTGTTTTGATATCCTGTGCGAGGATACGGACTTTTATATCAAAATCGTCTCCGCTATGCTTTTGTATCCTATGCGTGCCTAGTGGCGTGCCTTGTCTTGCTTTTCGTTTGCCATCTAGGTGTTCTTTTATGCGGATGCATAAGACGCTGCCCTTTTCGCCAATATATTCATCTTCGAAATTATTACAAGAGATCAGATATATCACCTCGTGATTGCTCAGAAAGAAAACGACGCATTTATAATCTATTGCCGAGGTTAATAGAAGTCGATCTTCGGACATGTTTCAAGCTGTAAAACTTTGTCATTTGAAAGCACTTGATACGTGTTACCTGGACGGCTCGCCCTCGACGGTTGTGCGGACCGCAGCATAATCTCCTTTTCGGAGAACTGCTGGTTAAGTTTTCTGGGATCCCGTAGTCAGCCTGGCCAAAGCCTGCCCCTGGCCTCCACCACCACAGGCAGTCGCAGCCTTTGTAGATCAGAGCGAGATTTGCCACTTTGATACAAGGACGGTATTGGATCCTGGTATTGGCTTACTCTTAGCTAGGCTTCCTGATGGAAACGTCGGACTCCTCCTCAGCTTGGGAGACCCTGCCTTGGAGACGAATCCCTCGGCTGTACAACGCAGTCCGACACCCAGGAACACCTCCCATCCACAATGAGGCGATAAACCGCTGGGAGGATTTAAATGCACAATAATGCTTGTTTCAAATCTCTAATAAAGAATAGTGTCGTTGAAAGTTTTTTTTTCCAAAAGGTAACTTCTAGTAAGCGAAACAGTCCTAAAATTCTATCGTGCCTGAAAACTTCCGCTGCACACTACCCATTCGATTGTCGATAAATATTATGGAAGTTGTGCTAAAACTGTTATGGCTGATGCATTGTACAAAAGCTACCTTTCAGTTTGAGTCTTTCTACTTTTTTTTTTTGGTTGATTAAATGGAATTGAAAACCTTCAAGGGGTTTTGCATTTGCAGCACGATATTTAGGCTATCGTGCTATTGCGACACCATCTGAGCTGCATGGATTCTGGACAGTATTCAAGAAATTTGGTTCTGGAAAGGTGGGAGGATTAACGGTTGTAATTTACTACGGCGAAAACGAGTTTGTTATTGCATTATTTATTCATTCACAAAAGCTGACATTCCGGTGGTCTTGCCTTCTTTTGAGACCGAAAAGGTGAAATTGACTTGAAATGTGCTCAGCCCACACACTTTTATAACCTTAGCGGACAAAACTTAACACATATTTTCATCAGCATAATAAACAATCTCTTCTAAACATTCACCGTTTTTACCATATTTCCGATGAGCAAACACGAGAGTTATTTTATTCTTTATTGACGGAAAAGCTGACATTTCGGCCGACTACACCTTCTTCAGACCCTAGAAAGGCCAACGTGGCTGCAATCTACCCAGGAACCATGATTTTACTCACATTGAAGAAGACAAAATGGCTTTTTCCCACACTCGCGGCCTTCTTTGAGTTTTCCACTGGGTATTTCACGTCGAGGACAACCGCACACACTTCACATGGATGGACGATGTGTCAACCTCGCCTTAAAACATCAGTTTTAAATGGTATATGAGTTCACAGGGCTGCGTGTGGCGCAGTAGGGCGCGTGTGGCGCAGTGGCTGGAGGCGCCACTGCGGCGCGCACGTGAAAATGCGCCCATGGCTCACCAAGCCTTCCATCCCTCCGGGGTCGGCAAATTGGTACCAGACTTGTCTGGGAGGATAGCAGCACTGGCTCGATACATCGGCCGGCCACCGCGAGTCATTGTAAAGGCCAGATATGCATTCAATCACCTCCAACGATGCTTAATGAAGTCGAATGCATGGCGCATCCCTCAGGGATTGATCAACGCCGAGAGCTTTATCCTTTATCCTTTTATGAGTTCACTCGTGATGATGGCACATTCCTGACTGCGGTTCATGTTGGAATTCTTGGAATCTATCCAGAAAACCTCGAGATTTTTGCATGCTGAAGTTTTCGGCTCCTGTGCAAGGATGGTAACTTTTATTTCGAAATCTTCTCCGCCGTATATGTGTCTGTGTCTAATGTAATATTCGGTTTAATTTTAAGTTTACCAACAATGTTTCTTTCACATAGACGCAGAACGGTCTAACCGTCTCGCCAACTTATTCGCCCCACACTTCAGAAGAGGTTAGGAAACCATACCCGAACTCGTAAAATCATCGTCTATACCATTATGGAATAGCATGCAATTTTGCATTGTGTATAAACGATCATACAAGTGCTTGCGAATTAACTGCCATTTTAACGTGTTCGATGTTAATTAAACCACTGCTATCGATTTCTCTGGACAGACCATTTTTTCATTTTGTAGCCGTGCGTATTTCTTTGGAAATGAAGGGCGGAGTAAAAGCAAACTTATTACTGCTAAAATTATCGTTTGCGCTCGTGGATTTTTCTATGCACCTATCTCGAGGAGCTACATTTCGTAGCCACTCGAATTGGCTACTTACTGCGCCGATTTCAAGAATTCTTCTTTCCGCTGCCTTCCTGTGCACACATCGGCGGCTGTTGGAAATGTGTTTTTCACAAGTGTCCTTTTGTGTGTGTGAAGGATGAGAGGAGAGGTAATGAACCAGAGTATTTTTGCTACCTGGTTTTCGATACTACTTGGTGATGTGGCTGTTTTCGGATAGGTTAGTATAAATGTTCAGAAATGGAAGCTACTTTCCCTTCTGCTTCTCTCAGGTGGATGTCATGTGCTCTGTTTTCCAAAGTGATCGTCATTTAACCTCGGCGTTAATAATCATTACCTTACTAGAACATTAACCTATCACGAGGTTGACATGAAGCTAGGATTAATCTCATGTTGGTTTCATAATTCAGAAAGGTGTTCGTTCCGTACTCTGCCTTTTCGTTCACTAACTCAGAACATTTGTTCGTCTCCTTTTGTGTGCATCAGATGACAAAGCAATCACATATATATCTACACTAGAAAAGTGGCTCAGGATCCACCTATTGGTGATTCCATCTTAAATACAAAGACAATAGCAAGGCTAGGTGCCAGAGGCTGTGCCATTGTCAACCTTTTAATTTGTGTGTAATACATTTCGAACCACCTGAAAATTGAGCACTTCAGGCACTCCTTTAGGAGGTTGTGAGGTACTTAACAGAAAAGCCATACATGTTTACTACTCCTTCGTGCTGTATTAGAAGCTCGCGGATGGCTCGGTAAAGGGCGGAAGCGACAGAGTACCCCGTTCAACACGCTCTCTTAACACGCGCATTATGTAGATGATCCAGGTAGTTCGTGTATTTGTTAGATAGAGTGGTATGAGCTAAAGCAGTAGGATAAGAATTAGGTTTATAAACCAAGCCATCCTTTCCACATACTCGTCTGTACAACTGGTGATGAGTCTAACCTTGGAAGGTGAAGAGCCGGTAGACACTCGATAATCAGTAGATAGCAACTTATAAATTTTGATAAGTAACTGTTGGACGAGACATTTTGGTAATTTAAGTTGTGGGCCGTGTTCGGTTTTTTGTGTTGGTTTTGAATTCTTTTGCAGAACATGGGCGATGAAAGAAAATGTCTTCATTATGTTTTTCTGATATCACAACGTTTCCCTGGCAAGGAATTACTACAAACTCCCCACTCTCACCATAGTCTAGTACTTTTAACTTCACTTGACTTATCGAGCCTGTCACATGTCACATTTTTGTGCTACTATAAGGTTAGAACCAAACTTTCTGTCGCGACAGTGGTTCGGGTTTCTGGACAGAGTATCGTTCAAAAAATGGGAAAGCTGATATCCAGTTCGCCGTGGGGGTCTTTCTAGATAAGGAACGCTCGAGCAAAGGAGATGTGATTACGCCCCCGCTTTCTATTGCTCAATCCTGTGTAGTGTTCCAAATCTAGCTTTGTTATGGAATCGATCTTGAAGCTTGTGAGGATTGAATGGATTTCCACGCAAGGTTTCTTTAGAAATAGTTTGCGCCGGAGAAAAAGTTGTACCCCGTCGTAATAGAATTCTATTAAGCCTCGTGTTTGCTTATCAAGAAAAACAGTGAATTAATGATCAATGCCGTTGTTAAAAGAATGTCGGTTTGAGGTTTGCTTAGGCGAATATGTTCAGAAGAAAAAATTTGCTCTATGTACATCGAGCTTTTCTAAGCACTATTGAAGATCGGAACTACTAAGAAAGGCTGAAAAATATTACTTTTATCTTAGTTTTTTATTTCCAAATATATAATTCCAGGTTAGCTGGGCTCGCCTGTTTGCGCCCTCGATCAATCTAGCTCTCAATGGTTTTCCTGTGTCGAGAAACTTAGCAATACAACTTAGCGATAAAGAAGAACTCATCCAAGCCGAACAGACGATGAAGTTCATGCATTTATTTTTTTTGTATTCACAACTCACTAAATTACAACAAAAGTCATTAAAAGATAGGCACCGTTCAGTGGCTTTCAGCCTCATGGCGACATTCCCGGGGGTCGATATGCGATAAAAAGTAGGATGCTCATCCCTGCATCATCATCTATAAAAGTGCGAATGAATTCAATATTTCTATCCAGAAATTCCGCTGAGAGCGAGCCAATGCCCGGAATCGTTGCATAATGGAATCAGTCTAGTCGCATATTAGCAAAGCTCTCTAGAATCCACAGTTGCTGACGATGCTTTGTTATGTTGATCTGAGAACAATACAGCTGTACTATCACAGAGCATCAGCGAAATAAGGCAACTCAACTAGCAATACGCCAGCTTTAGTACGTTGCGTAGCAGATGTCCTACAGCTACGTCTCAGGTGGTGAGACAACTAGTAAGACAGGAGCAGATCCTCGATGTCATGACATGTTATTGAGACCAATTTAAAAAATGCATCCTAACGTGTCGGGTTCCTACTGAGCTCCTCAGTGGTCAACTACCCCTACCAAAAATAACCGTGTTTATCAACTGTTTCACATCATTTGTGCAGATGATCAAAGCGGAAAAGATGCGTTCTCTTATTGAAAAAGAGCAGCAGCCGTGGTTCATAGTTGGAAAAAAAACTCTCGGCGTTGATCAATTTCTGACGGATGCGCCATATATTCGATTTCATTAATCATAGTTGGGAAGCTATTGAATGCATATCTAGCCTTTAAAATAACAATTGCAATGATGTTCAAAAAGAACGGATTGGTTTCGTTTGCCCCATTCACGCTCAACGGAAAGAATATCTCCGAATGCTCCAGTTATGTCTATCTAGGTCAGGAAATCAATGTGTTAAACGACTTAGCCCCAGAGCTGAGCAGAAGGAAACGAGCAGCTTGGGGAGCTTTCAAGAGCATCGAGGATGTAGTGAAGAGAACAAACAACACCAGTCTCCGTTCCCACCTTTTCGACTCAACGGTTTTTCCTGCCCTAACATATACGTCAGAAACCTGGTCGTTACTTAAGCAGGATGAAAGATCACTCAGCGTTATCGAACGCACAGTCGAAAGGACGATGCTAGGAGTATCCCGTTTCACACAAGTAAGAGATGGGATCCGAACCTCCGACCTGCCTTCGTCAACGGTCAAAAATCAAAGTTGCCGTTTTGTACGCCAAACAGTGGAAAATAAGGTGAGCCGGACACGTAATGCGTATAAATGATAACTGATGGACAAGAGCTGTTAGTAACTGGATTCCTCGGAATGTCAAACGTACTGCAGGAAGACCACCGACTCGATGGTCAGAGTTCTTCACGAAAAGCCTAGAAGAAAGATATGATGCTCGACGAGTCCCTAAAGCGAGCAGAATCCACTGAGTTACTCTTGCACGCGACAGGAAAAAATGGAATATTTACTGGCGCCCGCTCAAGTCACTCGACGATCCACGTTACTACAGGTGACAGCCTCTCCGTATTCGTCCTACCCAACGCTGCGAAATTGGGGGCTCTTTCGGGGTCAGTGGAATGAGGCCCGTCTTTTTTTTACTGTGTTTAAGATTTTGATAGCTACGTAAAGCTTGCTTGGCTCTAAACGTGGGGGCTGGTCATACTCACGGGTAGCTTGCCAGGCTCTCCCAGAGTGCACATGGAGCTTATTTGTTGGAGGCGACTCCTAACCGCCCCCCATATACTTCCCTATCACTTGATTGCAGGCTTTTGGCCGAGTTGACTCGTAGAATACAATCCGCATAAAGCGAGAACGCACCCACACACGCATGCATGAATTCGCCTAGCAAATACAGAAAGTATGTGCCAGATCGGCGCAGCAAAAACAGGGAGTCCATTTCCTGGATCCACCTGCGTCTCAGGGAAGCAAAGGTCGCTTTTGGTCCGCGATTAACCCCCTATCCGCCACCTGGGGACGCGCCACGTAGCCTCGCGACTATCCGGCTCGAGATCCCTCATATAACGGAAATCCGTGGATATATATATATATATATATATATATGTTTATAAAGACAAAAGGATGAAGCTCTCGGCGTTTATCAATCCCTGAGGGATGCGCCATGCATTCGACTTCATTAACTATCGTTGGGGGTGATTGAATGCATATATGACTATGACCTTTATAATGAGTCGCGGTGGCCTACTGACATATCGAGCCAGTGCTGTTATCCTCTCAGAACTATTCTGATGCCAATTTGCCGACCTCGGAGGGATGGAAGGTTTGGTGGGCCATGGCGGCGAGGATCGATTGCACGTCTGTGTTGCAAGGCGCACCCGACTACTGCGCCACACTCGCCCTCATGTTCTGTTTTAGCTGAAAGATTTAATCCGCTTCCATAAGTTTGTTGTCAAGAATTTCAGCTACTCTCTCGGGTAAATGAATACGAGATAAAGAGTACTCCACTCCTTTCAGATGCAAGCTTCTTCCATAGAAGTCAATTTTTTAAGAACAAGGAAAATCGCATTTGGATGTCGTAATGGTTTAGTAGGCTTTTAGTAGGCTTGCATCATAAATAGAAAATGGTGTCTCCTTACCACCTCAGTAGTATTATCGTTGTCTAATGGATTCAACTGTTGCCATTTCTATGTAGGATTCTGATTAATTCAGAAACTGGGAAGAAACTGTAGTTGTCGTTAATGAAAAAATATTAATTTGTACAATGCAAGAAAAATTACACCAGAATTCTCATTTTTTTCTAAATGCCATATTAAGGACAGCTCAACAAAGAAACAAGAAACAGAGTGTAACGGGTAGAATATGGTATGCCACACCCGCCACAGCTTTTCGAAGAATAAGCTCAGATTCCATCTTCATCATCCTAGAAGAGGTGCACCGCAAAGAGACAACTCTTTCAACACCTTACCAATATTGTGGGAGACAAGGGTACTTGATTTTTACTTCACAGGCGAAAATAATATTTGTGTTGTGACCAGAAGTCATCCGCACTGGTGGAAAACTGCCATTAAACGTTCATCTTATCCTTTTTCTACTGTATAGATGATGCTCAAAGAGATCAACGAACAGGGAAGAAAGGATAAGACTGCTGATAAATGGGAAGAAGACCCAGTTCTTGAAAAGTCTGCTGTGCCGACGTAAACAAACTAAGTGGAACGGTATGCTTCTTTGTTCAGACCACATTCTATTCTATGTGTTCAGAGGTCGCACCAGGTAACAAGAAATAAAGAAGGACCGTCTCCGAAAATGATGCATGGTGATGCATAATTGAAATTATCACAGTTGCTAGTGGGAAACTAGGCCTTCGAGTCAATTTTCGGCACCGAACAATCACTAGCTTTAAGTAGAATGCTCGACTTCGCATAAAGATAACACGCAAGACTTTTCGCAGTTGTCACGAAGCATTATATCAAACTTGGGTGATTAAACCATTTAAATACATAAATGTAACACCAACTCAAGAAGAATTACGACAGGAAAGTACTAGCATACGAATAAGGCAAGTTTCGAATAAGGCATGAGATGCTATAGGTACTAATGAAATGAAACTAATGAGGACACAAGAGTATTAGGATACTATTACAACAGTAATAGCAAGCTGATAACAGTGACGAGCAGGGTGATGGAGATAATGGCGCCAATACTGGCGGTACAGTGGGAAAGATGTCGAGAGCTAGAAGGACGAGTTACGGATCATGATCATATATGATATGATCGATGAGAATAGAAAGTTACCTGAGCACCGACGGTGCAAGTGACTGCGAACGAGAGTCATTTGCGAAACAAAGTTAGGTGGCTGGCGTTGGATAACGCTATGTCTACAGCGTGAAGTCTACACCGATAGGTGTAACCATTAACCTAAGAAATAACCTAGGCCAGAAATAAAACTACTGAGAAAAATAGTAATCCGACTAGCGGCATTACAGCTGCACAGGTTTGGCCGATCAGCGGCCATGTACGTATGGCACACATTGTGGAAGCAGTCGCTGGCATGCCACCGATGACGTTGCAGATAAAACGCATTTGAAGACACTCGCCGCTATTGACAACGCACTGCAAATCAACTAATAGACGATAGACATTGAAACGAGGATGAGGTTGAGGATCTATCGAACTGATCGAATGTCGAAAGCATAACGTAGTGAAGGTAATGTGAAATTGAAACACAATTCGGAACTGCGATGTAGTAAAGGTGAAGTAAAGTTAATGTACAGCGATGACCACGAGCAACATGAGTTAACAACTACGACCCCCATGGGTGATACAGGTTTTGTAGAAGGCGGTATTAAGCACAGGGCCAGCACCTCCACCGAAAATTTTCGTCGGCTACAGTTCCCAAATCCTTCATAACTAGAGATCAGCTGGTAGAAGACGGCTCTCGCAGCTCTCGTAAACATCCTCTATTGTACGTATGATGACTTTTGTACAGTAATAACAGGCAACAAGATCCGATTGCACAAATAACTTGCAAACTTATGTTTGCATAACACGACTGTTTATAGCGACCAAAGTTCCTTAGCATGAAATGAAAATTTTTACATGCTACAAGATTGCCAAGCAACTTGAGAAACAGTGGATATGATTATTTCTACAAAAACATGCAATAATGAAAAGAAATAGTAGCTATTCTTGCAATTGTTGCTATAGAACTACTTATACAATAAGAATACTTGAATCAGATGAACCAGAAAACCAGTGGAGCGGACCTAAGGAAAATGGAGCCGTCCTCTACTACGATCATCTGCATGATGAAAGGGCATGTTCGTGGGTTACGGCAGCCGCCTGTATTGGCGGATCGATTTCATGATCACTGAGCTGTACTTGTTACTATGCTTGATATAGAGTGCTACCACTGCTAACGATTCCGAGCAAAGGAAGCAAACGAAAGTCGTCTTGCAACCCGCAAGAGAGCTGAGGACACTGGCATATATTTAAATATTATTTCTACCTATGCGTTCCGTTTTTGCATATTGAGCAAACCCCAGTACTTCTCCACTTTGGTTGATCGTCATATATTTTTCATCTAGTCAGATCTTCACGTTGGGTTCGACTTCGTCCTGAGCATTTTGCCTTTTTCATGTTGATTTTTGGTCGGACAAAACATCGTGGAATCCATAGATAGCCCTGCAAAGTGGCTCTTAGATCTTAGTAATACGCAGTGACTAAAACTTATGAATCGGAAGTAGCTCTTCACACATAAGTTTGGTGTTAAGTCGATGAGCAGGGGAGAAAGGAGAAAGCTTGATTGACCCAGTGAGTCGGTTAAACTAACGACAATGTATGTAGTCAGGGGCATTTTTCACGGTGCTACGCTTGCCCTACTATTCCAATGAAAAGTGTTAATGTTATAAATTAGAAATAGAAAGTAAAATTTGTTGACTTCAAAGTCATAAACATAATATCTTCAGAGAAATTTTCGTCGATCCGGCGACTGGCCGTGTTTATGAAGAGGGCGATATTATGAAGAGAGAACGATATGGATTTACTCTCCAACTGATTGCAAACGCCACTGACCCAGTAGAGTTATTCTACAAAGGAGGAATGGCACAAACAATAGCAGGAGAGATCACTGACAACGGTATTTGTTTTAAGAAATACTTAGATTACTCGATTCAGTATTTCATACCAAACTTCAGACTACTGATTTTAATGTAATAAGGCGCTTCTTCTCAAAATAATAACATTTAATAAGGTCGGTTGTAGCAAATCCTTCAACTTATGGGCGCAACACATACTACGAATCACAACTACTACATCTGAAATCACAGATGATTGCTGACAGAATTTTTGGCGTAGAAAAACTGGCCGAAAAATGGGGAAAGCAAAAACTTCAGTGGTGCAATGAATAACTCGTGAGCCCTCAGAAAAGGCAGTCGCGAGTTCGATGCTCACTGGAGCATAGAGTTTTGCAAATATCTCTACATTATTGTGGTTGTATTTCGCATAGCATCCGGGCATGGAAAAGATGACAGGCAGTAAATAAAAGCTAAGTAGTATAAAATCAGTTAATGTCAAGTAAATATACGTACTTGATACTAGAATGACCCGTCCTTACTTATTGTAAGGACCCCAGCATAGCCTCCATTTTTCGGAGATTTGCTAGTTAAGCCATTATGGTTTCTTGGAATCCCGAGGTCGACCTGGCCAAAGTCAGTCCCTGGTCTCCACCACCACGGGCAGTCACAGCGTGGATCAGGGCGAGATTTTCCACCATGCGACTTTGATGCGAGGACGGTGGCGGATCCTGGCGACATCCGAGATCGATATTCGAAAACGATACCAGTTTCAAATATTTGTTTGAACATTAGCTTTTTTGAAGTTATTATGATAGTACTTAATTTCTTAGTTTTTTTCCAACAGGGCACATATTTTTTGTTTTTTTTCTAATGCTCTTTTTGTTCGAAATATTTGAGGAACAAATAGGGGCCAGAACGCTTCGGGGCTATATATGTTCTTAGCATAATACATTTATTATTTGGGGGCATTTGAATTGCAATACGACAATACGTTTAAATCTTCATTTTGAGAGCACTATACTTGGTTCCCATATTTCATTTCGTGGTTCAGGAGGGTACGTTGACCAGAAAGATTTGGCCAGCTATGAAACTCTAATCGACGAAATTCCACTCTTGTCTACCGGGCTCCCTGACGATTTGGAAATGTGTGGACCTCCACCGCCGTCGTCGTTCGTGATTACGCAGCATATCATTGCGGTGATGACTGGTAAATCGTCTGGGTCTTATCAAAAGCGCATCGAAATTTGCCATTTTGGATTCTCTAGTTTCGCGTATTTTCATTTGAAAGATTTTGTAAGGGAATTAAAGAACTGAGCACCTCATTCTATCATCAATGAAAAGTTTTGTACGTGAAGTCTGATTACTGCGCCACAGAACAGAGAGTGGAAAGTTTTTCAAACCTCTCTTTATCTTCAAAATCGCAGTCGCATTCCTCTCAACAAACAAAATTGTTCTGCCTGTAGTTAGTTTTGCGTAGCAGTGTCGATTTGAAATGTTTTGTACTACTCTTGACAATCTTTATTCACCGAAAAGACAGGTTTTTTTCTTCGGCCGATAAGTAGTTACAAATAACGATGTATTCAAATCGCAACAGTTTCGGGCCATTTGACCTCGTTACTTCATAGGTGTGTTTATTTAAGGCGATGAAACAATTTAGTTCACGACACCTATGACTTGAATATTTTTGTTAGAAAAATGTTTTCATCAAAAACATTTTCCTCATATTAAATCGATTCGTTGTAAAAGAATGCCTATTTCAAAATTCCATCGCCATGGCAGAGTGGACCTAAATGATCCACAAGTTTACCATCGCCTCATTGAAGCCGAGAAATTCGCCTATGCACAGCGCACCAAACTCGGCGACATGCGATTTGTCGAAAGTACCAGAGCCCTCGTCGCCAATATGAGCACACCGTGAGTCTTCTATCTATGTGGTTTACCCGGGAATTCTAGGGTTGTCGTTGAATTTCGAAAATTTTGTTGAATACAATATTAAGCCGTAGTTTGTACAACTAGTAAGCGTTGTGCACTCCTATGTGACTGCTGTGAGAGTACGACACGGCACTTCCATGGATTTAAAAAGATTTGATCGACTTAGTTAGAAAAGAATAAATTTTTGAGGGTTTAAATAGCTAAAATTTTTCGCTTAAGCCTAAAAAACTATATTTGTGACGAATAGGCTTTCGTCTGAGATCCATTAATGCGGAATTTGGGGATCATTAAAATGCTTCAACTATTGCATCTGGATCGCGAAGTTAACCTAAAAATGACTTAGTTCGTATCAGAGCAGAAAAAACGCAGCATGTGAAGCTTGCAGAACAGAAAAGCCGAAGATAAAAAAAAGAATAAAGCTCATGGCAATGATCAATCCCTGAAGAATGCGCTTTGAATTCGATTCATTATGCATCGTTTGGAGGTGACTGAGTGAATATTTAGCCTTTGCCATGACTCGTGATCGCTTGCCGATCTATCGAGCCAATCCTGCTATCCTTCCAGGCAAGTCTGGTAACAATTTGCCGATCCCGGAGGGATGGAAGGTTTGGTGGGCTATGGCCATTGGGATCGATTCCTCCACATGTGTGTTGCACGGCGCTTCCGAGCACTTCGCGACAAGCCCCCTAAAAAATAATGAACAATTAAATGAGTTCATCTGTCGCAGCCTAACTCTTAGTTTCTACGGTTTTTTCTGCTTTAATTAATATTTTTAGAATCTTATTATTTTCTAAGTACAGCGATGTCAAAACTCATTTTCACTCTGATATTCTAAGAGTTGCCCCGGATTACGAGAATTATGAATCGGAAGAGGGACTTTGGGGCTCTTCCCAAAACTTTTCTCAAAACGACTGCCATTGCGGTATAGGTATAATTTTGTTAGGGTTCCGAATGCAAATGTTTAGCTCTTTGGCTTGAATTATTCTGATGAAAAATTAACTGTGCGTAGTCCACACATCACATTTTCTCAACCATGGAACATCCTCTCGCTACGGTGAAATGATGGGAAAATTAGCACCAACTTGATTTTGTATAAGTGAAAATTATAAAGCATAGACCAAATGATGTTTACTGCCATTAAAATGTTGTGACTTACCATCGTAATCCGTACGATTTTGTTTATGAATACCTTAGTGACGAGCTCTTTGTCCAATGTATCCTCCTATTTTCTAAGATCACATTTCAGAGAATATGCGAAATGGGTAGCGTCAATGATTAAAGACACTGCACAGGAGCAAAGTTATTATTTTGGTGATTCGACTTCACAGGTAAATTTTAGGGTTTGTTCAAATTCGTCTTGGGTGCCATAGTTCCAACGGAGCTTTGGAAAAACCCACTTTACGCTCTGCGTTTCTTCTAATTTGGCCAAAACCTTTTGAGTTTAGTAAATGTTGCGCAGTGCTGAAATTGAAAGCGCGAAAATATTTGCGTGACCCAAAAATATGAACGCAACACGAAGATATGCAAGGAAATCGCTTGAAAAAGGGTTGTTCTCATTCCTAATGAAAAAATCATTTCATAAATACTTAAGAGATCACCGTAATGCAGAGGAAATGAGCTAGGAAATTTTTTAGTTGAAGATTCAACAAAATAAAACATAGTTGTTTTCAATTTTTTACTTCTTTCTAAACAAGCAGGCTATTCTCTCCACATAATCTATAAGAAAATAACTGGAATCCTTCGTCTAAAAAAAACCTAACTTTGTGCCTCGTAAGTCGTGATGGTTATAAATAGCCTTCTACAACTTGTCATTCCCGTTCATTTTCGAGTGGTAACGGATGAACAACAACAGTGTCTCCGATCTTTAGTCGTTGGCATAGGTCGGAACTTCAAAATCCCTCTCCCATTTGCGGGTATTCATAGCATCGTCCTCTTAACCCTGCGTTCGTCGCCATGTGCGATTGAGTGATCCTTTATCTTGTTCACGTAATGGCCGGATTTCCGACGCTTATGTCAAGGCAGAAAGTTTTATGAAATCAAAAAGGTGGACACTGAGTCCAGTGTTCTTTGTTTTCACCACAAAATTTTCGATTCTCCTGAAAGCTTTCTATGCCACTCACTCCTTCCTGACTATGGAGCTAACTCGTTCATCACATTCATCTCCTTATTTGGACAAGTGTAGCTGGAGCATTCGGAGACGTTCATTCCTATGAACGTAAATAGGGTATACGAAACCAGTTCTCGGTTCACGAACATCGTTTTTATGGGATCTAATCGTAGACCGATTTCCACAAGCTTTCTCCAAATGGGCTAACATTCGCTCCGTCTAACTAATATTTGTTGTTACAAAAAGAACTGAAAATTAAGCATAAAGAGTTCGGTGTTCACTAATCCCTGAGAGGTCTACCATGCATTCGGCTTCATGCATCGTTAAAGATGTTTGAATGCATATCTGGTCATGCAATGACTTGCATTAGCCTAGCGATGTATACATTGCTGCTGTACTCCTAGGCAGCTTTGGTACTAACTTCCGGGCTGGAAGAGGTAAAGGGCTGGATGAGTGCAAGGCGCGGATTCCAACTCAAGAACATGTGTCATGGAGGCAACCTCTAACCACTGCGTTTCACGCGCCTTGTGTAAGTGACATCTTTATCGATGTGAAGATTATCTAGTTGCCGACTGTTGTTATTCACTCGCATCTTGCTCTATTGCGTTTTTCGAATGACGATCTCGAAGATGCCTGTAAATAATTTTGAGAAGGTGGCATTACTTTGTCGAATCCCCTCTGTGCTTTTGCAATGCAAACTACGAGCTCAAAGATTACACAACGTTGGCGAAAACCGTGCAATGAACTTAGTATAGAACATCTGTTGAATGTAATTATAATTTGTAATTTTATATTCTATCCTCTGTTTCAAATGTTAGGCAAGTTCCACGAACGACTTTTGCTAACCTCAGCATTGATCAGGTAATTGTTTATATTCTTGTTGAGCAAACACGAGGTGTTATTTTGTTCTTTATTTACGCACAAGCTAACGTTTCGGCGGATTTCACCTTCATCAAAGCCTGAAAAGGTCAAGTTGACAGCAATCTACCTGACCAAACACCTCCATAATCAAACAGAAAAAAACGAAGATTTCAATCACATTGAACGCAGAATGGCTTCATCGCATACTCACCGCTTTCTATGAGTTTTCCACTTAATATGTCACGTGGAGACCAACCCCACAGAGATCACATGGAAGCGTAATGTGCCTCACACATCAATACAGCAGTCTTAAATACTGCCCGATATGACGCGAGATAATGAGGCGTTCCTCCCTGCCGTTCATTTTCGGATTCTTGGAATTAATCCAGAATGCTTCAAGATTTTTGCGGGCTTGTGTTTTCGACTCCTCTGCGAGGATCCTCACTTCTATTTCAAATTCTTCCCCATTGTCTTTGTGCTCTATGTGTACGCAGTGGTGTACTTGGTCTAACTTTAAGTTTAGATCCTCTGTTTCAAATGTTAGGCAAGTTCCACGAACGACTTTTGCTAACCTCAGCATTGATCAGGTAATTGTTTATATTCTTGTTGAGCAAACACGAGGTGTTATTTTGTTCTTTATTTACGCACAAGCTAACGTTTCGGCGGATTTCACCTTCATCAAAGCCTGAAAAGGTCAAGTTGACAGCAATCTACCTGACCAAACACCTCCATAATCAAACAGAAAAAAACGAAGATTTCAATCACATTGAACGCAGAATGGCTTCATCGCATACTCACCGCTTTCTATGAGTTTTCCACTTAATATGTCACGTGGAGACCAACCCCACAGAGATCACATGGAAGCGTAATGTGCCTCACACATCAATACAGCAGTCTTAAATACTGCCCGATATGACGCGAGATAATGAGGCGTTCCTCCCTGCCGTTCATTTTCGGATTCTTGGAATTAATCCAGAATGCTTCAAGATTTTTGCGGGCTTGTGTTTTCGACTCCTCTGCGAGGATCCTCACTTCTATTTCAAATTCTTCCCCATTGTCTTTGTGCTCTCTGTGTACGCAGTGGTGTACTTGGTCTAACTTTAAGTTTAATGACTAGGTGTTCTTTTATACGGACGCAGAGTGGTCTACCTGTTTTGCCAATGTATTCGCCTCCGCACGTTTTACAAGAGATCAGATAAACTGTACTCATGCAATCACCGTCTCTACCGTTGGGGCAAATTGTACAATTTTGCGTTGTACATAGACGGTCATATAAGCGGTTGCGAACTAGTTGGCTTTTTAGAGTGCGTGGTGGTATTTCGATTTTTCTAACAGAATTCTCTAAACCGGCCCTTCTTAAGCACCGTGATATAGCTGCACTTAGCTCGTTTGAGATAAAGGAAAGGATAAACGGGACCTTACTATCGCTAGAGCTATCATTTGGGGTCTTGGCCTTTCCTCTACACCTGTCCCGACGAGCTACAGTTTCGTAGCCATTAAAAATAGCTATTTGCCTTGCCAAGTTCCGAAACTCTTCCCTCTGCTCTCTTCCTGTGCACACTTTGGTGGCTGTTCGAAACATGTTTTTCACAAGCGCCCTTTTCATGTGAGAGAGGTAAGAGTAGAGGTAATGAACGAAGATGCTTTTACTACTTGGCTTTCGGTACTATTGTAATGTAGCCGTTTTCTGACAGGTTAATTTGGACGTTCAGAAATGGAAGTCAGTTTTCTTACGGTTTCTCTCTGGTGAGCTTGATATACTCTGACTGTTTGTTCAGCAACTCAAAACATTTGTCCATTTCCTCTTGTGTTGAGCAAAGGACAAAGCGGTCATATGTATATCTGTAGTGTAGTAACGGCGCGAGATCGGTTAAAAATGCTACCTCTGACAGGTTAATTTGGACGTTCAGAAATGGAAGTCAGTTTTCTTACGGTTTCTCTCTGGTGAGCTTGATATACTCTGACTGTTTGTTCAGCAACTCAAAACATTTGTCCATTTCCTCTTGTGTTGAGCAAAGGACAAAGCGGTCATATGTATATCTGTAGTGTAGTAACGGCGCGAGATCGGTTAAAAATGCTACCACCTTAGACATAAACACAATGGCAAGGCTTGTTGCCAGTCGTTGTTTCATTGCCAGCCCTCTTGTTTGAGCGTAGTGCTTTCCCGACCATCTGAAGATTGGGCAGCTCAATCATTCTTTTAAGAGTGCCATCAACTACTCTATCTTGAAGCCATACATGTTTATTTCTCCTTGGTGTTGTATAAAAAGTTCGAATATGGTTTGTTTAGCGGGGTCATTCAACACATTTGTATAAAGGGCAGTAACACCGAAGGGCTCCCTCACGTACACGCTGTTGGGCTGCGCAGAACGCAGACGATCCAGAAACATCTGGGTATTCGTAAGATGGGCTGAAATGTGTTTTAGCAACTGGGTAAACATTAGGTTAAAAATCACGTTATCTTATCCGTTGGCTCGTCTAAACAGCTAGTGATATGTCTATCCATAAACAATGATGGATCGGTAGATGCAAGATTATCGTTGGATACTAACTTATGAGTTTTTATAAGCAAGCACAAGACGAAACATGTTGGTGAATCAACTTTTAGTTAAGAGATAACCGATGGTTTTGAACCAGCAGCCCTTGCCATTTTGACCCTTCCTTGATTCAATTTTCGGTATTTACTTTTAAATTCCTTCTCAGATGATGGGCGATAAAGTGAAGCATCTTCGAGATGCTTTTGGATTCTTTCAATTTCAATTCCTTTGGATTCCTCAATTTTTGAGGCATTCTGGATTAATTCAAGAATCCGAAAATGAACCGGAAGGACGAATGCCTCATTATCAAGCGTGATATCGAGCACTATTTAAGACCAGTTTTGATGTGAGAGGCACATTACGCTTACGAAATCCGCCGAAACGTGAACTTGTTAGGCAAGTTTCAATATCTCGTCATTTGTTTTAAAAAGAAAGATGTGGTGCTATCCGTATTCTTGTTATGAAATTTCCTTAATTATCACATTTTACCGTCCAAACGGGTTACCGCTTCATTATGGCTGGAGGTGGTCTAGGGTGCCAGGCTGACATATACAGCGGTAAGATTCATCCCCTCACTAGGGTTTCCAGTAGTAAGAACGAGTTCAGCATTTCCATCGGGAAAGACCGACAGGAGTGGACCTATCGCAGAATCCACCACAGTTTTGGTATCAGGCTTGTCGCGTGGTGGCAGGTCTCGCTTTGATCCACAATGGCGGGGACTACCTGTTGTGGTGATAACCTGATGCAGACTTCGGCTAGACTGAACTCGGGACTCTAGGAACCCACATTAGCTAAATCAGCAAAACTCCGAAAAAATGGAAGATTTTTGAGGCCCGCATAACCATTGAGGACGGACCGTCCAAGTATCCTAGTATTACATATTATCCGACTAGTTTGCACCGTAATTGGTGGCTTTGGTAAAAATGCTAGACAGTCTTTGTACTGTGAACTGAAGCCGTTGAAAACTGTGGTACAATGTATTAACCATTTGTTTATTAATATTATAGATAATTCTCGACCTAGCTGAGGTGAGTTTTTCACCAGTGTTCGTGGCGTCGGCACTATAAGATTCTGTTCAGAAATTTTTTGGTCGACATTGTCGTGCGACTGCTTTTTTAAGCAAAGGAATAGGATCACTTTGAAGTTGATATCCTGAAAATCGGAACACGGTGTCATTTACTTCACTGTGAATTGTTCCATGTTTTGTGAACAAATTTACTTCACACAAAATGTCGAACCAAAAAATCTGAATTCATGGCGCCCATAGAAAAGGGTAGCTTTTTTAAAATATACACCATCACTCATTAGTATAACGCAGCACACTGTTTCACTGGACTCTTCATTTAGTTCGTTTTTTTAAGTACACCTCCAACTGCGAGTGTAACATAGCACACAGTTTTAATGGATACTTTATTTAGCTTTTCTGCATGATTTGACGCTGTCTTAGGGGCACCACGTCTCGGTTGTTATGCAGTTTCTCCACGAAATAGTTTGTAAGCAATTAAACGGTAGCTTAGGATGGTGATTACACGTGCAAAGTTTTCGGAAGCACAAATAGGTCCTTTGTTGGCTTAGCTAAGTTTCTTAGATTTCTTAGGCTTACGCATTTCTATTTTTAACAGTTTTATGGAGGAACAATCACGGTATTCGTGCTATCCATTGTTTGCAGTTTTCAGTCGATTATGAGTTTGAGCCAACTTGAGTAGCTCCCTAACATGCAGACTGAGAAATAGACGTTATCACCGATGCGGATTAGTTCTAACTGCTACATATTTCTTAAATTGTTCTAAATTTGTTTATAGGTCCCCGACCACGGAACATCACACGTGACTGTGATTGATCGTGAAGGAAATGGAGTTTCATGTACTTCAACAATAAACCAAATGCAAGTACTTGTTATTAGAAAGCAGATTTGCTTCAAACTTCAAGAATAGTCTCTTCGTCAATTGTTTCAGCACTGATTTAAGAGATTATCTGTATATCACATCTATCGTCATTATTGAAGTTCTAATAGTTCTAATAGCTCCTTCATTTTGCTAAATTGTGCATTAATATTTTTGCAGTGCAATCAGCACTAGTCAAGAATCAGCAAAAGTTTGATAAAATTTTAGCTTTGGTTCCATGCGAGCTTCCCAAACACTCGGAATTATCTGGAACGACGAAATGGACGACTTTTCAACTCCAGGCTCTCCAAATGCGTTTGGTTTCGCGCCATCACCTTCTAACTTCATTGCACCAGGCAAACGACCGATGAGTAGCATGAGCCCAATGATTATCTACAATAAAAATGAGAATAGTGTAAGTGAGACAATATGAGTTTTCACTAAGACCATTACATAAAAGCTAAAGGATAAAGCTCTCGGCGTTGATCAATCCCTGACATGTGCACTCTGGGAGAGCCTGGCAAGCTACCCGTGAGTATAACCAGCTTCCACGTTCAGAGCCCAGCAAGCTATACGTGGGTATCAAATATGCTAAACACAGTAAAAAAAAAACGGGCCTCATTCCACTGATCCCGAAAGAGCCCCCAATTTCGCAGCGTTGGGTAGGACGAGTACGGAGAGGCTGTCACCTGTAGTAACGTCGATCGTCGAGTGACTTGAGCGGTCGCCAGTAAATCCTCCACTTTTTCCTGTCGCGTGCAAGAGTAGCTCAGTGGATTTTGCTCGCTTTAGAAACTCGTCTAGCATCATATCTTTCTTTCTTCTAGGCTTTTCGTGAAGAACTCCCACCATAAGGTCGGTGGTCTTCCTGCAGTACGTTTGACATTCCAAGGAATCCAGTTACTAACGCGTCTTGTTCATCGGTTATCATTTATACGCATTACGTGTCCGGCCCACCTTATCTTCCACTGTTTGGCGTACAAAACGGTAACTTTGATTTTTGACCGTTGACAAAGGCAGGTCGGAGCCTCGGATCCCATCCCTTGCTTGTGTGAAACGGGATACTCCTAGCATCGTCCTTTCGACTGTGCGTTCGATAACGCTGAGTGATCTTTCATCCTGCTTACGTAACGACCAGGTTTCTGATGTATATGTTAGGGCAGGAAGAACCGTTGAGTCGAAAAGGTGGGCACGGAGACTGGTGTTGTTTGTTCTCTTCATTACATCCTCGATGCTCTTGAAAGCTCCCCAAGCTGCTCGTTTCCTTCTGCTCAGCTCTGGGGCTAATTCTTTTATCACATTGATTTCCTGACCTAAAGAGACATAACTGGAGCATTTGGAGACATTCTTTCCGTTGAGCGTGAATGGGGCAAACGAAACCAATCCGTTCTTTACAAACATCGTTTTCTTGAGATTTAGTCGAAGACCAATCTTTCTACACGCTTTATCAAAGTTCACAAGCATACGTTCCGCTTGGCTAATGTCTGGTGTTATAAGAACGATATCATCAGCAAAGCGAAGGTGATGAATCTGCCGACCGTCGATTTTCACTTCCACATTATCCCATTCCAATGTTCGCATGACGTTCTGGAGGGTGGATGTAAACAATTTTGGCGAGATTGTATCGCCTTGCCTAACTCCTCTTTTGACGTCAACGTTAATATCGTTGTAGAATGGTGAAATCTTGGTAGTGAAATTTTTGTACAGATCACGAAGAATCTTTATGTACTGAGTAGGGACTCCTTGACTACCAAGGGCTTCCATGACTGCTTCTATCTCAAATGAATCAAAGGCCTTCTCTAAGTCGATGAAAGTGAGAGAGAGCGGCTTTTTGTACTCTCGCGATACCTCAATGAGCCTTGTTAACGTGTGAATGTGGTCCATCGTACTAAATCCTTTCCGAAGCCCTGCTTGCTCGCCCGGCTGTCCTTCGTGTTCTGTCAATCCTGTTTTGGATGACTCGAGTGAAAACTTTGTAGACGACAGGCAGCAAGCAGATTAGGCGATAACTACCTATATCGTGTAGGTCGCCCTTCTTGAACAACAACACGGTCTTGCTGGTCTTCCACTGAGTAGGGACCATGCATTCAGACAGGTAACGTGTGAAAAGCCGAGCCAATGTGCTTACGAGAACTGGCAGAATGTTCTTCAGATGTTCTGATCTTATCCTGTCCGGACCTGGTGCTGTTCGATTTTTCACCGACCAAAGGGCATGTCGGATTTCGGAAGGAGAAGCAGTGAAACAGCATTTCCATCCTTTTTTATTTCATAAGACGGGACATGGACTTGGCTATCGAAGAGATCTGAGTAGTAATCGTGGATTATTTTCTCCATTGCCTTTCTGGACGCTGTTATTGTTCCGTCTGGGCGTCGGAGTGCAATCATCTTGGTCTTGTAATTGGCGAAGCTTCGGCGGGCTTTGCGAATGCTTTTCCCAGCCTCTGCAGCTTCGACCATTACTGCTGCTCTTCTCTCTTCGAGATCTTCTTTTATCGCCTGTCTGCATTATTTCGCAAGCTCCGACGTTAGTTCGCGGTTGCCTGCAGCTCGTGCGAGTCCACCCTGGCGTATTAGCTCGAGAGTTTCTGGAGACAGACGTCTCTTGGTGACCTTCGAACTCTCAGCTTTCATGGTGCTAACGTAAAGATGTTGAATGAGCCGATCGTATTCCTCGTCGAAGTTGTCTACAACGGCATCTTCCCAACAGCCGACTAATGAGTTGAATAAGTCCCAGTTTGGGGTGGTTCTGGGACTACGGTTTTTGAATTTAGCGGCTTTTTCTCCTTTCCGTGAAAAATAAAATCTTGCACGAAGGACACGGTGGTCTGATCCCGTGTAAAATTTTGGAACAACAGCGACATCGGTTAGGCAAACTTCGTGTTTACTATGATGTGGTCTATTTTGTTATGGTACTCTCCATTGGGAGACTCTCACGTCCAGCACTGAGGGTGAGGCTTCTGGAATTGCGAGTTACCATGGATAGTCTTGGTCGCCATGGTAAACTCAGAGAGCCGCTCAGCCTGTTCGTTCCATTCTAATCCGCGGGTCCCATTGTGACGTTCTTCAGACGATCTTCTTGGTCTAATTTTGGCATCAGATCGTCACCATAGTTCTTGATGCAGGCAGCTTCCATTGGCCCTGAGATTTTAGCAGCCCCTCCGTGCTCGTCCTACCCAACGCTGCGAAATTGGAGCTCTTTAGGGTTCAGGGGAATGAGGCCGGTTTTTTTTTGCTGTGTTTAGTACATTTGATACCCACGTATAGCTTGCTGGGCTCCGAGCGTGGGGCTTGGTATACTCACAGGTAGCTTGCCAGACTCTCCCAGAGTGGACATGGAGCCTATTTGTTGGAGGTGACTCCTAACCGCCTCCCGTATACTTTTTTTGGCGGAATTGACTCGTAGAATACATTCCGCATAAAGCGAGAACGCACCCACACACGCATGCATGAATACCCCTAGCAAATACAGAAAGTATGTGTCAGATCGGCGCAGCAGAAACAGGGAGTCCATCCCCTGGATCCACCTGCTTCTCAGGGAAGCGAAGGTCGCTTTTGGTCCGTGATTAACCTCCTATCCGCCACCTGGGGACGCGCCGCGTAGCCTCGCGACTAACCGGCTCGAGGTCGCTCATATGAGGGAGATCCGTGGTGTTTAATATATAGCACATAATATGCTATGCATATGATAATAGTGTAATATTCTGTTCATCTTTGTCTGAAGCTTTTATTTAGTTGGCAATTTTAATGTATTAATTGAAAATGCAGTTATTTACAAGAACAAGCATAATGAATTGTTCAGGAAAAAAATATGGAAAGGTTTTTGCTGCAGAATTCGATAAATTTCAGGTTGTAATGGCTGTAGGTGCTTCTGGTGGTTCCTACATCATATCAGCAACTGCGCAGGTCGTGATTCGTACCATGTTATTTAATCAAACCGTTAAGGTACGACAATCTCGAGAGATTTAAAAATATTTATTCCTTCTATTAACACTCTAAACCATGGGTTTGCTGCGAACTGGACGACGTCTGCTTTTTAGCCTTCTTGGGCTTCCTGGCCTTTTTGAAGCTAAACAATGATTTTTCGATAACTAGAAAACTTTATGAGTTGCAAATGAAACGTAAACATGAACTAATTGTAGAAGGAATTTGCTCTTTCGTTCTTTAGGTATTAATGATACACTTCATACAATAGCAAATAACATACAATTAATGATGAAGGATGTAGGATAAAGCTCTCGGCGTTGATCAATCCCTGAGGGATGCGCCATGCATTCGACTTCAACAAGTATCGTTGGAGGTGTTTGAATGCATATATGGCCTTCACAATGACTCGCGGTGGCCTGCCGATGTATCGAGCCAGTGCTGCTATCCTCCCAGACAAGTCTGGTACCAATTTGCTGACCTCGGAGGGATGGGAGGCTTGGTGGGCCATGGGCGCAGAGATCGACTCAACGTGCGTGTCGTAGTGGCGCCTCCAACCACTGCGCCACATGCGCTTCTCAGATAAGAGTAAACCAATAACAATACCGTTCTGTTATCAAAGTCGCATGGTGGCAATCCTCTATATCTGCCCTTCTTAAGCATCGTTTTTATCGCTGCACTTATTTCATCGCTAATGAAGGACAAGATAAACGGGACCTTGTTTTGGCCAAACCGTTCCTTTTGGAGCGTCGCTCTCCCTCGAAACCTAGCTCGTGGGGCTACAATTTCGTAGCCATTGGAGATGGCTATTTGCCGAGCCAAGCTGCGCGATTTTTTCCTTAGTTGCCTACTTGTGCACACAGAGGTGGCTGTTTGAAACATGTTTCTCACAAGCGCCCTCTTTGTGTGCGAAGGGTGACAAGAAAGGGACAAGAAAGCCCATTTCTAAAATAACCTTGCGTAAGATATATATATATGGCTATTTGCTATGTGTTACCATGGTCTATCATAAAAATCTATTACTCTAAGCACTTAGATGTGTTTTGCAAACTACGGGTTTCTACTCCAGTATTTTTCATACCCGTACACAACACTCCATGCAATAGCTATCGGTCAGTTAACCAATTGAAATTGAAATAGTTGTCGATTCTTGCCAACAGTATGTACAATTGAACAGTACAGTATGTGCTAACAGCATGTCGATCTCATGGTGGATGGGAGGTGTTATTGGGTGTTGGACTGCGATGTGCACCGGTGGATTAGTTCCTTGGCAGGGTCTCCTAAGCCGAGAATGAGGTTCGGCGTTTCCAACAGGTGCCCATCTAAGAGTAAACCAATGCCAGGACATCCATTGTCCTGGTTTCAAAGTCTCATAGTGGCAAATCTTTCACTGATCCACAAGGGGTGCCAGTGGCCGTGGTGGTGAAGGGCTGGGGTGGACTTTGGCCGGGCTGACCTCGGGATTCCAGGGAACGATAATGGCTTAACCAGCAAATTCACGAAAAATGAAGAATATGCTAGAGCTGGCACACCCAGTGAGGATGGGCTATTCAAGCATCAAGTATCAACTTAGTGCAGTTGTCGATTAGTACCCAATTTTGTGGTTAGTGCACTCCGGGGTTTTTTTTAGCGGTTTTTACGGTTTTTTTGTATATTTCCAAGTGCAAAATGGGCTCTTTTCTGAGCAACTTCTAAGACAGGTTCTCATATGTTAAAGAACTCTCGGAAGAAAATGGAAACTGTTGATGTCGTACAGGAAACTCTTGCAACACCCTTATGGCACTTATAGGTGTCACTGGTCCCGAGAGTGTTAAAAGGTAAAGGAATATAACTGTAAAATGTAAACAAATATAAAAGAAGGTGTTAAGCCATTAATTCTTTCACTTTCTAGCATTTTTGTTTCCTTAGATATTTTTCCACCTCAGATTAGCATGTCCATAGTGGAACGTAGCCGCAGATTTGGACGACGCGTCTACACGAATCACGTGGACACTAACACAATTTTCGTTTAAGCGTTATTTTTTCTTCTAAAATACGATTTTCTTTGTGGCTCTGTCAAACCAATTTAACGCCGTTGGCGGTTGCTCAACAAGCCCGTGACAGTTGTTGCGGAGGGGGACCTGTTGCTGATGACTATGATTCTTCGAGCATAGCAACGATTTGTGGTATTGATTTATTCGCAGATTTTCAGCGCATAATGAGCTTTACCTTTTGAAGTACTGATTCGAAAAATCTATAGATCTTTGCTGATCAAAAGTACCTTTTCTTATGTTGCGCTTTCCTAAAACGCATTTAGTTTATGTTGGTCCAGTTAATTCTTCATAAAATCTTGGAGATGACCAGGTTAAGGCGTTCTAACGTGGATTGAAGGAGAGCGTTGGGTAGGGAGTCGATAGGCGACGTCATTAACCACAGGGTTCGTACATGTGCAGGTTATATTCTCTAAGCCATCTTAACAACTGCCGCTTAAAAAATGGTGTCAGTAAATAAACTCAAAGCCTACTCTGCAGAGAACGACATGCTAGACGTTAGTATACCCACCCCCACGTTGAAACCTCGGTATTCTAAGACGTAAGCGTGAAAGCTAACTAAGTAAAATAACTGGGCCTCATCGCTTTGACCACGAAAGAGTCGGCTACACGGCAGCGTTGAGCAGAGAGAGCAGGGAGAGGCTGCTAAAATCCCAGCGCCATTCTAAGCTGCCTACATCTCGAAGGAATAACGTGACCATCCGTGCCCACAAAGCACGCTTGCTTGTGTCGAAATCTTCGATAGAGGACTTGATCATCCAGACGAGAAGAATAGGGTATAAAGTCATCAGACTGGCTGAAATGAGAATACGCTGCTCATAAAACGCGTTCTGTGACGTCGGAGAAGATCTGTTCCTCGTAAAATGCAATGATAGAAAAGTCGGCATTCTCGCCAACACAAGTTCGCTCATGGCCATCGGCTCAGTTGAGCTCGGAGCATCGCTTCATTCAGATAAGATTCCATTTTTCTCCGATAGGGTGATACGTCTAAGCTCATAAAGGAGCTCCCAAAACAAGCAAAAAATGGGACCTATTCAGTTCACTTGTTGGCTGTTGGGAATATACCGTTATTGATAAGAGAGTAGAGGAATACGATCGAGTCATTCAACATTTTCGCCTTAGCGCTATGAAGCCTGAGAGTTCGAAGGTCACAAAGAGACGTTTGCCTCCAGAAACACTCGAGCCAATATGCCAGAATGAGTGGCACGAGCCACAGGCAATCGTCATTTCACTCTCGGACATGCAAAACACCGAAAAAAGGCTATAGAAAAAATCTCAAAGAAAGAAAATTATTAGTAATGGCTGAAGATGTAGAAGTTAGAACGAGCATTCGCAGTACCCACCGAAACTTCTCATATTACAAGACCAAAATGTTCACATTCTGACGCTCAGACGAAAAAATTCTGGCTTTTAAAGATGCGCTGGAGGAAATTTTCTACAAATACTGCCTTGATATCTTCAACAGCTGCATCCTCTTGGTTTAATTTCAAACTAAAAAAGATAAATATTTCATTCTCTCGGTGATTGCGCACAAAATTGGTGAGTTGAGCAAGGCGATGCTGTCTCGCAAATTTTTTCAGAGCCGCCCTCAAAAACGTCAGACGAAAATTGAAACGTGGTAACATGGAAACGAATATCAATGACCGGAAACAACATCATCATTGCTTTGATGTCGATATAGTTCTTTTGCAGGATACTTGATACGTGAATGCCCCGTTCTCACTAGTTGTGCAGGCTCCTGCATATTTTCCATGTTTTTGAGATTTGCTAGCTAAGCCATCGTGGTTCCGGTTCCGTGGTTGGAATCCCGAGTTCGGCCGGCTAAGTTCTGCGCAGATCTTGATTTCCACAGGCAAACGCAGCTCTTGTGGATTGGAGGGAGATTTGCCACCATGCGACTTTGATAGCAGGACGGTGATGGACCCTTGTATTGGTTTACTCTCAGCTAAGCTTCTTAATGGAAACGCAGGACTCCTTCTCAGCTTAGGAGACCCTGCCAGTGGGATGAGTCTCCCGCTGTAGATCGCAGTTTAACACCCAAGAACACCTCCCAGCCATAATGTAGGGGAGGATCATTCCTTCAACAATAGGCATTTATTGTGACTCTTTCGCTGTTTGTGGTAATTGTATGCGCTAGTTCCAACCTTCGACAAGTGAACCATTTGTGTACATAACATCAACAGAAAAATCATGCAATGAAACTGGATATGTATGCACAGTAAACTAAGAGTAAATTGGTTCAGTGGGCATAAGTAATATCACTTGTATCAAAGCAATTTACGCAAGAAATTGCACTAAGAAAGAAACGGAGCGTTATGCAATGGATTTTTGAGAGTATAAAAGTGTAAATATAAATACTCTTTATGTAACAACATTATTACAACTACAGCAGCGCCCATGGTAACTCGCAATTTCAGAAGCCTCACCGTCAACGATGGACGTGGGAATCTCCCAATGGAGAGTACCATAACGAAATAGACCATATCATAGTAAATAGGAAGTTTTGCCTAACCGATATCGCTGTTGTCCTAAAAATTTACACGAAATCAGACCACCGTCTCCTTCGTGCAAGATTTTATTTGTCGCGGAAATAAGAAAAAGGCACTAAATTCAAAAACCGAAGTCCAAACCACCACAAACTGGGGCTTATTCAACTCATTAGTCGACTGTTGGGAAGATGCCGTTGTCGAAAACATCGACGAGGAATACGATCGGCTCATTCAAAATCTTCACGTTAGCGCCATGAAAGCTGAAAATTCGAAGGTCACCAAAAGACGTCTGTCTCCAGAAACTCTCGAGCTAATACGCCAGCGTGGACTCGCACGAGCTGCAGGCAACCGCGAACTAACGTCGGAGCTTGCAAAACAATGCAGACAAGCGATAAAAAAGATCTTAAAGAGAGAAGAGCAGCAGTAACGGTCGAAGCTGCAGAGGCTGGGAAAACCATTCGCAAAGCCCGCCGAAGCTTCGCCAAATACAAGACCAAGATGATTGCACTCCGACGCCCAGACGGAACAATAACAGCGTCCAGAAAGACAATGGAGAAAATCATCCACGATTACTACTCAGATCACTTCGATAATCACGTCCATGTTTCGTCTTATAAAATAAAAGAAAATGGATATGCTGCTCCACCTGTTCTCCCTTCCGAAATCCGACATGCCATTTCGTCGGTGAAAAATCGAACAGCACCAGGTCCGGACAAGATAAGATAAGAACATCTGAAGAACATTCCGCCAGTGCTCGGAAGCACACTGGCTCGGCTCTTCACACGTTACCTGTCCGAATCCACTGTCCCTACTTAGTGGAACACCAGCAAGACCGTGATGTTGTTCAAGACGGGCGACCTACACGATATAGGCAACTATCGCCATATCTGCTTACTGTCTGTCGTCTACAAACATTTCACTCGAGTTATCCCAAACAGGTTCGACAGAACACTGGACGAAGGACAGCCGTGCGAGCAAGCAGGGTTTCAAAAAGGATTTAGCACGATGGACCACATTCACACGTTAACAAGGCTCATTGAGGTATCGCGAGAGTACAAAAGGCCGCTCTCACTCACTTTCATCGACTTAGAGAAGGCCTTTGATTCAATTAAGATAGAAGCAGACTTGGAAGCCCTTGGTGGTCAAGGACTCTTTACTCAGTACATAAAGATTCTTCGTGAGCTGTACAAAAATTTCAAGATTTCACCTTTCTACAACGATATTAACGTAGACGTCAAAAGAGGAGTTAGGCAAGGCGATACAATCTCGCCAAAATTATTTACATCCACCCTCCAGAACGTCATGCGAACATTGGAATGGGATAATGTGGGAGAGAAAATCGATGATCGGCAGTTATATCACCTTCGCTTTGCTGATGATATCGTTCTTATAACACCAGACATTAGCCAAGCAGAACGCATGCTTGCGGACTTTGATAAAGTGTGTGGAAAGATTGGTCTTCGACTAAATCTCAAGAAAACGATGTTTATAAAGAGCGGAACTCTTTTATACGAAAATGCTTAATAAGGAAGACGTCGAAACGTTTACCTGTATCACCTGTATCACCTGTAGTCACGTTAATCGTCGAGTGAATCGAGCGGGCGCCAGTAAATCCTTCATTTTCCCCATCACGAGCAAGAGTAGCCCAGTAGGTTCTCCTCGCTTTAGGAACTCGTCGAGCATCATATCTTTCTTCTAGGCTTTTCGTGAAGAACTCTGGCCATCGCGTCGGTGGTCTTCCTGCAGTACGTTTGACATTCCGAGGAATCCAGTTACTAACAGCTCTTGTCCATCGGTTATCATT